>CM035281.1:1987983-2302983 GCA_020226075.1 Hydropotes inermis
TTTCTGTGAAATGTCCGGTCCAAATTGCAAGTTCTTCAGTGCTTGCTGCAAGGTACTATATGTCCCACTGTTCAGGCCCAATTTGTTTATTGAGGACGATCTGAGATGAGGGGTGCCATTCCACCGCCAAGCCAGCCAAGGAGTCTTTTGTCACGGTGATACTCCATCGAAGTGTTAGTAACTTTTCAAGCAATTTGTGTGGCATAATCACATATGGTGTTAATGTAATCTGAGCAGATAAACAATCACATACCATGGGGTGCCCAATCAACAATGGTGTGGCTAGCCACAAATAGTTTTTCTGATTTGGCATGACATTCATTCCAAGAACAGGAGTATATTTAAAGTTCTTATATGTAAATCCTTTACATAATGTTTTTTGTTCTATCCCTAGCTCTTTCCCTAAAGTTTCAGTAGTGTAAACATGGTTTACAGACAAAGAAAGGACAGTAAATATTCCAAGCAATGTCCGAAGGTCTTCTTTTGGAGGCAGGATGAAAGCCCAAGTTTGTCGGCTGACGTTTATGCATAATTTTCCTGGGCCCAGGCACAATGGAAGGACTTCATAGCCTAAAGAAATGTTAATTAGTTTTCCCTCCTCCCCAGGGTGTGAGGGTTCCAGGGAGGGGGCATGTGGTCCTTTCTCCATCCATTTTGTGACCTGTCATAAAGGGGGGTTGGGTAAATAAGCCCAGTTAAGTCCAATGTGTTAATTTGGCCTGAGCAGGGGTCACGCAGGCCAAAGGAGCGAGCTTAGCGATGAGAAGGTTTTCAGGACTCTGAGGCATTTCCTGTCGAGAAGCCAGATTTTTAACTTGATTAGTAAGGGTTTTTATTTGTCCCCAAGTGGGGGGATTGTAAGGTTGATGCTGCCGAGGGAGGTGCTTTCTGGAAGTCTTTAGAGCCGACGTGGTCCGTATTGGAATTTCTTCCTCCTGGGGTTTTTGTTGGCTCATCTCCACTTTGAATGTCGGGGCCCCTTGGGTCGAATCTTCTGAGGACGCCATGTGAGTGTGCTGGATCCATCTGGGGAAACACAAGCGTGCCCCTTTCCCTGTAAGATTAGTTTCCCAGATTTTCATTGTCTATTGAACCTGTCTTGATACCAAATGGTCAGAGGAAGAGAAGTGTCCTTCAGTTCCTTGAAATGTTTTCCTGTTCTTGTCAAGATATCTCCTTGTGGCAAGTTGAAAAAATGTAAAGCAAATAAAGCTGTATTAACAGTAGTTATAAGTTTAAAAAATATCTTATGTTGGAATCTAGTAAAGTCTGCTTTAGATAAGGAAGACATTAGTGTTCCTGTGTATTCCCCCTTCTTTAATTTTTTTTTATTTTTTTTGTTAGTTGGAGGCTAATTACTTTACAATACTGTAGTGGGTTTTGTCATACACTGACATGAATCAGCCATGGATTTACATGTGTTCCCCATCCCCATCCCCCCTCCCACCTCCCTCTCCACCCGATCCCTCTAGGTCTTCCCAGTGCACAAGGCCCGAGTGCTTGTCTCATGCATCCAACCTGGGCTGGTGATCTATTTCACCCTAGATAATATACATGTTTCAATGCTGTTCTCTCGAAACATCCCACCCTCGCCTTCTCCCACAGAGTCCAAAAGCCTGTTCTGTACATCTGTGTCTCTTTTTCTGTTTTGCATATAGGGTTATCATTACCATCTTTCTAAATTCCATATATATGAGTTAGTATGCTGTGATGTTCTTTATCTTTCTGGCTTACTTCACTCTGTATAATGGGCTCCAGTTTCGTCCATCTCATTAGAACTGATTCAAATGAATTCTTTTTAATGGCTGAGTAATATTGCATGGTGTATATGTACCACAGCTTCCTTATCCATTCGTCTGCTGATGGGCATCTATGTTGCTTCCATGTCCTGGCTATGATAAACAGTGCTGTGATGAACATTGGGGTGCACATGTCTCTTTCAGATCTGGTTTATTTGCAACTTTAGTGTGGGATGTGTTTGTTCAGCTATGTCTTGTATCTGTGGATTATAAGAAATACCTGTAATATGTTTAATAGAAAAAAATTGTATGTGTAGTATAAATGGGAGAAGTGCAGTTTCTAATAACAGATTGTAGTTCAAGAAAGAATTGTTGAATAATAGTTTGATTGGAGTTTATGGTGGAGGTTTCTATCCTTTTTAATATAAAACCTGATTATATAGAATCAGAGACTATATTAATCAGGTAAGGATGTAGGCAAAAACCTGAATAAGAGCATATAATTCACTTTGTTAGCAGAATGAAATTTAGTATAAAAGACTTTATATTCTTTAAGAGAATGAAGCTTTGGCATTTTTAGTCCTATCTATATAAAAAACCTCAGCTTGTGGTATAGGCTGTGAGCTGATAATGAGGGAAATAATAAATTCAGTATTTTTGAAGAAATTCTACAGTTTACCAGAAGGATAATGAAATGGAATTTCTACACCATATTCCAGAAAAGCTATTTGAAAATTGGTAGAAGTTTGTAATGTGTTCTCAAATTGAGATTTATTGATAGGTATTACAATTTTATCAGGATCAGAGCCAATTAGAGTTTTAGTCCTATTTCTTCCATTGATAATAATTAGAGAAATTAAATCAAGGTAGGGTGTAAGTGACTTTATTTCCCTAGAGCAGGTATAGATCCATTCTACTGGGTGTTCTTGTTGGGCAAGAAGTCCTGTGGGAGAATGAAGGGCGGGGAGTATAAATAATTCTAGAGATAAATCTAGTTTGATGTGAGTAAGAAATTGTTTTTGTAATTTATTTTGCACTAAACAGAGTTCTTCTCGTGCCTCTTGAGAAAGTGAACGGGGGCTATTTAAATCAGGATCTCCTTTTAAAGTATTAAATAAGTTATTCAGTTGATAATTATCAATGCCTAAAGAAGGCCTTATCCAATTTATAGCACCTAAGATCTTTTGAAAATCACTTAAGGTTGATAATTTATCAGTATGGATTTGAGTTAGTTGGGGAGTAATACGTTGTCTATTAACAACAAACCCTAGGAAATGGTAAGGTGTACAGGTTTGAATTTTTCCAGGGGCAATGATTAATCCAGAGTTTTTAAAGCATAGTTGAGCTATATCCAACATGTGTTGAGTTTCTAAGATAGATGGAGCTGAAAACAATATATCATCCATATAATGAATTACAAGAAAGTTAGGAAATTGTTTTTTCACAGGCTCAAGGGCTTTAACTACATAATACTGGCACGTGGTGGGAGAATTCATTATCCCGTGTGGCAGTACAGTCCACTGGTATCGTTTATAAGGTCCGATATGATTAAGATAAGGGAGAGAGAAAGTGAATCTCTCTAGGTCTAAAGGGTGTAAAGGTATATTAAAAAAGCAATCTTGTAAATCAATAATAATAATGTGCCAATTTTGAGGAATAGTGGTAGGTGATGGGATTCCTGTTTGTAATGCACCCATAGGTTTCATAGATGCATTAACTTTTCTAAGGTCCGTTAGGAGACGCCAGTTGTTAGATTTCTTTTTTATAATGAAAATAGGAGAGTTCCAAGGGAACAAGATTCCTCAACATGCTTTAATTCTAGCTGTGCATCTATGAGCTCCTTAGCTGCCTGTAACTTATCTTTCATGAGGGGCCACTGCTCTGTCCAAATAGGCTTGTCATGCTTCCAAGTTATTTTAATAATTGTATTGTTAAATGAGCGGTGGCCCCTAGGAAAAATGTGGAATATATATCTGAGCTTGCCATTGCATAAGTAGGTCCCTTCCTATTAGATTCAGGGGTGCATCTATCACATAAGGTCTTAATGCTGTAGGTTGGCCTTCTGGTCTCTCACATGGATAAATTTGAGTGCTCTGATAAACCTGTTGTATTTTGGTCTGAGTAATCCCTGTAATTTGACAATAAACTTTTTGTATAGGCCAGGATTTGGGCCATAGATGTTTGGAAATAATAGTAATATCAGATCCAGTATCGAGAAGACCAGCAAATCTTTTACCGTTAATTTGATATTTATATTCGGTTGGGCAAATTCAGAAACCAATGATGTCCATAAGGACTGTTTTTTATCTATATTGCCACATCCGCCCGTCCGTACATTGTTAGAGGAGTTAATAGAAATGTAAGTCAAAAGGAGTAATTGAGCAATTTTATCCCCCTTTTTAAATAGCCATAAAATCTGAGGTGACATCATAATTTGAATTTCTCCTATATAATCTGAATCAATTACTCCAGGGTGAACAGTAATTCCTTTAGAAATCAAACTAGATGAGCCAAGTAAAAGATCGAAGGTTTGTGGGGGCAGGGACCCAAAAAGTCCAGTAGGTATTCTAGAGGGGACTGCTTGAGGGTAAAGAAGAAAGTTATTTAGGGCTAGTATATCAACAGCAGCACTGCTGGATGTTGAGTATTTGAGGGAGAAGATGGAATTTGTCTCTGGTTTTTGTTGCAGGGGACCTGGGGGGTCCCCTGCTTGGAGTTCCTGGAATAGGTTTCCCTTCAATGTCAAATTTAGATTTACAATCTTTGGTCCAATGCATTCCTCTACAGCAGCAAGGGCAGATTTTTTTGGAGGTTTTTTATTAGCTTTCTTAGGGCAGTCCCTTTTTAAATGGTTCTTATCTCCACATGTAAAGCATCCTTCATTTCCCTTTCTTAAAGCAGCAACCATTGTTTCAGCTAGCATTTACACCTTTTGAGTTTCTGATCCTAGATTTCGACAGGCCTTCAAATAATCAATAATAGTCCTTGTCTCACGAACTGGGGCTGTAGCCTTTTGACATTCCTGATTTGCATTTTCATAAGCAAGTAATTTCTCTAGTTGCCTTTTAGCTTCTTCTCCAATTATAGTACAGGAAATAGCAGTTTCTAATCTAGCTAAAAAATCAGCATAAGTTTCATTAGGTCCTTGCAATATTTTAGTGTAGCTACCTGTTGGTTTCCCCTTGAGGAGTAATTTGAGCCCAGGCTTCAAGGGCCACTGTTTTTAATTGTTTGTGCAACAAAGGAGGGCACTGTATTTGTGCTTCTATAGCGTCAAATTGTCCCGTGCCAGTTAACATCTCAAAAGTAATTTGATTTGGGGGATCGCCAGCTCAAGCATTTCTGTTAGCATGATCTCTGGCTATATCAGGAAACCACGTTATCCACTGAAGATATTTTCCTGGTTTAAGGAAAGCTTTAATTAAAGTTTGCCAATCATGGGGAATAAAATTTCCAATACTGGATGTTATAGAATTTAGAAGTGCTTTAGTAAAAGGTGAATATGGGCCATACATAGTTACAGCTTTTTAAATTTGTTGCATGTGAAAAAAGTTAATACCCTCATATTGAGGTATTATGTGTCGTTGAGTGTCAGGATTTCTAAAAACTGGAAAGGCAGAGAAACCTTCAGCTTCAGAGACTTGTGATTGCAAAGCCAGCAATTCTGAGAGCCTCTGTCGTGAAGGAAAGTGAGTAGGTAGATTACTGTTATTCAAAAAGGTGTTGTTGGTTTTCATGTCAAAAGGTGACTTAGGGGAGTCGTTGCCAGAATCGTTAGGTTCTAGCAAGGGAGAGACTTTGGGATATGTGCCCACTGGCAGGGGAGGAGCATTTGGAGCAACCAGGGCAGGGCTTGTAGGAAAATTCTGAAATATTTTATGTTGTTCTAACTCGGCCTTTTGTAAGGTTTCATCGTCTAATTCATATTCATGTAATAAGTGTTCTGCTTGTCGCCGAATATCAGGAGGGCTAGAATTACCTTGGAATGGCAAAACCAAAGCTTCAGCGAGAGCTCACAGGGGCCAGAAATCTATTGGAATATTTTTTCCATCTGGCCACTCGTTCAACATTCTGTTTGACTCGGTGCCAAATTTCTAAATTAAAACTACCTTCATCAGGGAACCTAGGGTTACATCCAAGGGTTACACTGTCTGAAGGCAAGCCTCTATTTGCTGGTGCAAAACGGAGAGTCCCTGAAGTTTAAATAAGTGGTGAAGTAAAGTGGAAAAGTGAGGGGGCTTTACAGCTAATTGACCCGTGGCTTAGTACTTACCGGCCTCAATAGGCCCTGGGGTCACTCTGTCCGAATCTGCCACGTGTCCAGGCCCTGTTCTGGGCGCCACTTGTTGAGATTCTTTGATGGACCAGAACCTAGTGGTCTGGAGTCGATGATGAGAAAGTGAAAGAAGGAAAGAGGGTAATATGCCCTGGGTTATGCAGCCGGCCTTCTTGCTCCAGGGAATCAGCCAGAAAGAGAGAGAAAGAGAGATAGAGAAAGACACAGGGACCCAAGCTCTAATGGATCAAAGGTGCTTTATTGGATTCTGTAAGAGTATATATATCATAATACAAGGTAGCTTCTTCAGATAAAGATCAAGAGACCAGAGTTTACAAGTTACCAAGGAAGCAAGGAGCAATAGAGGCCACAAGGCCAAAAGGCGATGCATATCAAAAGAGGGTCATAAATAATCCCTTTCACCAAACAGAAAAGCTAATGAAGGAAATCTCATGCAAGCATCCCGTCTCTTTGATCTCCGTCCTGGGAGAGGCTTGCCTGCTCCTCTGCCGGACATGGACTGGTAGGAGCAGAGGGCTCAGGAGAGACGGGAAACGTCACACAGCGATCCCGCTGTTAAACACTCCCTGGCACCCCCTATTACTCATTTACTTAGGTTTTCAATTTCAGTGACCTTAAACAGCTTTACAAACTAAGCATCAAATTAAATTATTTCACTTTCTCCTATTATTTCCTATCATTCTAGGTACTCCATTAGTTCCAGTCTATTTCCATGGACTTTACATGGCAATGATTCTCCATCTTGACACTTACTATAGTTATCAGTAAAAATGATTAAAAAAAAAAAAAACTTTTGCCTAGTCTCCACCTGTGGGAATTCTGATTCAACTGATTTGATAAGCATTCTGAACATCCATATGTTTTAAAACTGCCTTCCTATGTTTCTAATATGCACATTCTCTCAATTATTAATAGTTCCTTTCTTTCTTTATTAGAAGTACACTCATCTCTAAGTGTCCACCAGAAATTGGCCCTAGGGCCTAGCCCAGATACCAAAACCCATGGATAGTCAAGTCCCAGAGGTGGCCATGTATATCTGCCATTACTCATCTACAGTTCAACCTATCATGAAACTTGCACTACTGTATGTATTTAGTGGGGGAAAAAAATTCTGTGTATAAGTGGACTCTTGCAGTTCAAACCTGTATTGACAAAGGTCAACTGTATTCAGTTTGATGTGGAATCATTACTTCATCCTTTGTCAATAGTCTTAATTCCCCTTCTCTTTGGTCCACAAAGCTCTTCAATCATACCTGGGCCCTCACTTCTGCATTTCAACTCTTCTAAATGTTGATTCGATCTCTTTACCATGGGCTTCTCCATTCCCCTTTCCTTCTAGTCTCTGATTCTCAAGACTCAGAAAAACCTCCTTCCTTCTAGACCAGTCTATAGCCTGTGAAGGGAGATAGTTATATATATTTATTCTGCCATTTAGAGTGGGAAACTCCCAAATAATTTAAACTTTGTTGCATTTGTTCTGTCGTGTTTTATTATTTAATTCAGGCTACCACAAAATCTAGTATGTTAGCGTTAGTAACTCAGTCGTATTCAACTCTTTGGGTCCCATAAATGGAGCCGACCAGGCTCCTCTGTCCATGGAATTCTCCAAGCAACAGTACTGGAGTGGGTAGCCATTCCCTTCTGCAGAAGATCTTCCCCACCCAGGGATTGAACCCAAGTCTCCATTTCCATTTCAGGAGGATTCCTTACCATCTAATCCACCAGTGAAGTCAATTGTCATAATGGACAATATGAATTATTCAATGGAATATACAGTACTTAGCATTTCTAAAAGTAACTGGTGTGTGAAATTCTGCCAATGTACCATTGTTTCTCTATTTTTTTTTCACCCTTTGGGAATTTCTGGGGTTTTTTTGTTTGTTTGTTTGTTTTTTAATACAGGAACACAGAATATAAGCTCTGATTATAAAATACTCAGTTCTTTAGGGTCATGATTCAGGTTCATGATTGCTAATCATTCAGTCTGAATTTTCCATCAGATGCTATATTCCAGTTTCTTGCATCCAAAGTACTAAGTGATAGAAACTATAAATGCTAGATAGGAGCAAGTGAGGTTCTTCCCTGTGCTCTGATCACTAAAGTCTGTGTATCACAGCTGAGCGCTAAAGTGAACTCAGGACACCACTCCCTTTAGAGCCACAAATCAGCACAACAGCTTAAGACACTCATTAGAAAAACAAAGACACTGAGAATGGGCCTTTAGTCTTTATAGCCAGTGCTTTTCAGAGTTTAAAGGAAAGGCTCAGATTTATAAGTCTGTCTAAGAATTCAACTCACCCTATTCTGATATGATTTACACATCTCCTAGTTAAATCGATCTAATATTTTTTAATGTTCTGCACGTTTTCTGATGAGATATATAGGCTACATTCTGGAGGCATGACAAGGATTCTAAGACTGATGATTTGCCCCCAGAGGATCAGGTCCTCCAACAAGGGCTTACATTCCTGACAATATAGGAGAAACAGGGATTATTGTTTAATGTGGTGGCCATATTAAAGTTTCCTGAAGAAGAAGAAGATTTAAAAGATTTTTTTTTTTTTAATGACCAAAGGCAGAAAAAGTGAACATCCTGTCTAGCAGAGGGACCAAAATGCTTCTAGCATGTTTAAGGATGATAGACAGAGAGAGTGTAGTACTAATATTAGAGAATAATGGATGGTGCAGTTGCAAAGGTACCATCAAACCAAATTCAGAGGGCATGTATACTAGATTAACGCAGGGTTGCTTAACCTTAACATCTGTGACATGTTGCATGAGACAATTACCTGTTGTGGGGGCTGTTCTGTGCTTTGAAGATTAAAAGAATCACCAGCCAACTGAAGGATTTTGAATGAGGGGAAAAAAAGGGTTTTATGGAGATAATTCTTGTGATAATGTACAAAATATATTGGAAGTAAGCAGATCTCATTTAGGTGCTAAGTTGCAATAACACAGAGATCCAGAATTAATTGGTGACTCTGGGAAGAGGAGGGCAAAATATTAGGAAGAATACAGGAGTTAAGTAAACCAGGTTCATCAGAACAATGACTGAGTTTGAGGAGAGAGAAAAGGAATGCTGATGGTTTTGAAGACTTACATGGATACCATGAATACTACTGTATTATTCCTTTTACTCTTCCAGGCAGGTTTTATTGTTATTTCTTTCACTCCACCTTTATCCAAGTACAAGTTAAATATTTCTTCTTGATATGATGGAAAGAATAAGTTGATGGTGATTTAGAAATATCTATAATTTAAAGATGGAGAACAATTTGTGAAACCAAGCAGGATGGGATAGTCCTGAGTACAAAAGCCTTCCTATGTCCCTGTTTCTTCTTTGTAGGAAAAAGGTTTCAGCTTCCTAGACACTCCCTGAATCCCAAAGGGCAGATTCAAACAGTTACTTCTTGGGAGAGGTAGATATGGGGAATACAGAAAGAATCAGCAGTGCAGCCGTGGAGCAGGGTCCTGGTTCCTCCTGGTACTTCCTCAAAGAATATACATAACAATCTGATGCAGAGCTCCGAGTTATTCTGTAAGAACTAAAGCCCCTACCCAGGTGGAGGATGGTAAATTTGGACTGAGCATAAACCTGAGGACACCAGACCAATTGGAAGTAGACTTTTGATTCCTGGACCACTCCAATTACCACCAACCAACCAGAGGGAGGTCACACACCTTGCAGATAGTTCCCCAAATTTTGCCTATAAATCTCTTCCCCCAAAACCATTGGATAGTCTGTGTATTTTGCACATGAGCAACCGGTTCTCCTTACTTGGTCCTTGCAAATAATCTTTCTCTGTTCTAGACACTGAATCTGCTTCAAACTCCAACACATCAATTTGTTTGGAGTCACTATGTGTTGGGCACATAAACTTGGGTTCTACAAGTTAAAAATTGGAAAATGACAATGTCATAGGTGAAGATCTTCATGTAGAGAGGAGGAAGAAGGCAGGAGGTGGGAGAAGAAAATGTCAGGAGGTAAATAAAGACTCTAAGTCACAGACAGAAGGAAAAAAAAAATCTTTCAAGAAGAGTAATATCAGCTTCAATATTTTGGACATTAAATATTGTGAGATCTAACAGGAAACCAAAATATTTGTGTGAATAAATGATGCAGGCATTTATTGAGTAGTTTTAGGAGCAGGAATTAGATGCATGTGAGCTATGAAATGGTGGCTAGTTATGTAGAGGCGTAAGCTGAGTACTTTTTCAGTAATTTGTTAGGATAAGAAAATAAAGAAATGGAATGCTATCCTGGGAGTGATTCCAGTAAACAATTTCTGGAGGTAAGAGAGATCTACATACATAGGAGGAATGCATAAATTAAAAAAAAAATGAAAACTTGAGAGGTGAATTCTAAATATTACAGATTTTGGTTAAATGCAGGCCTATCTCTGTGTTTTGTGCTACTGGGAAGAGTCAATTTTGACTCTTCTGTGGTAGATCTATTTTGGGGTGCAGTTGAATTATTATAATTATACATAATGGCCTGCCTAGGAGAATCCTGCCCCTCTGCCTGACTGTTAAACTGAATTGCCTTTGTTCAGAAAACTGACAACCTGTAGATTGCAGGAAGGAAGAAATTAACATATTTCCCTGGATGTGAGCTATGGAATGATGGCTGGTTATGTAGAGGCATAAGAAGAGTACTTTTTCAATATTTTGTTAGAATAAGAAAATAAAGAAATGGAATTGTTGCAGGAAGGGGGATCCCTTCCAGGGCCTGAAACTGAGCTCTTCTGTAACACTTAGAAATGAATTGTCCAAGGAGACACACATGCTGACAAAGCAAGAGATTTTATTGGGGAAGGGCGCCCGGGTGGAGAGCAGGAGGGTGAGGGAACCCACCCAGGGCTCCGCCCTGGCTCACAGTCTTGTGTTGTATGGTGATGGGATTAGTTTCCGGGTCGTCTTTAGCCAATCCGTCTGACTCAAAGTCCTTCCTGGTGGTGCACGCCTTGTCCAGCCAAGATGGATGCCAGAGAGGAGGATTCTGGGAGGTGGTCGGACATGTGGTGTCTCCTTTTGGCCTTTCCTGAACTCTTCCGTTTAGTGGTGGCTTATTACTTCCGTGTTCCTTACCAGGACCTCCTGTCATAAAACAGCTCATGCAAATGGTTACTATGGTGCCCAGCCAAGGTGGACGTTTCAGTCCGTGTACTTCCCCTGACAGAATGCCATCATGGGAGCGACTCAAGTAAGCATTTCTGGAGAAGAAAGATCTACTTATACAGAAGGAATGAATAAATGAAAGAAAAACAATTGAAAGCTTGAGAAGCGAACTCTAAATCTTATAGATGTTGGTTAAATGTGAGCCTGTCTCTGTGTTTGTGTAACTGGGAAGAACCAATTTTGACTCTTCTGTGGTAGATCTGTTTTGGGGGGCACTTTTGTTATTATAATCACACATGATGGCCTGCCTCAGAGAATCCTGCCCCTCTGCCTGACTGTTAAGCTAAATTTCCTTTGTTCAGAAAACTGACAATCTGTAGATTGCAGGGAGGAGGGAATTAACATACTCCCCTGACTGAGGCTTGTCATTCTAGGAGATACTTGAAAGATTAAATGGCTTTTTTAGCTTGTTTTCTCACAGCGCCCCGCCCCCACTCCCCATCTCTGATCCATAAAAGTTGGGGTCTGGCATCCAGACCCCAACAAGATGGTTATTTTGAGATATTAGTCTGCCATTTCTCGGTCAGCCTTGCCTCAGCGTTTCATCCCTTGTATTCACTAGCCTCTTCTATGGCAAGCAGAGTGAGCTTAGACATGGTAACTTTTGTGTAGACTTTCACAAATGAACTACTTTCTGCTTCAATATCTTTGAGCTGTGTTAGGAAAAGCATGTCTACAAAAAGGGAAAAGAAGTAACTGTGTTTTCCTAATGTCAAAATCATGAACAGAGGCACATCCACAAGAATCAATAAGACTGGTGTATTTCTAGCCAGTGCTTCTGGATGGAGAAAAAGATGGCAGTTTTCTTTAGTGAACTTTGTACTCTGGCCATTTGTTTGTCTTTAAATGTTTGCCATATTTTTGCAAGAGGCCCTAAACTTTCTCAGTAAATCTTGTTAACCATACATGCTAAAACATCAAAGTTTCACAAGCTATGTTTACCCAATTTGTTTCAGAAAAGAAAAGTAGCAGAAATAACTTATTTATTGGCTCTAAAGCAAGGAGTTTTAGTCATTTCAACTGAAATACTTTATTTTTGTTTTGGTTTAGACATCAAAATGAGGACTGGCATTAAAATGCAAAGCCTCAACGCTGCCTGTCTATAGCTCACTCAATTGCCTCCTGCCTACCCCAGATTTCCACTGCTGCTTTCAGCTGGGGAAGGTAAAATATTCAAATAGATATGGGGTTGGCTCTTTGAGGTAAGTTAAAATTGTGAACAATATGAGCATTATTCATTTAATGCTATGTTTCAAGTCAAGGGTGAAAAATGACTGCAGTTACTAGATGCTATGAAATAATGCAATGTAGTTTTGTATGTACAGTCACCCTTTGTATCTGCAGGGAATTGTTTTCAGGAACTCCTGTGGATACCAAAATGCATAGTAGTTGTTCTGTTATATAAAATAGTGTAGTACTAGCATATAACCTATACATATCCTCCCATATACTTTAAATCATTTATAGATTACATATAATACCTAATGCAATGTAAATGCTATGTAAATAGTACTATTTACAATATAGATGCTGTGCAAATAGTTGCCAGCATGGGGTAAACTCAAGTTTTGTTTTTTAGAGTCTTCTGAAATGTTTTTTTGGAATAGTTTCTATCCTTGATTGGTTGAGACCATGAACATAAGACCTCTGGATAATGGAGCCCAACTATATGGTCATAGCTGTTTTTTGTTAGTATTTAACTTTAAATTTGCATACTTAGTTATTCAACATATGTTCCTTCACCACAGGCTCAAAGAAATCAGGCATCATCAATGTTTATTACTGTAGATGTTATGAATTTCATCTCTGCTCCCACTTCCTACAAGTTAAAAACACAGACTGCAGAAGCTATTAGTTAACATGAACTCATTTGCCATTCCTAGCATTTACTACCCACATTGTGTTCAATATTATTTACTGGAGAAAGACTGGAATTCCTTTTTTATGCCAGCCTTATACTAGAGAATAAGGATGAAAAGTGGAATGAGAAATACTTCCTACTCTCTTGTGGCTCACAGTAGGCATAGTCACTACAGAAGATGTACACAGTATGAGTGGGGAGAAGTCAAGGAAACCTTGAACAGAGGAGACCCATGAATGGTATGTTGAAATAAGCCAGGTCATCAGTTAAGGTTATTGGACATCCAGGAAATTAAAATAGCATGAACAAATCTGGACTCTTGATAGGACATGATAGATTTGGGAAATTGTAAGCATTTCAGAATATCCAAAGTTTAGAGAACATGGCTCCATGGTTAAAATAAGGAAAGATTTAGGAGTGAAAATGTGAGAAAGATACAATCAAAAGAATGTTCTGGAAACTACATTTCCCTAACAAAGATGCTAGTAATAGTGATTGAAAGTGGCTTTTGCACTAATGGAAAATATAAGAGTGAGAAAGTTCATGCTGCCCTCCAAATCCAACATCTGGAGATTTCTCTAAGGATGGAATTTTTATAAGAAATTAGGCAAGAAAGTCAGGGACTAGATCTAATAAAGCTTTTCTCCCTGTACTTTCTTAAGGTGATAGAAGTCATGAAATGTTCTTGCCAGAATGAGATACTGGTTTCAAAACTCAGGAGACCTATGGGATTCAGCAAAGTCTGGGCTGGAGTAGGTTAGGACTGGAGTGAGGGCCCTTTACATAGGTAGACGCCTTTCTTGGAATTAAAGGACACAAAGACGTGACTGAGATGATGCCATGAAACTCCCTCAATGACTGTGTAACAGATTGGCATTGGATTTGTCTGCCATTAATCATACGTTAATTACTTCTATTTTCAGGCAGCCGTCAGGCAATGAAGTCAGACAGCTTCAGATTAGACTTAGCACAATCATTAGCCATGAGACATCCAGCAAATTCTGAACCTACTTTCCTGCTTCCATCCTTTTCTCTGTTCCTTTCTTTCACATTAAAAATTCTATTCTTATGCATTTATTTGCATAGTATAGCTTATTTGTAATTATGTGTGTACTCAATAAAAAATCAATTTTATGAAGACAGCTATAAAACCCAGAAAATCCCCACTTTCATCATCTCAACTCCCATTTCTTCAAGCAAGATATTATCGGTGCTTATGTGTTATTCTGGTGTTTCTATATTATTAGTGTTTATATGTGATTTATATATTCCTTCAAGCAAGATATATATAATATATATAATTGGTGTTTATTTTGGTATTAGTATTATTTTGATACTCATTTCTCATTACCTTGTGAAAATTATTATTCTTCATTTGCATCAGAAAATTATACAGAAAAAATCTCCCATAAAACATGAAGTTTTAAATTTCTGTCACATAGTACTCTGCCTCTGAAGACACAGCAGGTAAAGAATTTGCCTGTAGCTCAGAAATAGAAATAGAATGAGAGCTATATAAGTAAGTTTAAAGTTCAGAGCATTTCTAGGTGAAGGAGATCATTCATGGAAATGTTGTTTCCAATCTTCACACAACTGTGTAAGGTAAATATTATTATCCCCACTTTAAAGATGAGAAAATACGGATTTGGAAAATAGTTGGAGGATTTCTTCAGCTAGCTGATTAAACCTGCGTGTTCTACCCCAATATCACAGGCTGCTGCTGCTGCTAAGTCACTTCAGTCGTGTCAAACTCTGTGCGACCCCATGGACGGCAGCCCACCAGGCTCCCCCATCCCTGGGATTCTCCAGGCAAGAACACTGGAGTGGGCTGCCGTTTCCGTCTCCAATGTGTGAAAGTGAAAAGTGGCAGTGAAGTCGCTCAGTCCTGTCCAACTCTGCGACCCCATGGACTGCAGCCTACGAGGCTCCTCCATCCATGGGATTTTCCAGCCAAGAGGACTGGAGTGGGTTGCCATTGCCTTCTCCGAATATCACATGAAGATTGCATTAGATTTTTGTTTACAAGCATAAATTTACAATGAAATAGAAGCAGAAACAATGACTATAATGTTTTTGGAAGCTGCAAAGCTGACAGATGCATGTGAAATAACAGAACAGAAAGTGATATTCTGTTAGCTAGCAGTGGGGGGAAAAGAAACTCAGTATATATCAAAATAAAGGAAGAGAGCAAAGAAGGAAAGAGGAATAAAGAAAGGAAGAGAAAGAGAGAAAAGAAGGAAACCAAAATGTGCATAACTTCATTCTAACAGGTACAATAGTGAAGTAAAGCCAGGACGAAAAACATTATATTTTCCTATAATGGAAGACATTTGTTCCCTCTCCTACTCTGCCTGGTTGGACAGCTGCTTCATAAGGAAAAAAGGAAAGATTTATTTTCTATAAAATACAAAATAGTGTTTATTGTATTGGGGATACAAGCTCAAAATTATCCCCTTTGGGCCCAGAGGTATACCTGAGGTAAAGATAGTTACATTAAAAGAGGATATTCAAATGAACACTTATAAATAGAAAACCAAGTTAAACATTGTTAAAACTCTGAATACTCTGGACAAAGAAAAGATAATGGCAAAACTGAATGCCAAAAGATTAGAAAGCTAAATTTCAAATTCAGGACAAATATCTCCCAAACTAGATATCCTTACCCAACCAGTGTATGAGTTTGTTTTGCTAATACAACAAACCTGTGATTGTTTATAGTTTTACTTTTGTTGCGCTTTTCCTAAAAAGATACTATAAGACATTCTCTATCCAACAAAACATTAAATGTCTTCAGGATAAAACAGTGTGAACAAAATCAGATAATGACAAAAGAGAAAGATTTTACCGCCGGGCCTTCTCTTTTACAAAAGTGAACTACAGATTCAATTGCAACTTGTTTGTACTTTCAAATCTCATTACTTTGTAAGACTGCTCATTTGTACTATGCTGTTAGTAGCTTGTGAAGAAGGAGATGGCAACCGACGCCAGTATTCTTGCCTGGAGAATTCCATGGACAGAGGAGCCTGGCAGGCTACAGTCCATGGGGTCACAAAGAGTCAGACATGACTGAGTGAATGAGAACATTAGTAGATTGTTCTATGACCTACAGATAGGTAGAACTCAGGCCAGCTATGAAAAAAAGTAAAAAAAAAAAAAAAAGATTGGTGAGGCCAGAAATGTTTAAAATGATACGGATTCTTTAAATGAATCTATAATCCTCAATTTGCACACCATTTTAATATTAATTTCCTCCGAGCACAGTCACTTCCAAACACACCCAATACATTTAATCATCCCTAGTTCCCTATTTCTGATACAAGAACTGGGAGATTGATGGAACAGAGGCACAGAGCTGTGCTGGGACAGGCAGCTCCAGCAGAGAGCCTGAAGAAAGGACAGATCTAGAACTAAGGTCATGCAGCCTGAACATTGTTAATCCCTTGGAAGAACCAACAAGAAGTGATGAGCAGACAAGAAGACAAAGGGAGGAAATGGAGATTGAAACAAGGATAGCAGAAACAGAATAAAGACATTGACTTGCATCTGGATTCAAACTTCAGACATCCTCTGGGCCTGCCATGGACCACCCTGAGCTTCTGTCACAGGACACAACTAATGCAGTTCGTCCTCATGTCTCCCCATTTTCTACTGAATGAAATCCAAAAGGTAGGACATTGATTCTTTAGAACCTCGTCCTAACATTTTGTTACCAGTCTTGCATCTTTAAATCAGCCCCATTCTTCCTTGACTGGTCTCTCTTCACTGCAAAGTAGATTAGTTTTGTAAGCATTTTCATTTCAGTTCAGTTCAGGCGCTCAGTCACGTCCGATCTTCCTGACCCCATGAACCGCAGCACGCCAGGCCTCCCTGTCCATCACCAACTTCTGGAGTTTACTCAAACTCATGTCCATTGAGTCAGTGATGCTATCCAACCATCTCATCCTCTGTCATCCCCTTCTCCTCTCGCCTTCAATCTTTCCCAGAATCAGGGTCTTTTCAAATGAGTCAAATCTTCACATCCAGTGGCCAAAGTATTGGAGTTTCAGCTTCAGCATCAGTCCTTCCAATGAACACCCAGGACTGATCTCCTTGAGGATGGACTGATTGGATCTCCTTGCAGTTAGAGGGACTCTCGAGAGTCTTCTCCAACACCACAGTTCAAAAGCATCAATTCTTCAGCTCTCAGCTTTCTTCACAGTCCAACTCTCACATCCATACATGACCACTGGAAAAACTATAGCCTTGATCAGATGGACCTTTGTTGACAAAATAATGTCTGTGCTTTTTAATATGCTGTCTAGGTTGGTCATAACTTTCCTTCCAAGGAGCAAGCGTCTTTTAATTAAATGGCTGCAATCACCATCTGCAGTGATTTTGGAGCCCAGAAAAATAAAGTCAGCCACTGTTTCCCCCATCTGTTTGCCGTGAAGTGATGGGACCAGATGCCATGATCTTAGTTTTCTGAATGTTGAGCTTTAAGCCAACTTTTTCACTCTCCTCTTTCAAGAGGCTCTTTAGTTCTTCCTCACTTTCTGCCATAAGGGTGGTGCCATCTGCATATCTGAGGTGATTTATATTTCTCCCAGCAGTCTTAATTCTAGCTTGTGCTTCCTCCAGCCCAGAATTTCTCAGGATGTACTTTATATATAAGTTGAATAAGCAGGGTGACAATACACAGCCTTGACGTAGTCCTTTTCCTGATTTGGAACCAGTCTGTTGCTCCATGTCCAGTTCTAACTGTTGCTTCCTGACCTGCACACAGGTTTCTCAAGTCAGGTGGTCTGGTTTTCCCATCTCTTTCAGAATTTTCCACAGTTTATTGTGATCCACACACTCAAAGGCTTTGGCATAGTCAATAAAGCAGAAATAGATGTTTTTCTGGAACTCTTTTGGTTTTTTGATGATCCAGCAGATGTTGCCAATTTGATCTCTGGTCCCTCTGCCTTTTCTAAAACCATCTTGAATATCTGGAAGTTCACGGGGACTGCATCATATAGCAAATAAGCTCCCAAGTATGACTCGCTATCAGAAGAAGTTTACACTCAGAATCACTATTGTCATGTAATGGAGACCCTGTTTCACTATTTTAAACAAACAAAAGCAAATCATGACAAATCTCACATGTAAAAGTATGACTTTCAGAATATACTGAACATGATTTTAACATGATAGTTAAGTGTAAGCCTCTGGAAATTAATAGCCTGCATTCAGATCTCACCTCACCATTTACTATCATAGGTTCTTTTTCAAACTGCTTAGCTTTCTTATACCTTGATCTCCCCACCTCAAAAATGGGGTAATCACAACAGAATCAATTTCATAAGGTTGTTTTGAGAATTTAAATGAAATGCAAAAATACATATATAAAAGTTGCTCACTTTAAATGCTCAATAAATGGTCACTATTATTAATTATTGATTGAGAAAACATGCATTGATAAAACAAGGCAGTATAAATTTTTATTTTATTCACAAGTGCATTTCCATAAATTTGGAACAGGAAAACAATAGTTAACAAGCATATGGTGTATTCATAAAGTCTGTAGATGATGTTTAGTCACATTTGGAATTTCAGATTGATTTCAATAGTTTTCTGGTCTCTTGGGGTCTAGAACCAGGGTGTCTAGCATAATTACATTCAAGACTTTTTAATTTGCTAATCATATTACTTTTGAAATCAGTGTTTTAAAATCATTTTGAAATTCTATATCCTTTTGAAAGTCAAATAAAAGACTTTGATGCTCTCCTCACCATGGAAATGCACAAACATGAATATATATGAAATTAGATATTCTAATCTCACTAAATGAGTTAATACAAACATAGCCTTGAAATTATGTCTGAAACTGTCAACACATTAAATGATATGCATTAATTATAATTTTATGTTTAAAAGAATGTGTAAAGGCATTTCCAATACATTTTTTCATGAAAAAAAAGAAAAAAATAAAAATATCCCCGAAACAATTAGAAGAATAAGAACAGATCAAGTTGAAATTTCAATGAGGCTAGGAATTACACATAATGTCCTCATAGTGTTCAAGGGAAAGCTAACCGATGTACTGAAAATTACATGAAAGAGTGGAGAGACACATAACCTGACATCTATAGCTGGTGACCTCACACAAAGGTAAAATCGGAACAATTTTCTAGAGTAGATATCTTGCTTGGAAGGGTCAAATTCACATTATATTTAGAACAATGGCAATGGACTGTTGGTCCAATAGTAAAAGTTTTCTCTAATCTTATTTCACATAGTGAAGAAGCAGAGGAGCCACACCTATTGAGGAAGTACGCAAATAAGTCATTTCAGTAGGATGCTGTCTCTCTGAAGCACATCACACAAGAGAGGTTTTTATCACTTTGAGTAACCTGCAGCTCTGATCTCTACTGCCTGGGAAGAAGTTAAAGTCAGAGCAATGAGGGTGAAAAGACCGTATATTGTGTGGCGCTTCACTGAGATCTGGTGAGAACTTCTTCTGGCTTAGAATACTCCTCTAGCTTATTCCTACAAACCCATTAATATAGCTGATACGAAGTATATATTTTATTCAGAGGTGAGAAATGCTAAAACAGGCAGCAATGCAATGTAGGAGGCACCACTTGTAACACCAAATGGACATAAGAGGTTATGATGAAAAGTATAGAACCCTTGACAGGAAAGAAAAATCACCAAGCTGATGAAAGTGGTGACCACACATAAATCATAAAAGATGGAAAATACAAGATAAGGGTTGGGGATTAAAAGGTTCAAATTACTATGTATAAAATAAATAAAGCTATAGGGCATATTATGCAGTACAAGGAATACAGCCAATATTATATAACATATAATTATATATGTTATATAACATATTAAATGGAGTATAATCTATAAAAATATTGAATTACTATGCAGTACACCTAAAACTAATATATTTCAAAGTAACTATTTGTCAGTAACAAATAAGCAAATAAAATGAAATGATGTAAATTTTTGAAAAATGATAAGATATTGACATAATATCAGAGATATTCAAAGTTCAAGATGATAGTACAAAATAAAGTAAGATATGATTCAGGATCTGAGATCTTAGTTAAAACAATGAAAAATAAAAAAAGTGAAATAGAGGAAAACAAAATAGTGCCTGAAGTAAACTCTATGTAAGAAGTAGCATAAAGACAAAATAGATCCTACTGAAAGCAGTTAGGTACCTACAAAGCAGAATGTAGGGGGAAAAAAATAAGAGAAAACAAACAACAAATTAAAAGGAAATAGAACTATTTCTTAGGAAAGACAAAAGAGATGCCACAGTTACATAACTCTTGTCCTTTTGAACTACAAGAATCAAATTTGAAAAGTTCCAAGACACAATGCAAAAAAAAAAAAAAAATCAAAATTAAAAGAAAACCTAAACCTAGGCATTGAGGGAAATATTGCTCTCCTAAAGAAAAATAAAAATGAAAATATTATCATTAACATTATATAGAATTGAAAATCGATGGATTAAAATTATTGGCTTTTGCAGGATGTTTAAGTTTTAATCCCCAGTAAGTCAGAATGTGACTGCATTTAGAGATAAGACTTTAAAATAAAGAACAGTAGTAAATCTACTCCAATAAAATGTCAAAAAGTAAAATAAAAGGATGCAAACTAGTAGGGGGTTTGCAATGTGAAGAAACAATAAGAATTGCCAACAGCAAGCTGAGGAGAGAAGCCTTCAAAGACACAAATCTTCCTGGCACCTCAATTTTGAAAATCCAGCATCCAGAACAATAAGAAAAGAAATGCCTATTGGGTAAACCACTCAGTATCTGGTATTTTGCTATGGCACTCCCAGCAAACTGATGCCAGACTATTTAAGGCAAAACAAAATATCAAGCTATGTGGAAGGTTACAAAAAACCTGAGATAGGTCTTAGAGGAAATTATCAATACCTCCAGAGCTCTAAGAAACACAGTAGTTCAAGAATTTTATAGCTGACCAAACTTCTATGAGTTAAATGAAATAGATGAATATTTATAAATATAAGAGAACTTGGTATAGTTTGCATGATGCATAGATGTTTATTTAAGAACCGCTATAGAATAAAATTTAGTGAAAGAAAATGCTGTTTAATTAACAACAAAATACCTCTCAGAGAGCAATCAGTTCATTTCAGTCGCTCAGTTGTATCTAACTCTCTGTGACCCCATGGACTGCAGCACACCAGGCTTCCCTGTCCATCACCAACTCCCAGATCTCGCTCAAACTCATGTCCATCGAGTCGGTGATGCCATCCACCCATCTCATCCTCTGTCCTCCCCTTCTCCTTCTGCCTTCAATCTTTCCCAGCATCAGGGTCTTTTCCAATGAGTCAGTTCTTTGCATCAGGTGGCCAAAGTATTGGAGTTTCAGCTTCAGCATCAGTCTTTCCAGTGAATATTCAGAACTGATTTCTTCTAAGATGAACTGGTTTGATCTCCTTGCTGTTCAAGGGACTCTCAATAGTATTCTCCAACACCACAGTTCAAAAGCATCATACATTAATTTAAATTTATAATTGTCTCAAAATTTTGTGGCATTTTTGTTTATAGAACAAAACAAAAATCTTAGAAACTGGATGGATGGAAACTTAGAATATGGGTGTAGAAATAAAATGACTCATAACAGATACAAAGCAAAGGAAGAATGAATATTGGGAGTATTATAAACCACAATTACTTTCTCAAGTTTAATATGAAGGGTCAAAATGTAACTTAAAGAATATAAATCAAATAATAGATATATGAATGTAAAAAAAGGAAACTAAGGAAAATAAAATAATGAAATATAATATGTGGTGAAGCTTAGAGGATGAGGATGGGGAGATGTGAAAAACTGTAAAGTATACTGCTATATACACTGCTCTGTTAGAAGGTCAAGGGTTACCACTGAAACAAAGAGAAGACTGAATATACTGTAGAAAGCTATTGTTACAGTAGCAATTGCTAGAAAGGCTTTTCTTAGAAAAGAATTTAAATTATTAAAAAAGCATTTACATATAGAAAACTAATAGCAAAACAGGAAATATAAATGCAACCATATCAATAATCATACTAAATGCAAAGGACTGTAGACCAATCAAAAGTTAGATAGTGTCTGAATAGAGAAAACAAAGATACAAATATATGTTGTCTTCAAGAGACAAACCTTAGACTAAAAAAAAGTTTATGTTTTGTTTTAAAGGAATAGAATAGCACATTATAGAAACAACGGACGTATTAGAAATAAAATGAATGTATTAGCATGAGACTAAATAGACTTAAGCAAAAAAAAAAAAAAAATAGAGTCTCACTAGCGACATAGAGGAACTTTCCTAAAAGAGTCAATACACTAAAAAGACGTAGCAAATAATAATGTACATCTGTCATAACAGAGCATCAAAATGCATGAGGCAAAAATGGGAAGAACTGAAAGAAGAAAGAGACAAAACAAGAATAACAGTTGGAGATGTCAATACATGATCACCAATAATAGATAAAACAGCAAAGCAAAAAATCAGCAAAGATGTAGAAGAGCTTAACAACAGTTTTACTAACTTGATCTAACTTATATAAAATGTTGAATCCAACTATTGAAGAATATGCACTATTTTTCAGCATACATGAAGCATTTTCCAGACCATATGATAGAATACAAAAAAAAATTTTTAAATGTTAAAGCCATAGAAAGTATGCTCTCTGACCATTGCAGACTTAAATTAGAAATCAATACTGAAAAGAAATATGGGAGATTTACAAATATCTTGAAGTTAAATTATCCTCTTCTAACTAATGAGTCAAGAAAAATTGACGGGAATTTTAAAAATACTTTGAACTTAATGGAAACAAAAATAGAACATTATCAACCTATCAACAGGTCAAGTAGTATTTATAAGTAAATTTACATTGCAAATGCCTAGATAGGAAGAAAGAAAAGGATTGAATCAGTTAGCTAAACTACCATCAGAAGAAACTAGAAAAATGGAAGAATACTAAACTCAAAGCAAGCAAAACATTTTAAAAATAGAGCAGAAATCAATGAATTTTCTTCAAAAGAAAAAAAAAACAGAACACAAGAGAGAAAGGCAGTGAAACAGAAACAATGGCTTTCTGTACAGATCAAGAACATTAATATACCTTCAGCTATATCAGAGTTTAGCAATTTGTCTTGTGCTCTGTTTTCTGGAAAAAAAAAAAAAAAAACAAACCTTTACTGCAGCATAGCAGTTCCCTCTCCTTTGTGTGCTGTCTGTGGGCGCTTTTACGTTACAATAATGGGGTAAATAAGTTGCAATAGACACTATGGCCTGTAAGTCCTAAAGCATTTTTTATCTAGTTTTCTACAGAAAAAAAAGTACCAATCTCTGATACAGAACGACTAATACAAATCAAAAAGACAAAGACTATCATATTGAGGAATAAAAAAGGTAACAATTGCCAACTCTTCAGAATATAGAATATGGGAAAAAATAGATCAACAAATTAGACAATTTAGATGAAGCTAACCAAATCTAGGAAGACAGAAATTACTACAACTGACTCAAGACTACAGGAAAACAGAAAATAAATTTTAAAAGTTGAACTAACAATTAAAAAATATTAGTCCAAAGAGAAGCTTAGACTCAGATTGCTTCAGTGATATATTCTGCCACTTTATTTAAAGAAGAAATGCCATTCACAAACACTTCCTATTAATAAGACAGCATTTTCCAGCTTATTCTATGAGTCCATTACCCTCATTCTAAAGCAGACAAATTGGAGAAGGAAATGGCAACCCACTCCAGCCTTCTTGCCTGGAGAATTCCATGGACAGAGGAGTCTGGCGGGCTGCAGGACATGCAGTCACAGAGAGTCAGACACAACTGAATGACTAACACACAAACCAGACAAAGATATCACAGCCAAAGGAGACTACAGACTAACATTTTTTATGAGCGTAGACATAAAAATCTTTACCAAAATAGTAACGAAAAGAGTGTAGCAACATACATCAAGAATTTTACACCATAAAAAAGTAAAATTTATCTTAGGAATGTAAAGTTGGTTTAATGACTAGAAATCAGTTAATAGAATACATGAAGTTAGTATAATAAAGCATATGAATATCTCAGTTGATGTAGAAAAATCAACAATAGTCTATATAAACATAATAAAACTCTTAACAAACTAGGAATATAAGGGAACTTGTTTAACCTCCTAAAAACTATCTATAAAAATCCCGTAGCTAAAATTTCACTTAATGATAAAAGACTGAATCCCACCCACTCTAACATAAGGAAGAAGTTCAGGATGCCTGCTGTTGCTACTTTCAATCAATATTGCGCTGTGTTTCCAGGCAGTGAAATCATGTTGAAGGAAGGAAGGAAGGAGGCAGCAAGAGAGGAGATAAAGTTATCAAGATAGAAAAAAAAGCTCTCTTCACAGATGACATAATTCTATATGTGGAAAATATTAATACACAAGAAGAAAAAATGTTAAAAAAAAGCTCAAGTTTATTTACAGTGGCATAGTATAGCATCAACACATAAAAAATAAAATCACTTTTACCTCTGAACACTATCAGTGAATAATCCAAAATAATATTAAGGAAGCAATTCCATTAACAATAGTCTCCAAGAAGAAAAAAAATAAATTAAAAATAAATTAAATAAAACAAATTAAAATCTAAATGAAAAATGACAAAACATTGCTGAGAAAAATTTAAACAAAGGTAAATGAAAAATATTTCATGATCACAGATTGAAAGACCAAAAATTTCAAAATCAGCAGTTTTCCACAAAACAATCCACAATTTCACCCTACTTCATGTCACTGATCAGTTCAGTTCAGTTCAATCGCTCAGTCATATCCAACTCTTTGTGACCCTTGGACTGCAGCGTGCCAGGCCTCCCTGTCCATCACCAACTCCTGGAGTTTATTCAAACTCATGTGCTTTGGGTCAGTGATGCCATCCAACCATCTCATCCTCTATCGTCCCCTTTTCTTCCCACCTCAGTCTTTTCCAGCATCAGGGTCTTTTCAAATGAGTCAGTTCTTCACATCAGATAGCCCAAGTATTGGAGTTTCAGCTTTAGCATCCGTCATTCCAATGAATAGTCAGGACTGATTTCCTTTAGGATGGACTGGGTGGATCTCCTTGCAGTCCAAGGGACTCTCAAGAGTCTTCTCCAACACCACAGCTCAAAAGCGTCAGTTCTTGGGCACTCAGTCTTTTCCATGTCTTCCTCCCGGGGATCTCCCTATGCACAGATGGAATGCCCGCCTCTTATGTCCCTTGCATTGGTGGGAGGATTCTTTCTCACTAGTGTCACCTGGGAAACTCCAGCTATATATCAACTTATAGCAGCTATAATGAGTTTCATCAAACGAAAAAAAAACAAAAACAGAAAATACAGAGTGTTGGTAGACACATAGAAAAACTGGAAACCTCAAGCATTGAAAATAGGAATGTAGAATGGTACAACTACAATGGAAAACATTAGATAAGCTTTCAAAATTTTAAAGATAAATTTTTCATATGACCCATCAATTCTACCTTTAGAAATTTATTTGGCCTTTTTAGGGGAGGAGGGTTATGCCCACAGACTTCATAGCAGCATTGTTCAATGTAATCGAAAACATTAGAACAGTTGTCATCTTGTAAATGAATAAACAAAATATGGCATATTCCTGCAATAAAAATGAACCAACTACTGATAAGATAGATACATCTCAAAAATACTATGAATGAAAAAAGCTAGACATAGAAGTATTGCTATGAAGCTTCAACTGTATTGATATGGAAGCATTTTTCAGCTGAGTGGTGTGGGTATATGTTTGCCCAACATATTTTTCAATATAACATTTTAAGTATTTCATAATGTTAAAAAGTACAAATTTTAAAAGAGAAACAAACTTAAGGAGAAATACAGGCAATAAGGGGGAGGATAATAAAGTATACCCTCTCCTTTTATAAGAAAATTATATCATAAAGTCTCTAATTTTTCCTAAATTCATCTATAAAGTTAATAAATTTCTAATTAAATTGACAACAGGATTTTTAAAGAACTACAGTAACTATTCTGGGGAATTCCCTAGATGTCCGGTGGTTAGACTCTCCTCTTTCACTGCTGAGGGCTATTATTCTTAATAAATATAAATAAAAGCTCAGCTCATTAATAGGCAGGAAAATTCTGGCTATAATCAAAGAGCTGTGAGCAGAAATTAGCCCTGCTTGGTACCAACTCTGACTATATAGCTACAGCAATTAAAAATAGCATGCTAGTGTATAAATAAATAAAACATTAGAGAAACAAATGGAAAGTCCAGAAATATACTTAAATAAATATAGGAACTGAGCATATAAAAGTGGTAATGAAACTTTAGTGGGTTAAATATACTCTATTAAATAAATGTTGAGGCATTTAATAGATACCTAGAAAATGAATTCACATAGAAAATTAATTCCAGATGAAACAAATATTAAAGGTGAAATATAAAATACTTTAGGTAAAAATATGAGGTTTTTATTATCATAACATGAAGAACTTCTTTCAAAATATAATTGGAATTCAAAATCACTGAAGCTTTATGAATTTGAATTTACAAAGGATTCTACATGTTTAAAAATCACTAAGTCAAAATATAAGTTAAAAGTAGAGGAAGATCTTTGTAATCATAGTACAGATGAGTAGACAACATCTTTAATAAATAGTCTCCTGAGTTATTAGGGCCATTTAATAAACCCTTTAGGAAAATAGCAAATGACGTGAATAAACGTCAGAAAATGAAACACAAGTGGCTCTGGGTGGATGAATAAAAATCACAGTTTCATTCAAAATAAGAAATGTTCAAATTAAAATTATAATGGGATATCAGTTTTGCTTAGAGCAATAAATTTCAAACAAATGTATAGTATACTTCATGGTCTGATAAGGAAACAGAAATTCTCTTACATTACTACAATGTAAAATGATAGTTCTCTGTAGGGGCAGTTCAGCAACACTTACACACATTTAAAATTCACACAGACTTTAACACAACACTTGGATTTCCATGAATGTGTCCTGCTAACATCAATACTACATGCATAATAATGAATGTACAGGTTGCATATTGAGTATGTGTGTGTATTAGCAAAAATGAAAGCAATCTAAATGTCCAGAAATATACTACTTGTTTAAAGACTGTATGGCAAATACATATAACTGGATATCATGCTGCTGTGAAAAAGGAGAAACCCATGTATTGAGGTGGACAATTCTACAGGGTACATAATACAAATTAAAATAAAGCAGAAGATAGGACTACTTGTATAAGAAACATTGGATTAAAAAATACAGTTCATATTCTATACATTAAATATCCCTGCATGGATACAAGAAACCAACAGCAAGAGTTACCCTGATAAAAGTCATGTTTGGGAGATGGCCAAGGACCTTAGAAGGACACATATATTTTACTACATATATGTTTTTTTTCTATTAATTAAGTTTATTTGGCTTCAATGCTCAGAGAAATAAATGATGTTCACTTGTATGTAAAGCTTCTGGTTCAGTAATATATCTATTTGTATAGTAGCAATTTTATGACATGTTCATATATGACTTACTCAAGAAATTAAAAATATTCAGGGTGGATGCTAGAATAGGACTTTCAGTCTCCTATTTTTTAAATACCTTTCTTTTCGAAGATTAATTAGTTAGTAGTGTCTGGCTGCATTGGGTTCTTGTTGCTGTGCACGGGCTTTCTCTAGTTGTGGTGAGCAAGGCTTACTCCACTTTTGCGGAGTGCAGGCTTCTCACTGCAGCGGCTTCACCTGCTGTGGAGCAGACTCAGGTCCATGGGCTTTGGCAGTTGTGACTTGCAGGCTCCAGAGCGAGAGCTCAGTGGTGGCCCATGGGCCTAGTTGCCCCCAGCATGTGTGATTTTCCTGGACCAGAGAACAAACCCACGTCCCCTATATTGGCAGGTGGACTATTAGCCACCAAACCATCAGGAAGTTCTAGTCTCCTATGTCTGATTACAATTCTTAGTCTAAGAAGGAAACAAGACCTGCCAAATGTTCCAAAGCAAAGTTCTAGACCATTGATGAAGGAGTTGCATTAACTTATATGATTGCTTATTTATTAGAGTCATTACTTATTTGTACTGTTGTTGCAAAAGTTTTCCCAATTTTTCACTTGTCTTTCACTTTGTTTTTTCAGAAGACTGGCAGCTCTCAGGTGTTAGGCTTTTTCCAAACTGTTGCTGGCATTCTACGGCCCTCATCTCCCACAGTCTCTCCTGAGCAACACAAGGGAGGATTTCCCTTCACCTTGATACACATGTAAGGGGTTTTAAGGAAAACCTTGCAAAAATTCACCTTTGCCCCTTGCAGTTTTGGAGTGTGAAACTACGCCATATAGATCCCTGAAGCAGTTTATTTTTCAGAGGATGACTCGAGTCTGAAGGGGGTTTCTGGGGAGCCAGGGGCACTTCTAACTATTCCAGGCATAGGTAAATGTTTGTCTTATAATGGACTGGTTTTGAATCTTACAGATGGAAACTCGACTGGGTCGCTGTAAATACTGGGCTGGCCAAAAAGTTTTTTTCGGATTTTTCTGTAAGATACTATGGAAAACCTGAATGAATTTTTTGGCCAGTTCCAGTAGAACTTGCGTTTTGAAAAGACCTTCATCATCTTGAAAAGAGTGATTCTCACCAGTTAACTTCAACAGAAACTGTCCGATGAGGCAAGCTTTCAGATCTGGGAGCACGCAGAGAACTTGAAGCCATCACAGAAGACGTCAGGAAACGACCCGTCTCAGGGAGCTTCAGGAATGATGAAGCAAAGATTCCCCACTCAGCATCCAGAGTGCATAGGAGATCCTGCCTGCTCAAACAGTCTTGCAGGGGCCAACCAGTAACAGACAGCCAAAGGGCGCTGCAGATCCTGGCAGAGACGGCGGAGAGCCCAGAGGGTTACCGACAGGCATGGCTGTTAGCACCTCCAGCGGCTTCCCTTGCAGCTTAGAGATGTCATCGGCCTGTCAATGCAGGGCACGTGGGTGTGATCCCTGGTCTGGGAAGATCCCACCTGCCAGGGGGCAACCAAGCCCATGCACAGCTATTGAGCCGTAACCGCTGAAGCCCGCAGCCCCAAGGCCTGTGCCCGCCTGCGGAGCCACTGCAGCGAGAAGCGGGTGCACTGCGACTGGGCAGCAGCCCTGCTGGGCACACCAGAGAGAAGCCCACGCAGCCGGGGACCGCGCAGCCAAATGTGTATGCACGCACACACACACACACACACACGCACACACGCACACACACACCGATCTGAAGCCTTAAACTACACATGCGCCAGGGCGGCAGGGACACTCAGCCCGATGCCCCGCGTCACCAGGCAGACACTGGGGCCCTGGTGGGTCTGTTAAATGGGAGCCGGGGCCGCAGAAGGAATGTCACCGGAGACAAAAAAGGGAACGAAAGACCATGTGGATTTTCCTTCCTCTTGATCTTTAATATCACTCCGATGTTTTCCATCGGTCAAGCCCTGCCTGCCAGAGGCCACCCCTTGCTGGATGTAGACCCCCGAGGGCCAGCTACCCAGAACTTCAGAGCAGACGGGAAGGTGGAGGACTGCGTGTGAGACAAAGGTGCTCAAAGGCACTTCGTTAGTCAGGCGAGCTCTTCCTGCGGTGCCCAGCACGCAAGAGAGACAAAACCCGCAAGGTTGAAGACAGAGAAGAAGCCAATTGTTCTCATCACCCATCCTTCTCACACCAAGCTCTCCTCTCCACGCAAAGCCTCTTCTCAGGGCGTCTGATCTATGTAATATTCAGCAGGCTGTCAAGAGTGCCCTAAGTCTGACCTGGCCCACACTGTCACCAAGTCCTAGCCTCTGTGCATCACTCAAACCGAATTGAATCTCACAGAGTTTTGGGTGAAGCAGAAAGTAGCTTTATTGTTGGCCAGACAAAGGGATCACAGTGAGCTAATGCCCTCAAGAGTGTGTGTCCTGATCTGGAGCGGGTAGCGAGGAGTTTTATAGTAATGGTAAAAGGAAGGTGTGATCAGCTCATGTATATTCTTCTGATTATTGGTAAGGGAGTCAGCAGCATAAGAATTCTGGGTCCAACCATTCTAGGTTCTATACATTTTGGTTAGCAGTTTTCATCTGGTGGGAGGTCTCAGTTCATTTCAGTCCCTCCACCATGTCCAACCCTTTGTGACCCATGAACTGCAGCACTCCAGGCTTAGCTGTCCAATGCCAACTCCAGGAGATTGCTCAAACTCATGTCCATTCAGTCAGTGATGCCATCCAACCACCTCATCCTCTGTCAACCGTTCCCCTCCTGTCTTCAATCTTTCCCATCATCAGGGTCTTTTCCAGTGAGTCGCTTCTTTGCATCAGGGGTCAAAGTACTGGAGTTTCAGCTTCAGCATCAGTGCTTTAAATGAACATTCAGGATTAATTTCCTCGAGGATTGACTGCATCTCCTTGCAGTCCAAGGGACTCTCACGAGACTTCTCCAACACCACAGTTCAAAAACATTATTTCTTCAGCACTCAGCTTTCTCTATGGTCCAACTCTCCCATCAATATCTTACTATACTATTGGAAAAACCATAGCTTTGATTACATGTCAAAGCTGACTAATCTGTCTACATTGCTACATAATGACTACATGCTGACTAATTCGTCAGCAAAGAAATGCCTCTGCTTTTTAATAGCACTGTCTAGGTTTTTCATAGCTTTTCTTCCAAGGAACAAGTGTCTTTTAATTTCGTGGCTGCAGTTACCATCTGCAGTGATTTTGGAGTCCAAGAAAATGAAGTCTGTCACTGTTTCCATTATTTCCCCATCTATTTGCCACGAAGAGATGGGACTGGATGCCATGATTGTTTTTTGAATTTTGAGTTAAGCCAGCTTTTTCATTCTCTTCTTTCATTTTCATGAAGAGGCTCTTTAGTTCCTCTTCATTTTCAGCCTTAAGGGTGGTGTCATCTGCATATCTGAGGTTATTGATATTTCTCCCAACAATATTGATTTTGGCTTGTGCTTCATCCAGCCTGGCATTTCTCATGATATACTCTGCATAGAAGTTAAATAAGCAGGGTCAAATTATATACCGTTGATGTAATTCTTTCCCAATTTAGAACCAGTCCATTGTTCCATGTCTGGTTCTAGCTATTGCTTCTTGTCCTGCATACAGATTTCTCAGGAATACCAGTGGTCTGGTATTCTCATTTCTTTAAGAATTTTCCACAGTTTGTTGTGATCCACACAAAGGCTTTGTCATAGTCAATAAAACAGAAATAGATGTTTTTCTTAAATTTTCATGTTTTCTTTGATGATCCAACAAATGGCAATTTGACCTCTGGTTCCTCTGCCTTTTCTAAATCCAGCTTGAACATCTGAAAGTTCACAGGTCACGTACTGTTAAAGTGTAGCTTGGAGAACTTTGAGCATTACTTTGCTAGAGTGTAAGTTGAGGGCAACTGTGCAGTAATTTGAACATTCTTTGGCACTGCCTTTCTTTGGGATTGGAATGAAAACTGACCTTTTCCAGTCCTTTGGCCATTGCTGAGTTTTCCAAATTTGTTGGATATTGAGTGAAGCACTTTCACAGCATCATCTTTTCGGATTTGAAATAGCTCAACCGGAATTCCGTCACTTCCACTAGCTTTGCTTGTAGTGATGCTTCCTAAGGTCCACTTGAGTTCCCATTCCAGGATGGCTGTCTCTAGGTGAGTGATTGCACCATTATGGCTGTCTGAGTCTTTAAGATTATTTCTGTACAGTTCTTCTGCGTATTCTTGCCACCTCTTCTTAATATCTTCTGCTTCTGTTAGGTCCATACCATTTCTGTCCTTTATTGTGCCCATCTTTGCATGAAATTTTCCCTTGGTGTCTCTAATTTTCTTGAAGAAATCTCTAGCCTTTCCATGATATTGCTTTCCTCTATTTCTTTGCATTTTTCATTGGGGAAGTCTTTCTTATCTCTCCTTTCTATTCTTTGGAACTCTGCATTCAAATGGATATATCTTTCTTCTCCTTTACCTTTCACTTCTCTTCTTTTCATAGCTATTTTTAAGGCCTCCTCAGACAATCATTTTGCTTTTTGCATGTTTCTTGGGGCTGGTCTTGATCACCACCTCCTTACGATGTCACAAACCTCCATCCATATTTCTTCAGTCTTTCTCTCTATCAGATCTAATCCCTTGAACCTATTTGTCACTTCCACTATATAATCATAAGGGATTTGATTTAGGTCATATCTGAATGGTCTAGTGGTTCCCCCTACTTTCTTCAATTTAATTCTGAATTTGGCAATTAGGAGTTCATGATCTGAGCCGCAGTCAGCTCCCAGTCTTGTTTTTGCTGACTGTATAGAGCTTCTCCATCTTTGGCTGCAAAGAATATATTCAGTTTGATTTCAGGATTAACCATCTGGTGATATCCATGTGTAGAATCATCTCTTGTGTTGTTTGAAGAGGGTGTTTGCTATGACCAGTGCCTTCTCTTGGAAAACCCTGTTAGCCTTCACTCTGCTTCATTTTGTACTCCAACGTTAAATTTCTCTTGTATTCCAGGTATGTCTTGACTTCCTACTTTTGCATTCCAGTCCCCTATAATGAAAAGGACATCTTTTTGGGTTTTGGTGGGAGTATACTTCCTGTTTAAACAACATAGGAATGTGTGTCAGGCCTTTATATCTTTCAGGCAACTGTGATTTTTGTCAAAATTATTACCTGTGCCCTAGCCCACTGGCTATTCTTTGTTTCTACATCTTCACATTTCCCAGTCATTAACTCCTGAGTCATCCTTTTACCTCAAAAGACAAGGACACAAAGCACTGTAGACAGTTTTAAAACTACACCAAATGTAGGCTATGTGCCACATGTTCGGATTCTATTATTGGACAGCTCACCAGCAATAATATTTTTCGTAACAAAAGAGAGTAGAAGGAGGAGTCTCATGGATTCTGCGTCAAATCTGGCTCTGTTTCATTGACACTAATGATTTCACTCAAGTTATTTAAGCTCTCAGAAATGAAATGTGCTTGTTGGTACTTGGGGGTAACCAAGTCAAGCAAAGTTCATCCCCCCAAGATGCCTAATGACTACTGGTCTCTTTCTACAATTTCATTAATTAGAATATTCTCCATCTTTTCTCCATCTATGAGAAACTCAATTATTGGTTAAAACTCACCTTGAGTCTCTTTTTCAAAATTAAACCTCGATGAGTCGGGTTTACCCATACATCTCATTTCCCCATTTGTTGCTGTTCCCTCACTCAGCCACGTCCTGCTCTTCTTGACCCCGTGGACTGTAGGATGCCAGGTTTCCCTCTCGTTCGCCATCTCCCAGAGCCTGCTCAAACTCATGTCCGCTGAGTCGATGATGCATCCAAACATCTCACCCCCTGTTTCCCCCTTTTCCTCCTGTACTCGATCTTTTCCAGCATCAGGGACTTTTCCAAAGGGTTGGCTCTTCACATAGGTGGCCAAAGTATTGGAGCTTCATCTTCAGCATCAGCCCTTCCAATGAACATTCAGGGTTGATTTACTTTAGGATTGGCCTGTTTGATCCCCTTGCCGTCCAAGGGGCTCTTGAGAGTCTTCCCCAGCATCACCATTTGAATGGGTCAGTTCTTTCATGGTCAGTCTTCTTTGTGGTCCAACTCTCACATCTGTATGTGACTACTGGAAAAATCATTGCTTTAACTATATGGACCTTTGTTGGCAAAGAAACACCTCTGCTTTTTTTTTTTTTTTTCATTTATTTTATTCATTGCAGGCTAATTACTTTACAATATTGTAGTGGTTTTTGCCATACATTGACATGAATCATCCACGGATTTACATGTGTTCCCCATCCTGATCCCCCCTCCCACCTCCCTCCCCATCCCATCCCTCTGGGTCTTCCCTGTGCACCATCCCTGAGCACCTGGCTCATGCATCTAACCTGGGCTGGTGATCTGTTTCACCCTTAATAGTATACTTGTTTCAATGCTGTTCTCTCTGAACATCCCACCCTCGCCTTCTCCCATAGAGTCCAAAAGTCTGTTCTGTACATCTGTGTCTCTTTTTCTGTTTTGCATATAGGGCTATCGTTGCCATCTTTTTACATTCCATATATATGTGTTAGTATATTGTAATGGTCTTTATCTTTCTGGCTTACTTCACTCTGTTTAATGGGCTCCAGTTTCATCCATCTCATTAGGACTGATTCAAATGAATTTTTTAATGGCTGAGCAGTATTCCACGGTGTATATGGACCACAGCTTCAGCACATATACACTGTGGAATATCACACCTCTGCTTTTTAATGACACTGTATAGGTTTGTCATAGCTTTTCTTCCAGGAAACAAGCATCTTTTAACTTCGCGCCTGCAGTCGCCACCTGAAGTGATTGTGCGCCCACGCTTCTTCCACACGGTGGTTTCCAATATGCTCAGCGCGAGGGTCATAGAGCGTGAACTGCGGAAGAGGCGCCTTCGCCCATGGAGTGGGTTCCAATCTGCATAAAATGCTGAGACCAAGTACGGTGCACATTAGGCACTACATAGAGCTTGGATATTGTGATCCTTTGGATATACAGGTAAGCTTTTAGATCTCCTCTGAAGTAACTTGTATGCACTCAAGTGTGATTTGTCACTGGGGGAATTTTTTACTGTTTATTTGCACCCATTCATTCATTTTGAAAGATTATCTTCCATTACATTTATCACCACAGAGAAATTTACATGCACAAAAATAATTGCCAAGATTCAGCCCCCAAAATACTTCAAACAGGCCTAAGCTATTTTGTAGATGATTTTCCTAAAATAAATGACAGCCTGAATTGAATCAAATGGGAAAATGGAGATCTTATCTATAGCAAGGTATCTATATGTATTAAAAAACTACCTTTCTATATTCACTATCTTTCTGTACATTCCTTCCTCACATAATAAATATTAGGAAAATAACTTTCATCCATATAACATATATTTTATTTTTAGCAAAAAAGGAGATGAATAAATTTATGTTTTAATATATGTTTGACCTGTTTTCTTTACTATCCATTCTTATAAAGAGTTTTGGTCCCTGACTTGCCTCTGGTAAAGTCTACCTAGTCCTGACATATGGTGTCCTTCACACTTCAGATAGGCTGCAAAGGAGAGAAATCAATTACAGATTGGTCTACCCTGGCAGACGCCCTGACCTTCATGAGCTGTCAGCTACTAATTGACAGGGCTGCAGCCTCACACCTCACATTTGTTTCCCTTTTCCCTGGCCTATGGTATTGTTTCTAAAACAAAACCTTCATATATCCACATTACAAAGAAGCCGCGATTTTGATTGCCTTGGCTTGTGCTTTTCAGGTTCTCTAGTGAACACCTGTCATCTTTAGACCAATATAGTTTAAAGCACTGTTTGTTCATTTTCCTTTCCTCTCCCCCTTCCTAAATAAAGGTTATATCACTACCCATGCCTTAATACTTCACCCTGACACTCCTCTACCACCAAAGACACATCCAGCCAGTCTGTTTTATGTCCAATTTGTTTATTGTGATGAGAAATGTGAAAATCTTTGACAGAAGTCATTAATTTTATTGCTTGTGTTTCAAAAAGCAGTTCCTGGGCTATTTACATCTCTTGATATTAACACCTGAGAAGATGAATGTGCTGAAGATATAAAGTTGAAAGCAAATTTTGTTTCCTGTCTCCTTCTAAATATAATTCATGGTTTAGAAAAGATCTTTATGGTTCATGATCAAATATTTTATTGTTGTTACATTTGATGTTTGTTGCAGTGACAGTAAGCATCTTTGGTCTTTTGATTCCAAGACACTTAGCTTCCTGGTGGATATTGGTACTCAAGGTGAAATTATTACAATTCACCTTAGCAGGCACAATGATTCTCTGAATTAACGGATATGAGTGTCATGAGTTGCAAAAGATTTTCAATTTAGGAAGACAAAATATATTTAATTTATACAAGAGAAACTTAAAGGAATCTCAGAAATTACACAGTGTCATCTTATTTATTTCATTGATTTTTGACGTTCACCTTTATTAGTGGGAGGGGACATGGGTAAACCTATGGCTGGTTCATGTTGATGTTTGGTAGAAACCAAACAATACTGTAAAGCAATTATCCTTCAATTAAAAATAAAGTGAAAAAAATTAAACTTTATTGAAATATTCACAAAATTGTAAGATATTTATAGCATGCAATATGGTGATTATGTATTTACATATGTATACACATACATATAGTTATACATTATGAAAGAATTCCTACTGTTTATCTGGTTAACATTTCTATCACTTCACATATTTATCTTTTGTGTGTCTCTGTGTGAGAAAATTTGATTTCTATTTTCTCATAAAAGTTCAATTATACAATATAGTGTTATAAGCTTTATTTTCAAAGTTTTTTTTAGGAGGTACTGCCCCACCACAGCTTACAGGATCTTAATTCCCTTTTCAGAGATGGAACCCACATCCTCAGCAGTGAAAGCACATAATCCTAACCACTGGACCACCAGGAAATTCTCTATAATCTTTAGTCAGCATTGGAACATTGAATCTCCAGAATTTACTCACAGTAAAAGTTTAGACACTTTTACCAATCTTTCCTTACTTTTCCCATCCCCACACCTGACAACCATTTTCCTGATTCTCTATATGAGTTTCCATGTCAGTTTGATTTTTTTAGATTGTATAAATAAGTGAGATCATGAATATTTGTCTTATTTGAATCATTACACTTAAGATAATGTCCTTAAGGTCCATCCATGTTGTTGAGAAAGAAAACAATATTTTCTTCTTTCTTGTGGCTAAATACTATTCAATTGCATATTTATACCATGTCTTCTTTATCCATTTATCCATTGATAGACACTGAATTTCTTTCCGTATCTTGGCTATAGTCAATAATGATGCAATGAGTGGGGTACTACATACGTCTCTTCAATATCCTGTCTTAATTTCCTTTGGGTGTTTGCCCAGAAGTGAGGTTGATAGATCATATAATAATTCCATCTTTGGGCCTTTTGATTCCAAGACATTTAGCTTAATTTCTTGAGGCACTTCCATACTATTTTCCATGGTGGCTGCACTAATATAAATCCCCATGAAGAGGCCACAATGGTTTATTTACTCCACTTCCTTACCAGCATTTGTTATCTCTTCTCTGCCTGACAATAGCCATCCCAATAGGTATGAGAAGATATCTAAATGTAGTTTTAATTTACATTTTCCTAATAGTTAGTGATGTGCACACCTTTTCATGTACTTGTTCATTTGTAAGTCTTCTTTGAGAAAATTATAGTCTGTTCTGCTATTAAGTTTGTTAAATAAGATTTGCATTTTTAGGGTCTTTTTTTTTGTTTTTTGCTATTGAGCTTTATGCCTTTACTATGTATTTTGAACATTAACTCATTATCAGGTATATGAATTGCTAATTTTTTCTGATTCCATAGGTTGCCTTTTCACTTTGTTGATGATTTCTTTGCTTATGCAGAAGCTTTTCAGTTTGGTGTAGTCTTGCTTGTTTTATTTTTACTTTTGTAACATTTGTTTTTGGTGTCACATAAAAAAAGTCATTACCATGACTAATATCAAATAGTTGACCCACCATGTTTTATTCTAGAAGTTTTGTGACTTTTGATCTTATGGTCAAATTTTTGATCCACTTTGGATTGATTTGTGTGTGTGCGTGTGTTTGTGTATGTGTATGGTATAAGATAAAGAACCACTTTCATTTGTATATTAACTTGTATATCCACTTTTACTAGCACCAGTTATTTAAAAGACTATTATATCCCCATTGTATATTCTTGGCTTAATTGTAATAAGTTAATTTGACATGTATGCATATGCTTATTTCTGCCTCTCTCTCCTGTTTCATTGGACTATCTCTGTATCTTTTTATGTCAATATTCACTTTTGATGACAGTGGCTCTGTGATAAAGTCTGAAATCAGAAATTGTGATTTCTTTAGGAACATTTTTCTTTCTTGGAAATGCTTTGACTGATCAGTGTCCTTTGTACTTGCATACAAATTTCAGGTTTTTTTCCCTATTTCTGTGAAAAATTCCATTGGAATTTTGATAGACATTTTATTGAATCTATAGATTGCTTTAAGTAGTAATGGACATTCTAAAAATATTAGAAAAATATGAATTTGAGGGAAAATAATTAAATAAAAAGCTAGAAGATTTGGTTTCATGAGAACAGCACCAAAACATATATATTATCTAGGGTGAAACAGATCACCAGCCCAGGTTGGATGCATGAGACAAGTGCTCGGGCCTGGTGTACTGGGAAGACCCAGAGGGATCGGGTGGAGAGGGAGGTGGGAGGGGGGATCAGGATGGGGAATACATGTAAATCCATGGCTAATTCATGTCAATGTATGACAAAAACCACTACAATATTGTAAAGTAATTAGCCCCCAACTAATAAAAATAAATGGAAAAAAAAGAAAACAACCCAATTAAAAAAAAAAAAAGCTAGAAGATTTGAAAGACAGAAATAGAGTCACAAACATAGAAAACAAATTTATGATTACCAGGGGTGACAAGGGGAGATGGAGGAATTGGGAGATTGTGATTGACAGATACACATTGCTATTTGTAAAAGAGATAACTAATGAGAATCTACAGGCTTCAGCAATACGGAACCATGAACTTTCAGATGTTCAACATGGGTTTAGAAAAGGTAGAGGAACCAGAGATCAAATTGCCAACATCTGATGGATCATCAAAAAAGCAAGAGAGTTCCAGAAAAACATCTATTTCTGCTTTATTGACTAAGCCAAAGCCTTTGACTGTGTGGGCCATAATAAACTGGAAAATTCTGAAAGAGATGGGGATATCAGACCATGTGACCTACCTCTTGAGAAACCTATATGCAGGTAGGAAGAAACAGCTAGAACTGGACACAGAATAACAGACTGGTTCCAAATAGGAAAAGTAGTATGTCAAGGCTGTATATTGTCACCCTGCTTATTTAACTTATTACAGGGTACATCATGGAAAATGCTGGCCTGGACGAAGAACAAACTGGAATCAGGATTGCTGGGAGAAATATCAATAACGTCAGATATGCAGATGACACCACCTTTTTGGCAGAAAGTGAAGAACTAAAGAGCCTCTTGATGAAAGTGAAATAGGAGAGTGAAAACGTTGGCTTAAAGCCCAACATTCAGAAAACTAAGATCATGGCATCTGGTCCCATCACTTCATGGCAAATAGATGGGGAAACAGTGGAAACAGTGTCAGACTTTATTTTGGTGGGCTCCAAAATCACTGCAGATGGTGATTTCAGACATGAAATTAAAAGATGCTTACTCCTTGGAAGGAAAGTTATGACCAACCTAGATGGAATATTAAAAAGCAGAGACATTACTTTGTCAACAAAGGTCTGTCTCGTCAAGGCTGTGGTTTTTCCAGTGGTCATGTATGGATGTGAGAGTTGGACTATAAATAAATCCGAGCACGGAAGAATTGATGCTTTTGAACTGTGGTGTTGGAGAAGACTCTTGAGAGTCTCTTGGACTGCAAGGAGATCCAACCAGTCCATCCTAAAGGAGATCAGTCCTGTGTGTTCATTGGAAGGACTGATGCTGAAGCTGAAACTCCAATACTTTGGCCACCTGATACAAAGAGCTGATTCATTGGAAAAGACCCCGATGCTGTGAGGGATTGGAGGCAGGAGGAGAAAGGGGCCGACAGAGGATGAGATGGCTGGATGGCATCGTTGACTCAGTGGACATGGGTTTGGGTAAACTCCAGGAGTTGGTGATGGACAGGGAGGCCTGGCATGCTGAAATTCATGGGGTCGCAAAGAGTCGGACACGACTGAGCAACTGAACTGAACTGAACTGGATGAGAATGCTACCGTACAGCACAGGGAGCTCTGCTTAATGCTCTGTAATGAACTATATGAGAAAGGAATCTAAATGACAGTGTGTATATATATATATATATATATATATATATATATATATATATGTATATATATATATATATATGTAACTGACTCACTTTGCTGTGAACGTGAAACTAACACAGTAAAAATATTTTTAAACGTTAAGGAAAATCAGGGCTTCTAATCTGTAATTGTAACAAATCAAATATCAATGTTAAAAAGCTAGGAGAGAAAAATATGACATAAATTTATTAATGAATTTATTAATAAAAATAAATATTTACCAGCAGCTGCTATGAGCCAGGCACTGCTGTAGAAGAGAAAATACAGTGTAGTAAGCAAGATAGATAATGGCACTTCCCTCAAACTGCTTACATTTTTATAGGAAAATACACATGGGAAAAAAGATAAATGAAATATAATGTTCAGACAGCAGTTAAGTACTAAAAAGACAGTTAAACAGGTTTTAAAAAAAAAAACCAAAGAGTTACAATTACCAAAAAGAAAAAAAAAAGTGACTCTGTCTTACCATCACAGAGAACACATTTATTTCTCGGAAGGAAGCCTGTAGTAATCATAAGAATTGAGAGAGTGATAGTTGAAGAAATAATCTGAAGGCAAAATGAGGTTAATTTTGATGGGTGACATGGGCTGTGAGATAGTGAGGGATAACTTTCAGAATCTGGAAAACAGTAGAAGAAAAATCAGGACCTGGGATAACTGAAAGGGATTCTAAGATTGTGAGAGATGGAAGAGATATACTTTGATAGCTGATCCTTATTTTGTCTAATAGGGACAGAAAAGTAAAGGGCATTTCAGACATCAGGATCATCCCATGTGAAGAGGTGATTATTCAGTGACAAGGCATGTTTGCAGTGCTATGGATGACCAGGCATGTTGGAAAGATAGGGTATCTGTGTGTGTGCGTGTGTGTGTGTGAAGGGTATCAGTGTATGTATGTATGTGTGTGTGCGTGCATGCACACATGTGTGCACACATGCACATCTGGGCCACAGACGCTGAAATATGATGAAGCACTCGTATGTTGAGAGGACTGAACTGAGGAGGGCATGAAGTTAGCGAGGTCAGAGCCAAGTTTAGAGGCTTTTATACAGAATCCCAATGAGTCTGAACTTCATCTGACGGTGTATCATTAGGATCTACAGTGAGGTTTGCAGTTTTGAAAGATCTGTCCTTAGCATGGACAATGAAAGGAGGTAGGATAGAGACAAAGTTAAGCATCCTATTTATCCCACCTATCCTCAAGTTTTATTTGATACATTAATCTCCTGAGAAAGTAATGAAAAAGGATCAGAAAAAGATTCTGATCCACTGTTTAGAGCCAGAGTGTTTGTATTTACAAGATTTCTATCAGCCTGAAGTTACTGGCTTACAAGATGCATGGGCAGAAGTTTGAAAAGTAAGGGTAAAAAGTCGTTTTGCTGAGCCTGATGAAGCGTTGAGGCGGTAACTGTTGCATATACCTGTTTAGGATTAGCCAGGTGACTTCATGGTCAGTAGTGTTCATGATCGTCAGCACGCATGAATGTCCATCGTCTCCCGGTATAACTGCTTGAGAATGTTCACACGGGCTTCTTTCCTCTGCTCTCACCTTCTGTGTAAATCAGAACCACACCCTATTGGCGTGTGTGTCTTCTTTGCACAAATACCCATTTCATGAAGTTATATGTCTAACTCACTTTTATAATAGAAATATAAAAACAGCTAACAACTTGTAATGTGTTTTTCTAATATTCACAGGGTAAAGTTTCTACTCCGAACGGAAGAGGTGCTGTAAATTAAAGACATTCCTTTTCAAACGCTGTTTGAACACGAACATAACAAAGCTTCTGGTCTCTCTCCTGTACAAACTGACCTGAGAATCTGTATTTGTCAGTGAAAAGAGATCTCTTATGTCTCAATATTCATCCAGTGGTGTGAGTATATTGCTGCCCTTGTTCACTGATTTTAGATCAAAGTGTTACTGGGCATTCATTCTCCAAACACAAAAAGAAAACTTCTGTCAAATTTCTATTTCTGCCTACTGGGTCAAGCCATTCCCTAAAGCAACTGTTCCTTCATCCTGTGACATAAACGTCGTATATGACTTGCAAGACTGGCGGGTGAGTAGGAGCTTGTCTTGGCTGTAAAATATTTGCTCAGATTCACCTGAGGCTTCTGTTTCTTTCTGCTTCACTGAGCTGTGCTGTGTCACTTACCCACATCCGACTACTCGCAGCCCCGTGGACTGTGGCCTGCCTCGCTCTGCTGTCCATGGGATTCTCCAGGGAAGAGTACTGGGGTGCCTGCCCTCCCCCAGCTATTTCTTTGTATCTCATGTTTGTTCTTTCTTAGCCTCTAGACTCATTTCTAGTTTCACCTGGGAAATTTTCATGCTCAAAGTTTTTTACTCCTCTAAGTTTCCCATAAAAAGTAGATATCTATCAAATAAAAGCAAAAAAAGGTGGTGATTTTTAAAAAAAAAAAAATTTTAAGGCATCCATTAGATATATTGTCAAAAACTGTGAAGGATCAGATATTTTACTTTCTTGCAAGCCAAGAAGTTCACCAGCCAGTTTCAATGTACTGTGAGAAGATGCAAGCAAGACTCTTAGGCCAGAATCATAGGACATTTATTCCTGGAAGTCAGGGCATAGCATCCCAATCCTGCTGATTTTCTCGTTTCCTCAGACTAGTTCCACAGGGTTAGAGAGTGGAGAGCCCCAGATGGATGCTGTCCATGCAGGGAGTTCCTATCACTGCCGAAGAACCATGAGCTTAGGGAAGCCAAATCTTCTATCTCTGCTAGAAGAAGATGTGATCTTTACTATATGGATAGTAAGCAAATCTGTCTTTTACTCTGAAGGGAGACACCATTTCTATACTCCTAAGCTGTTCACTCTATAAACATCCCTGAAAATACAGTTGAACAGAAAATCTGTCAGTGCCACCGGTGGAAAGAAGTATAGGAATGTGAGGGGCCCGTGGACAATCATCTTCCAACATTTATCAGCAGATTTCTCTAATTTAAGATGTAAACTTTATTTTTGTCTGTTGGGTCAAACCAGTCCCTAAAGTCAGTTTTCTTTCATTGTTTGACATAAACCTAACTTTGTATATGACATGCAAGAATAATGGATGTACAGGAATTGGATTTAGTTGTGAAATCTTGACAAATATAAAAGTTTACTTTTTAAATTTCATTTTGAAATGTTGCCACCACGAAAAGTCATCATTACACTTCTCAAAGAAGGAAGCATTAAAGAGCTTTGGATTTTGAAAGTCATGAATTTACTTGTGGCTTGGTTATAGCTAGATAAACAACTTTGTACAGTATGTCTTGCCTGTCTAAACCTCAGACACCAGGAACTAGGGAAGGCATACTAGTATTTCTATAATGCAGATCTCCCCAGACAATGCCTGGATCATTGAAGACATTCACTCAATATGTCTTTGGTTCATATCCTTCTTTCCTTACCTTACTCTGGAGTTTACTCCTATAATTAGGAGCATACTTGCCTTCTGACTTAATTCTAAATAGTCGAGAGAAGAGCTCACCTGTCTACCATTTACTTTCAAACTATTCTATGACTCATCAACGCAGGGAAAGAAAAAGGAAATATAATCTAGGCCAGTACATTTAGAGGTACAAAAAGGAGATACACTGAACCACAAACCTTATTGCAAAAAAAAAAAAAAATTTAAAGCAACTGTTACGGTAATGAAATTTGATTGGTATATCTCTAGGCACCTTGTATAGTGGTTGGAAAGGAACACAAACATTGGAGCTCCGCCACCTTAAACCCAATTCTGTTGGCTTTATTCATAAAGCTGTAAGGTTATCAAAAATGGATGGTTTCAATGTTCTATGAGTAAAATGAGCTTTAAAATATTCATCTACCATTTTGTTGGGATTTAATGAGATAAAAAGATGAAACACCTAACATGCTATATTACAGATACAATTTAAAAAATGTTTATTTCCTCCAAAAATTAGTCATTTCTTCCCTGTGTCTAATATTTATGTTATAAATGTTTCTCTTAAGAATAACATTTGAGGCCTTCCAGATGATGCTTAAAAAACATCTCACTTGACCTTACTCTTCATTTCAACTATATCCTGCTAATTCCTCAAACTACCAGAATTCTCAAATGAGTGACTAATGTCAGTTTTTCTTAAGTGAATTTCCTTAAGCATGACCCCTTTTACTGACTACAATTCTGAAATGCGTGCATGCATGCTGAGTTGCTTCAGTCATGTTCAACTCTGTGTGACCCTATCAACTGTAACTTGCCAGGCTCCTCTGTCCATGGGATTCTCCAGGCAAGAATACTTGAGTTAGTTGTAAAACTCAGTTCAGTTCAGTTCAGTTGCTCAGTCGTGCCCAACTCTTTGCGACCCCATGGACTGCAGCACTCAAGGCCTCCCTGTCTTTCACTAACTCCCAGAGTTTACTCAAACTCATGTCCACTGAGTCAGTGATGCCATCCAACCATTTCATCCTCTGTCATTCCCTTCTCCTCCTGCATTAAATCTTTCCCAGCATCATGGTCTTTTCCATTTTGAATCAGTTCTTCGCATCAGGTGGCCAAAGTATTGGAGTTTCAGCTTCAGCATCAGTCTTTACAATGAATATTCAGGACTGATTTAGATGGACTGGTTGGATCTCCTTACAGCCCAAGGGGCTCTCAAGCATCTTCTCCAACACCACAGTTCAAAAGCAACTCAGTTCTTCAGCACTCAGCTTTCTTTATAGTCCAACTCTCACATCCATACATGGCTACTGGAAAAACCATAGTTTTGACTAAATGGACATTTTTTGGCAAAGTAATGTCTCTGCTTTTTAATATGCTCTCTAGGTTGGTCATAGGTTTTCTTCCAAGGAGCAACTGTCTTTTAATTCCATGGCTGGAGTCACCATCTGCAGTGATTTTGGACCCCCCCAAAAAAAAAAGTCTGTCATTGTTTCCATTATTTCCCCATCTATTTGCTGTGAAGTGATGGGACTGAAAGCATTGATCTTAGTTTTCTGAATGTTGAGTTTTAAGCCAACTTTTTCACTCTCCTCTCACTTTCATCAAGAGGCTCTTTAGTTTTCGCTTTCTGCAATAAGGGTGATGTCATCTGCTTATCTGAGGTTATTATTATTTATCCTTGCAATCTTGATTTCAGCTTGTGCTTCCTTTGGCCAGCATTTCTCATGATGTTAAATAAGTTAAATAAGCAGGGTGACAATATACAGCCTTGATTTACTCCTTCCCCAATATTGAGGCAGTCTGTAATTCCATGTCCAGTTGTAACTGTTGCTTCTTGACTGCATACAGATTTCTCAGGAGGTAGATCAGGTTGTCTGGTATTCCCATCTCTTTAAGAGTTTTCCAGTTTGTTTTGATCCACACAGTCAAAGGCTTTAGTGTAGTCCATAAAACAGAAGTAGTTCTAAAATTAACTAGCAATTATAATGGGGATTTACTGTACCATGTTTTAGGGGATCTTTCCGACCCAGGGACTGAGTCTATGTCTCTTACATCTAACCTGTTTTGTCGGGGTGATTCTTTACCACTAGCACCACCTGGGAAGCCCACAACCCTGAAATAAACCGATCCAAATCCAATGCCAAATCACCCTCTCTGACCATTCTTTCAAGCATGTTTCATTCTGTATGTTGTGATAGGTTTTTCTAAAAATAGCCACAGCAATATTGCTAGCCCCCCCCATACTCTGTGAAGACCTTGCCACTCCCTATCAAGAAGTTGGATATTTCCCCCTTTTAGGCAGATCCCTGGCTACCAGGACATGGAAGCAACCTAAATGTCCATCAACAGATAAATGGCTAAAGATGTGGTGCATATACAGTGGAATGTTACTTGATCATAAAAAAGAATGAAATAATGCCATTTATAGCAACATGGATGGACCTAGAAATGATTATACTAAGTGATATAATTCACATAGAAAAAGACAAATATCTTTGTATCACTTATTATGGCATCTAAAAAAAGAGTCATATAGATAAACTTATTTATAAAACAGAAATAGACGCACACACTTAGAGAATGAACTTAGAGTTACTGGAGGGAGGGATGGGAGAAGAAGGATAGATTGGGAATTTGAGGTTGAACAGAAACGTTTAGGATTCTTCAAATACCTCCTTAAATTGGGCTATAGGCACCTCACTTGCCTAGTCTGAGCTCTTCCTCTAAATCTCTTTCTAAATATATTTCCCTGATAAAATCCTAGCCTGCCTGTATCTGTAATCCAGTAATAGAATGAGCAAGCTCACAAGTTTGACTTTCTGGATTTGAATCCCAAATTTGCACTAACAAGCTTTTTCACCACCAGGGATGGTTGTTACTCCAAGTACTTAAGTTTTGTCATCTATTAAATGGTCATAGTAACATGTATCTCTTAAGGCTAATGGAGAGATTAAATTAATGAAAATAAAGATCTTAAAAACATGCCTATAAAACAAGCAAAATTGACTATTATTATTCACCATTATAATTGTTTTCCTATCCTTACATGCCTCTGCATAATAATTTCTATGTATGTGACATTGGATTTATGGTCAGAACTTAAAATAACTCTATTTGAGTGTCTCCACTGCTCATACTAACATTATTTGACTCACTATGCTCAAATTTAAAATAAACTTTGAACTACTGTCTTCCTTTAGCCAATTTTAGTAACTTTTGGTAATGAAACCCATTGTAGCCTTCTCTCCTTTTTCATCTAGTGTTTTGGACGCTAGATAGTTGATGAAATTTTAATAGTATGAGAATTAGCATTTAGGGGTGTTTTACTGATACCTTGGTGGGATTACCACCCCCACCCAAAGAATAAAAATAAATACATACTACAAGTAGCATTCCTCTGGCCACTCATTGCCATTTCTGGCTGTCATGCATCATTCACACCAAAATTCTTCCAAGGTCTCTCATTGTGCTAAACTCTTCTTTTCCCCTCCAATTCTCTCTCATCGCAAAAAGGTCTGAATTCCCTGCGTATTAGTTCAATAATTCAGCACTACTCTCAACCTCTACCTGTCGCAGCTTTACTATCATAGCTATCCAAAAAAGTAAACTAAATTAACTTATTTGGTTTCATTTTCCATTAATATATAAAATATATTTTCCCAAGGAGTCTCCTGATTGTGCTATAAAACAAAATTGCTAATTTAAATTTGTGCCTTTGTGTACTGTAGTTCATTATAGTTTTTTTTTTTTCATGATACACATGACACTTTTTCAGCTTTGATTTTTCTAATTGGCCACATTTAGTGTATAAATATTAGTATTATTAAGCATTGCTCAATATTACGTAGTACTGAAGATAATTTTCCAATCAAATGAGTGAATTGCAGAAAAATATTTTAAAGGATACTACAAAGAGAAAAATCTGTCCTGGAAGACTAGAAATTTGATTTATTAAAGGAAAGAAAGCAATGATTTTTCAGGTTGATATCTCAAAAAAGAGTTTTTGAGATTTTGCAAGATAACTTTTCCTTCCTGTAAATATTGGACAGTTTATAAATAATTAAGAATCTGTGATCAAAGATTGATAAATAGTAGATAAAACTTCCCTCAGGAATTGAATAAGGGACAGATGACTGAGTATCTTGAAAGTCTGTGACTGATGCTTTCCTTCAAGACACTGTTACTTGCAGCTTGCTGTTGTTCAGTCGCTCAGTTGTGAATGATTCTTTCTAGAATGCCTCTAATTTGAAAAGCAACGAAAAGCTGTCATGGGAATTCTATTGGAATATCTAATTTCAAGTCATAGAAGTAACATCTGATCCTCACCCTCACCATCTATAATATTTAATATCAACAGTTAAGTCTACTAACATAAAACTATAAAAGCAAATGTATATGCTCCAAAAACATAATGCCTTTATGATGATAAAAACACAAATTGCTATAGAGCATACTGTCTCATCCCTGATATCTTATGATTAAGATTAACAACTAGAAAAAAGGACTAAAATGTCTGAGTTCTGCTAGATAATTGAAAATCATAAATTCACCCTGACTTATATTTGAAGTACTGTCTAATGGACTGAAGAATGACCAACAGGCTAGATGTAATGGCAGTTGACAAATAAAAGTTTATTCAGCTAAGAGGCTTTCCTATGAAGTGCCACGGGGATGAGAGTTGGTTGCATCTAACCTGTTTTTGCCATTAATGATACAGAAAAGAGAATAAACAACAGATAAATGAGCAGGAAAGAGGGGAACAGAAAGAGCTGCAAGTCCATGCAATACAATGATAAGGCCCAAGGCAATTTGAAAATCCATGATGCATCCAAACGAACAATGCTAGTGGAGGTGATGGATTTCCATTTGAGCTATTTCAGACCCTGAAAGATGATGCTGTGAAAGTGCTGCACTCAAAATGCCAGCAAAATTGGAAAACTCAGCAGTGGCCACAAGGCTGGAAAAGGTCAGTTTTCATTCCAATCCCAAAGAAAGGCAATGCCAAAGAATGTTCAAACTACTGCACGACTGCACAGATCTCACACGCTAGTAAAGTAATGATCAAAATTCTCCAGGTCAGGCTTCACAATACGTGAACCATGAACTTCCAGATGTTCAAGCTGATTTTAGAAAAAGCAAAGGAACCAGAGATCAAATTGCCAACATCCACTGGATCATTGAAAAAGTGAGCTACTGCTGCTACTATGTCACTTCAGTCGTGTCCGACTCTGTGCCACCCCATAGACGGCAGCCCACAAGGCTCCCCTGTCCCTGGGATTCTCCAGGCTAGAACACTGGAGTGGGTTGCCATTTCCTTCCCCAATGCATGAAAGTGAAAAGTGAAAGTGAAGTTGCTCAGTTATGTCTGACTCTCAGCAAACTCATGGACTTGAGCCTACAAGGCTCTTCTATCCATGGGATTTTCCAGGCAAGAGTACTGGAGTGGGGTGCCATTGCCTTCTCTGCGAAAAAGCAAGAGAGTTCCAGAAAAACATCTACTTGTTTATTGACTATGCCAAAGCCTTTGAGTGTGTGCACCACAATAAACTGTGGAAAATTCTGGAAGAGATGGGCATACCAGACCTCCTGACCTGCCTCTTGAGAAACATGTATGCGGTCAGGAAGCAACAGTTAGAACTAGATATGGAACAACAGACTAGTTCCAGATAGGAAAAGGAGTATGTCAAGGTTGTATATTGTCATCCTGCTTATTTGAGTCATATGCAGAGTACATCATGAGAAATGCTGGGCTGGAGGAAGCACAAGCTGGAATCAAGATTGCCAGGAGAAATATCAATAACTTCAGATATGCAGATGACACCACCTTTATGGCAAAAAGTGAAGAAGAACTAAAGAGCCTCTTGATGAAAGTGAAAGAGGAAACTGAAAATGTTAGCTTAAAGCTCAACATTCAGAAAACTAAGATCATGGCATATGGTCCCATTACTTAATGGCAAATAGTTGGGGAAACAGGGAAAACAGTGGCTAACTTTATTTTTCTGGGCTCCAAAATCATTGCAGATGGTGATTGCAGCCATGAAATTAAAATATGCTTACTCCTTGGATGGAAAGTTATGACCAACCTAGACAACATATTAAAAAGCAGAGATGTTACTTTGTCAACAAAGTCTGGCTAGTCAAGGCTATGGTTTTCTCAGTGGTCATGTATGGATGTGAGAGTTGGACTATAAAGAAAGCTGAGTGCCAAAGACTTGATGTTTTTGAACTGTGGTGCTGGAGAAGACTCTTGAGAGTCTCTTGGACTGCAAAAAGATCCCAGCAGTCCATTCTAAAGTAGATGAGTCCTGGGTGTTCATTGGAAGGACTGATGCTGAAGCTGAAACTCCAATACTTTGGCTACCTGGTGTGAAGAGCTGACTAATTCGAAAAGACCCTGAGGCTGGGAAAGATTGAGGGCAGGAGGAGAAGGGGACGACAGAGGATGAGATGGTTGGATGGCATCACCAACTCAATGGAAATGGGTTTGGATGAACTCTGGGAGTTGGTGATGGACAGGGAGGCTCAGAGTGCTGCGGTTCACGGGTTCATAAAGAGTCGGACACGACTGAGTGACTGAACTGAACTGAACGCATCCAAGAGATAACAAATCACTATTGACATTAGAAAATAGCAAAATATATAGAAAAGCAAACGAGATATTCAAATTCAAAAAAAATTAAAATATAAGTATATATCAAGTTAAGATGTTTAAGACTTGAAGGGGCAAGAGCAAATCATATGGGTAGTTTTAATATGTTCAAGAGGCCAGGGATCTCTTAGTACTGTATGTACTTAGTCTTTGCTTTCATTTATCATGGGCTTCCCTGGTGGCCCAGCTGACAAAGAATCTGTCTGTAATGTGGGAGACCTGGGTTTGATCCCTGGGTTGGGAAGACCCCATGGAGTAAGGGAATGGATACCTTCTCCAGTATTCTGGCCTTGAGAATTCCATGGACTGTGTAGTCTATGCAGTCACAAAAAGTTAGACACAACTGTGTGACTTTCACTTTTATTAACTCATCACAATTATCATGTTGTTAATGTATCAATGCCTATTGTGAAGGCTTACTTAAATGCAAATACATAGATTGTTAGTGTATATTCTTCTAAAAAATGATGTAAAGCAATGCAAAAAGGACAGTGATGTAGCAAATATTCTACTTCTTTATGACTTTTTTCTTTCCAGGATCCTATCAATATAGAAATTGTCAGTAGTAAATAATGTGTCTCTTGTGGACATGAGGGGCACATAAATTGACTACAGAAATTCACTACATCTGCTCTTTTTCTGGAGAGATTCCCTTCCACTTTGTTCTGTATTTCTGACTAAAAAGAATGAGATTTATTGCACTGGTTTACACATTCACTCTCATTAATTTAAAAACTTACAAAGTTATAGCCCCATTTTGGAGTTACCTTCTATGTGATCCTAATGATCTTTTCACTCTAAAAGATTTTACAATGATTTCCTAATTTTACAAATTGTGAATCACAAAGGACCAAATAAACATTTAAAAAGTTAGTCTTTGTGTAGAAAAATAAGAGATTTTTCAGAAGAGCATTTGGCCATCACCTCTGTACACATAGTTGATTGCATCCTCTTTCTCTGTGGAAGACAGACCTAAGCTGAGACTAGAAACACCAATCAACATAAAAGAACTGATTTATTGACTCCAACTATAATGGACTTCAAAAAGGCACATAACAAATAATAAAACACTTAAAATAAAGATCAAGAGGCTGCCAAGTTGGTCATAGATCCACCAAATTGTGTTGGCTCAGGCTGTAGTAATTACATTAAAACATTCCTGAAACAGATACAGCCGAGTATCAAATCATAGGCTCTTAGAATGGAAAGTTAGATGAGGTCATCTATATTAACCCCTGTAACTATATGCATACATTCCAAATAAGTGATCCTGTAGCCTCTTATTGCGCACTTCTAGTGATAGTAAATTCACCGCCCCACCAGACATTTCATTGCATTTCATGAAAACTGTAATGATTTGAAAGTCCTTTCTTCCATTAAGTGCAAATTTAGCTCCTCATAATTTTCACTTATAGATCTTTGTTCTTTCTGTGGCAACAAAATGGAAACAGCCTAACAATTCCTTCCTATTTACTAAATGCATGAAGGCAGCAATTGTGGTAGCCTAAGTCTTTGTCACAGGCTAAATATCACTTTCCCCCGCCCCATTTCTTCTTTTGATAAGCTCTTGACGGTATGGCCACCACTTTCTTGCCCTCTGTATCTTCACCCCCAGTTGATCTTGGTCATTAAGAAGAGTTGTAGGCAGGATGAAATGTGCCACTGCTCCAAATGGTGTTGCAGTCAGGTGGCCCCATCTCTACCTGGTGTGGACATAGAATTTATTCTACTGCCAAAGGCAGCACCAGTTCCACTATTAACAGAACATCTGTGGGTTTGTAATGGCTGGTTCTCACCTGCACTGAGTAACTTCTGGTCCCTTCTCTCAAAACTCTTTTTCTCATTGAGAGATCACTGATGCTTCAAGAATCTTTGAATGAAAATGTAATTTCTCATCCCGCTATCCCTTCATGTAGGTCATGTTAAAGTATTAGTCACTCAGTCGTGTCTGACTCTTTGTGACCCCTTGGGTTATAGCCTGCCAGCCTCCTCTGTCCATGGAATTTTTCAGGCAAGATTATTGGAGTGGGTAGCTATCCCCTTCTCCAGGGGATCTTCCTGATTCAGGGGTTGAACTCAGGTCTCCTGCATTGCAGACAGACTCTTTACCATCCAAGCCTCCAGGGAATCTCATACAATGATTTCAAATTGTGAGGCTGTCATGGCATTAGCCATGACAGGCAGCCTATATTAGGAGTAGGCCTGGTTTCCCGGGGTAACATAATTATCAGGCCTCCTGGAGCTAGCCAATCATGTGCCTAGCAAGAAAAAGGGAACCTATCAGGGGAAAGCTAAAAGCCCCACGTTGGGCCAACAAAAACTGTCTTGCAACTGTGTAACCAATCCTCTTGTGCCAACTACCTGCTGTGTAACCAACCCACTTGTGCCTAATAAATTTTTTTGACCTAATAAATACCTGAGAGAGCTGGGGCTTGGGGCCTTTTCGTCCTCACACCCTTGGTGAGGGCGGGAGGCCCTGGCTCAAGTCAGTAATAAATTCCCCTATTGCAAGTTGCATTGTTTCGAGGAGTCTTCTTTCCCGACCGGGGACTCAGACTACGAGCAGAACAAAATCAATTATGTGATAGCACAGCTATTTATTACTAAATTACTGACAAGTGAATAAGGAATCTGATAAAATGAATGGTAATTTTATACAGAGAAGGAAAGGGGACAGGAGATCATACATGTGAAAGAAAAAACATACTTTGCTAATCCACACATTTTCCTAAAATCCTATTCCCAAGAAATATGTAAGGAGATATAATTTTCATTTTTGAAGACAAATAGATTTGGCCATGAATTTATGCTCATCCACCTATGATGGAACTGCAAAATTTCTCTAATACTTAATTTTCTTCTTTATAAAATTGAGTTAATTATAACATTGAGTGTATTGAGTATGAGCACAGTTTATGAGTATGAAGCTCTGCATCTATGTAGAGTAACTTTATTTTCCTCCCTGGTACTTAAGATATGATTCATGAAAAGTTGTAAGTCTAAAGATATCTCTTTAATAATTCCAATTGCTCTTAGTTCAAACCCTGGCCTAAAAGTAAATAGATACTTAAATAATTGTGATTTGAGAGGAAGTGAAAGTGACTTGTTTCCTGCAAGCATTCCCTCTACCTCATGCTATTGTGCTTTGATCCTTTCTGAGTAATTTCTCAAACCTCTTTTCTCTGTGAGAGCTGAATGATCAGGAAGTGTAGGGAAAGGGAAAGAAAGTAGATAAAGCTAAGATGAAGGTATGAATCAATTGTCACTTGGAGAAGGCCAGCTTCAGGAAGGGTGCTTCTGCATGACTGGAAAACGGAAAACCTACAGAGCAAGTGATTTGGGTGGCACTGGGGAAGGAGAACATTCTGATCCTCTTCAGGAAGTCCCCCATAAACCTGGGATATTTATATCATATTTTAGAATGGATTAGATTTGTGCCTAATTGACATGGGAGGGACATGTCAGAGCCAACAGAAGACAGCTGACCCAAAGGGCAGGAAACGCTCATTTTTGACATTAAAAAAAAAAAAAAATACCAGAAGAAGAAGAATAAGAGAATGGGCAAGAAACTAATGGCAGGGTGTAAGGCAATCAGTCAGGAACCCACGGAATGACTCAGGAGGCAGAAGTTAATGTGAGATGGATTATGTTTATTTCATGGAAAGAGCAGGGATGCTAGACCTCCATCACCAATGGAGAGTGGTATCTGAGTACAGAAAGTAGAATTCTCCAAAGGTCCAGACAGAGAGAGAATACAAAACAAATATCCCTTTAAACTATATCTTGTGTTGTCCTTGACAAATCAATGTATTCAAATTCTTATATTATTTTGTTAAGACACCTTTATCTTTCATGACATAGAAATACTGGGAATGTAATTATATGTACATCTGACCTAAATGTCACACCATAATAATCACAGTTATATTAACTATTTGGTGTGAAGTTGGTTATATCTGAGCATATAAAGTAGCAGGGTGATGATTAAAGTATTACAACTATGCATGGCTTTTTGTTTTATTTTATTTTAATTTCGACTATAGATAATAAATGGTTTACTTGCCTTGCTTTAGAGAAACTCTGGTTTTTAGTTTGTTTCATTATGTAATTATTTTTGACCTACAAATATATGATTACAACATTCTTCACTGATGAATTCAGCCTCTAATTTCCCATAAATTAATAAAAATAATTCTCTTCCTGAATAAGTAGGATTTTAAAAATATCTTTGTTAAAGAGTAAATCAAATCTATCACTTTAATCATGGTTTGAATAAATCCAATTTAGTTTTTAAGGGCTTTTGTTGCTCTAAATAAAGTGTAATTTTAGTTCTTAAAAGGCTATCTTGAAAAAGGTCAGCTGTGTTATGAGTCTTCTGTCACAAGCCTTTATTTCAGGTGTGTACACAAGGCAGCACAAAATGAGTGACCTCACTGTTTCCTGAACACTCACACACACGGACTCACAACAACGCACCAGCCGTGTAAGAAGAGAGCAGAAGTTCAATCACACTGCTGATTTCACCTAACCCAGATTTAACACAAAGCCCTGAACTGTGACCTTAGAAGATGCATTTAATATCTCTGAACCTCGTTCCCCTGCCTGCCAAACTTTTACACATTTATTACACCAGTTTGAATAATGCTAACAGTGTCTAGTGAACAGAAGGTGTGCGTCATATAGTGGCCGATATTATCATCATCCGTAAGTAGAAAACATTCAGCGTAGCGCCACATGCGTACATGCTATTTAAGGAGCAGTCTAGTGCTGTATGTGTTACTCTTTTACCTTGGCATTAGGTGTGGAGCGCCAGATCAAATACCATATATATATACATACACACATACATATATATAGATGACACAGAAAATACAAGTGATGGTTGCACAGTAAACTAAAAGCTATTCTTATACAAATACAGCAGGTGAGAAGCATCTAGGTCAAGACCACATGTCTAGGAGCCTCATGATAAATGATACTGAGAAGAGAGATGATTCATACTGCATATAAATCTCCTGGTACCAATCTAAACGCACAATAGTTCCTTACTAAATGGTCACTATTATGATCTCCAAAACCAGTATCAAGACTCATAAGTTTACCCATTGGCTCAGTAGCCCCCTATGTCAATACTGAATATTTATGCTGCTTATGAGGGTTAACTTTAGGAAGCCAGCTTTCATTTTCAATAAGCCTCTTGGTATTTTGTTTTGTTTTCTTTTTTCAAAGTGTTTAGGCCTTTATTGATATAAGAATTATCTAAAGCAAACAAAGTGAGCCTGAGCAAAGCAAAGAGTGAAGTGGAAGGGAAGACATATCTGTGTCAGAATCATGGTAAACATGGGCAGATCGGATGCTTGTTATGGATGCAGTTCCCTGACATGGGCAATCCATACATCACTCTGTCAGCACACGGTGTTTGGGAGCCAACGATTAGTGAGCAAACTCACTGCCAAGTGCAGACCGTGGGGCGTAGATGGGAAGGGGATTTTTCTGTTAAGGAAAGTCCTCTGTTCACAGTTCCAATAACTAGGACCACAGTCTTTTCCATCCAAGAAGGTTGAACTGCTTTAGACAAGTTCAGTGTCATATTTTTGAGAAAAATGACTGTAATAAAGCTGACAGATAATCAAGAAAACTAGTTGAAAAGTATTTTGTTATTTGTTTATTTGTCTTTGCCATTGGTTATTGCTCATACCCATCTAAGCCAGCTATTAGATTGAGACTCTGACAGTTGAAAAAATTCACCCAAGATTCACTCTGAAAACACAAGCATAAGCTGCAAACAGAAGAACAAATAGAAATTTTCAAGCACTATTTGGCAAAAGCTTAAGAATAAATTGTATTTCATGTACCATAGACTTAGAAGTTCCCCATCTGTGTACCTACCAGAAGTTAAGAATAAGGTCGCAAATAAATGAAGTACTTCTGCCTTTTTTCTTCTTAATGTTTTTGTTGATTTAATTTTGTCAGTTATATGCAGGAGAGCTCTAATATGTATAATGTTTGATTCTTAGACTTATGAGAAACAGGTGGGCCATGGTTATGATTAAATAGATAAGTCATGTTCATCATAAATTAATTTCAGAGGCATGGACCACCTAATTTTTCCACCATTTCTTTAATATATTTTTATTTTTAGACTATTTTTAAGAGACAACTACAAACTCCAGTACCCTTGGAGAATGAGCATTGTGACTTAAGTTTACTTCATATAAGTGACTACGGAGCAACTTTCCTGAAAATGGAGTCTGGTGGAAAAAAAAAAAAAAAAGAAGAGAGAACAAGATGATGGAAGATGAGACAATAAGATGACTCAGAGAAAACTGATGATGAGGACTGAAGGAAAACTTCACTGTTATTTGGCAGCAAAAATTGGAGACTAATTTCTGCTCATCTCATATGACAAAGGGAATAAGTCTGATGACATAAAATTTGCTACAGAAATCTTAACTGGCCTCCAGGAAAATTGAGAAGCTAAAAATCTTTAGGTTTCTTGGCTTCTATCTTTCTTATATTCCTATCTCTTCAACTCAAAATTCACCCATGGAACTCTTCAATGAACATCCGCTAATCCTCATTAAAGCCCTAGCTGACAGAACTCTATGAAGCTCCTCTGGCCAAAGGTATTGGTGATGCCAACTTTATATCAGATACCTACTTTAGCCAGGTATTATTGACATTTACTTTATATTTTATACCAATAATATAATACTTAACATTGCTCTCTATTTCTAGGGAATCAGTAATCAATAAGAAACAATCTTTGCCCTCAATAAGTTTGTAATCTACCATGGCGTGTGCATACTTAGTCACATCAGTCATGTCTGACTGTGTGGCCCCATGGACTGTAGCCCACCAGGCTCCTCTGTCCATGGGATTCTCCAGGCAAAAATACTAGAGAAGGTTGCCATGCCCTCCTCCAGGTGATCTTCCTGACTCAGGGATCTAATGCACATCTCTTATGTCTCCTGTATTGGCAGTCAGGTTCTTTGCCAATTGGGAAGCCATCTACCATGGCAGAAACAGTTTAAAATAAGATATTAAATGAGTTTATTGTTAAGAGATAAGCACGTGCTTAAAATAGACAATGTTTTTATTATTTCTCTTTGGTATATGCCTAAGAGTGGAATTGCTGGGTCATATGTAGTAAATATATTTTACTTAATCTTTGGAGGAACTGCCAAAATGACTATGTTATTTGCATTTCTACTAGTAATGTGCATGGGTGCCAGTTTCTTCACTCATGTTTTTGATTGTAGCCATATTAATGTATATAAAGTGGTACCTCACAGTTATGGTTTCCTTAATGGGGAAAGATGTTGAGTATATTTTCATTAACTTATTGGCCAGTTCTTTATCTTCTCAGTAAAATATAGACTCAAATCATCTGTACAGTTTAACTGGGTTTTTATCTTTTTATTTTTGCATTAAATTGTTCTTTTTCATTCTAGATACTAGTTCATTACCACACAAATTTTTTTTCAAATATTTCTCCCATTCTAATGTTTGTCCTTTCACTTCCTTGATGATACCATTTACAAAACAGAAGTTTAATTTCAAGGTAATCATATTTCCTGTTTTTCCTTTGTTGTTTGTGCTATTGGTGTCATATCCAAGAAAGTACTGCCCAACTCAAGTTTCTTCTAACAATTGTGCAGTGTTAGCTTTTGCATTTAGATGTATATTAATTTTTGTATAGGATAGGAGGTTGGGATCAAAGTTCATTCTTTTGTATGTGAACATCCTGTTAAGATTAGCAACATTTTTTGAAAAGACTATCCTTTCCCCATTTAATTGTCTTGATATCCTTGTTGAAAATCAATTGGCTATATATGCAAAAGTTTATTTCTAAACTTTAATTTTATCTTATTAAAATATATACACTAATCTTATCCTAGTGATACATTGTTTTAATTTCTCCATCTGTATAAATTTTCAAATCAAAAATAGTGGTAGTGACTACTAATAGATACAGGGTTTCTTTCTGAAGCTGATGAAATATTCTTGAATTGCATAACAGTGTTGAAGGTGTAAATCTGTGAATGTACTAAAACCACTGATTTATACATATTAAATGTATGGATTTTATGGTGTGTACGTGATGTTTCAAAAATGCTTAAAAATCCATGAAATATTTCCCATAGAAGCTGAGATCTGATATAGTTTTGATATAAAAATTTGGCAAGTGAGAGAAAAATAAAATTCTAGACAGGTCACTGAAGGGTGTAAATGCAGAGTGATGGAAGACCACATCAGACGGTCAGGAGACTCGACACTGGTTTGTATGATTTAAGTGTGGAATAGACTAAAATATTATGGGTGATTTTATTTCAGGAGGAGGAAAGAATCTGTTGAGAATTTTATTCTAACCAACAAAAAGACATTCAGATTTTATTTTTTGACTGATCAAAATATTTTTACTATGTACCGTCTATATAAGTACTTACAGGGTTTCTAGTTATAAAGTATATGCATATGCTACTGAATAACTAGTCAACTAGCATATTCATACATTTCACAGTAGTTTAAAATTATTTAAAAGTCATAAAATATGGGCAAATATACAAAATAAACTTTAAAAACATGAATAGAAAGTCTAATTCTCTTTTCTCATCTCACGTAATAAAGCTGATCCCTTGGATATCACCAGGTAAATATGGAACTCTTTGTTTTTCTTTTTAAGTGTATTTTAATTTAGTTTGCAATAATAAATCTAGAAAATATATCAAATTCCAAACGGGATCCATTTTTAATAATGAAACCTAACCTAAGATGTTAATAGTGAAAGATTTGAGGGCTGGAGAACTGACATATTTTAAATAAAACAGACTTGATAGTCACACATTTCTTTATCCACTTGCCTCTATGCTGCATTAGTCCCCTTTACTTTTTAAATTTATTTATTTTTGACTTGCGGATAGTTGCTTTATAATGTGTTGGCTTCTACCATATGCATCCACATGAGTCAGACACGGGCATACTCATGCCCCTCCGTCTTGAACCTCCAGCCTACCCCGCCCCACGAGGTTGTCAGAGAGCACCAGCTTGAGCACACTGCTTCATACAGCAAACTCCCACGGGCTATCTATTTTACGTATGTAATGTAAATGTATATGTCTCAATGCTACTCTCTAAATTTGTCTCACCATCCCCTTACCCCACTGTGTCCACAAGTCTATTCTGTATGTCTGTGTCTCAATTGTTTCCCTAAACTGACTAATTTCTTTTTGTATAAGAAATAGCTTCATTCTCTAGCTTCATTCACCTCACTAGGACTCAAATTTGCTCCTTTTATTGTCCGAGTAACATCCCATCGCATATAAGTACCACAACCTCCCCATCTATTCAACTGTTGATTGGCAGACAGGTTGCCTCCATGTCCTGGCTATCGTAAAGAATGCTGCAATGAACACTGGGGTACATATGCCCTTCAGAATTGTGGTTTTCTCAGGGTATATGCCCAGTAGTGGGATTGCTGGGTCATATGGTAGTTCTATTCCTAGCTTTGTGCTGGGCTTGATGAAGCACAAGCTAGAATCAAGATTGCCAGGAGAAAATATTAATAACCTCAGATATGCAGATGACACCACCCTTATGGCAGAAAGCAAAGAAGAAATAAAGAGCTTCTTGATGAAAGTGAAAGAGGGGAGTGAAAAGTTTGGTTTCAAACTCAACATTCAGAAAACAAAGATCATGGCATCTGGTCCCATCACTTCATGGCAAATAGAGGAGAAAACAATGGAAACAGTGACAGACTTTATTTTTGGGGCCACAAAAATCACTGCAGATGGTGACTGCAGCCATGAAATTAAAAGACCCTTGTTCCTTGGAAGAAAAGCTATGACCAACTTAGACAGCATAATAAAAAGCAGAGACATTACTTTGCCAACAAAGGTCTGTCCAGTCAAGGCTATGGTTTTTCAGTAGTTATGTATGGATGTGAGAGTTGGACTATAAACAAAGCTGAGTGCCAAAGAATTGATGCTTTTGAACTGTGGTGTTGGAGAAGACTCTTGAGAGTCCCTTGGACTGCAAGGAGATCCAACCAGTCCATCCTAAAGGAGATCAGTCCTGGGTGTTCATTGGAAGCACTGATGCTGAAGCTGAAACTCCAATACTTTGGTCACCTGATGGGAAGACCGGACTCACTGGAAAAGACCCTGATGCTGGGAAAGATTGAGGGCAGGAGAAGAAGGGGATGACAAAGGATGAGATAGTTGGATGGCAACATCAACTCGATGGACATGAGTTTTTCTAAACTCCAGGAGCTGGTAATGGACAGGGAAGCCTGGAGTGCTGCAGTCCATGGGGTCACAAAGAGTCAAACGAGACTAAGAGACTGAACTGAACTGATTCCAAGTTTTTAAGGAAATATCCACTGTTTTCCATAGTGGCTGTATCAATTTACATTCTCACCAACAGTACAGTAGAGTTCCCTTTTCTCCACATCTTCTCTAGCATCCTTTGTTTGTAGATTTTTGACGATGGTCATTCTGACCAATGTAAAGTGATAGCCTCCTTTATTTCTAATGGTTAAGCTATGGTGTAACAAAAGAATGGGATCTGGCCTTGCCCTCAAACTACCCAGTTCAGCTGGTTATTTTTCAGGCTTGAGTGGAAAATGATGTCTATGTTACTTGAAATGTATCATTCATGATTTTCCACTGTAAAAAAGTAACAACAAGATAACATTTTGTTTATCCTTGGTTACTAGAAGGAAACACAGATTCCCAAAGGTTTAGAAGACTGTTCTCTTCATCTCCCTTTACCTTTCATCTAAAAAAGATAACAACAACAAGCAAAGTGCTTCATATTTCATGAAGTAATATCCAAAGTCTTCTCACTATTTCATTTGATCATACTTTCAACTTGTAATACAGTAGAAGAGAAGAGCTTGAAACTTCCATTTCATAAAGAAATTAAAGCTAAATAAAAGTGTGTGGTGGGAGGATGTGCCCAAGCCTCGGCCAAAGCCTCCTGCAAGCCCGCAGGAGGTGGTGCTCAGGTCGGCAGGCGGGCCTCAAGGGGAGGGACCGCCATCCGGAGTCAGAAAGCAACGCCACGCGGGGAGCTTCTAAAGGTGCTGGCAGGGCTCTCAGGTCTGGAAGTAGCTGTGATGGAGGAGGAGGAAGAGCAGCAAGAAGTGGGTGGGGCCCTCAGAGGAGGAGAAGGTGGTTCTCAGGTCATCTAGTGGCTGAAGTGAGCCAACAGCCAGTTCAAAGCATCAATGCTGAAAAGAGAGAGAGAATCATAAAAAAAGTTAGAAGTGAAAGAGATGTTATAATGTTAACTCAGAAATGCAAAGACTCATAAGAGACTATTGTAAAATATTATATGCCAACAAACTGAATCACCTGTAAGAAATGGATACATTTCCATAAATTTACAACAAGACTGAACAGGGAAGAAATAGGAAATCTGAAGAGAATTTTAACATGTAAGGAGTTTTATTCAATAATCAAAAACTTTCTAGAAAAGAAAAAACTCAGACTTGGTAGTTTTACTGGTGAAATGCCTTAAACATTTAAAGAGGAATTAATATCCATCTTTCTAAACTTCCAAAAATTGAAAATGGAACCAGGCCAGAATCACTTTACAAGACCAAATTCACCCTGAAACCAAAGCCAGACAGCTCAGCTCAGTTCAGTTCAGTTCAGTCGCTCAGTCGTGTCCGACACTTTGCAACCCCATGAATCGCAGCACGCCAGGCCTCCTTGTCCATCACCAACTCCCGGAGTTTACTCAAACTCATCTCCATTGAGTCGGTGATGCCATCCAGCCATCTCATCCTCTGTCATCCCCTTTTCCTCCTGCCCTCAATCCCTCCCAGAATCAGAGTCTTTTCCAATGAGTCAACTCTTCGCATGAAGTGGCCAAAGTATTGGAGTTTCAGCTTCAGCATCAGTCCTTCCAATGAACACCCAGGACTTATCTCCTTCAGGATGGACTGGTTGGATCTCCTTGCCATAGAAAGCCAGACAAAACACTACCAAAAAAAAAAAAAAATCACAGATCAATATCTATGGTGAATATAAATACAAAACTCCACCAAAATAATAGAAAACCCACTTTCATTAAAAGTATCTTATATCCTGATCGAGTGGCATTTATCCATCAGATGCAATGATAATTCAAATCTGCAAATCAATGCAATACACCATGTTAACAAAATGAGGGTAAAAATTATATGATTATCTCAATAGATGCAAAAAGAAAAGCATTGGATGAAATTCAACATCATGATTAAAATTTTCAAGAAATCATGTATAGAATAAATGTACCTCAACATATTAAAAGCCACAAATGACAAGCCCACCACAAACTTTATGCTAAATGATGAGGTTCTGAAAGTTTTTCCTCTAAGTTCAAAAATAAGACAAAGGTCCACTCTTATCATTTCTATTTAACATAGTATTGGAATTTCTAGCTAGAGCAATTAAGAAAAAAAATTTAAAAATCCAACTCAGAAAGGAAGCAGTAAAATTGTCTACATTTGAAAATTACATGGTATACAGAGAAGATACTTGTTAGAACTAAGGAACAACTTCCACAAAGTTTTAGGATACAAATTCAATATACAAAAATCAGTTGCATTTCCATATACTGACAATGAATTAGCAGAAACATAAATTTTAAAAGTAATCTCATTTTTAATAATATCAAAAAATTAAATATCTAGGAATACATTTAATCAAGGGGATAAAAGACCTATATACTTTAATCAAGACCAATTTATAAGATATTGATGAGTAAATTGAAAACATAGATAAGTGGAAAGTATTTCATTTTCATGGATTGGAAGAATTAATAATTTTAAAGTATTATCCATACTAACAAAGCAATCCATAACTTTACTGTAATCCCCATCAAAATTCCACTGGCATTTTTCTCATAAGTAGAAAAAAAAAAAAGCTGGGCTTCCCTTGTGGCTCAGCTGGTAAAGAATCCACCTCTAATGTGGGAGACCTGAGTTTGATCCCTGGGTTGGGAAGATCTCCTGGAGAAGGGAAAGGCTACCCCAGTATTTTTGCCTGGAGGATTCCATGGACTGTATCAGTGGGGTCACAAAGAATCGGACACAACTGAGATACTCTCACTAGTAGTACTAGAAAAAAAAGCTATTTTAATATTCATATGAAACCGTAAAAGACACTGAATAGCAAAAGCAACCCTGAGGAAGAACAACAAAGTTGAAGGCGACACATTTTCTGATTTTACACCACATTAAAAAGCTGTATAATCAAACCAATATGGTATGGTCATAGAAACATGCAGATCTATGTAACAGAATAGAGAGCTCAGATATACTCCAGCCTGTATGGTTTGTGAAAACTGCATATACATATGCAAAAAATAAAACTAGACTCCAATTTTATACCACTCACACAAATTAACTTGAAGTGGATTTAAAACTTGACTGGAAGATCTAAAGCCATAAAATTCCTGAAGGAACACATAGAAAAGGGGTTCATTGACATTGGCTTCGGCATAGATGCTTTGGAAATGGCACCGAAAGAGCAAGCAAGAAAAAAAAAAGTCAGCAAATAGAATGACATTAAATCAAAAAGCTTCTGCACAGCAAGGAGATGATCAACAAGGTGAATAGACAAGGTACAGAGTGAAAAATACTTTCAAACCATATAGCAGTTAAGATATTAATATAATATAAAAAGATGTAAGAAACTTACACAATTCAATAGCAAAAGCAAGCAAACATGATGTTAAAATATTTAAACGATTTGAATAGAGGTTTTTCCAAAGAAGACATATACATAGAACATGAAAAGGTGCTCAACATCACTAACTCTCAGGATAGTTCAAGTCAAATAGAATGCCTTTTACCTGAAAGACAAGAGATAATAAATGGTGTAGAGAAAAGGGAAGTCTTTTGCCCCATTGATGGAAATGTAAATTACTTTGGCCATGATGGAAAACAGGGGGGGAAATAAAGTAGAATCCCATACGATCCAACAGACCCACTTCTAGGTATAAATTCAAATTAAATGAAATCAACATTTTGAAGAGATATCAGAACTCCCATATTTATTGCAGCATTGCTCACAAAGACAAAGAAACTACCTGTTTGTCAGTGAACACATTGATGAAGAAATATATGATACACAAATGTGTGCATCCATACCCAAAAACATATGCGTGTTTTCAGTGACTATTATTTAGTCATGAGAAAGAAGGGAATGTTGACATTTTTAGCAAAACGAATCGACCTAGAAGATGTTATACTGAGTGAAATTAGCTAGATTAAAAAAATACTGTGATATGCATGTGAGTTTTTCTTTTAACTTAAGAAGCCAGATTCATAGAAACAGTAAAATGATGATTAGCAGGAGTTGGGGGATGGAGGAGCTGGGGAGAGATCGGCCAGAAGGCACAATCGTTCAATTATAAGATGGATAAGCTCCAGGGATCTAATGTATAGCATGGGGATCAAAGTCGAGGATGCTATGTTTTGGCTTGAAATTTGCTAAGAAAGTACATATTAAATATTCTCACCACATATGCACAGAAAAGATAACTAAGTGAAGTGAAGAATGTGTTAATTAATCTGAATTATGGTAATTATTTCACAAAGTATGCATCTGTCAATTCACCAAATTTTAAGAATATATATACACATACATATATACACATTTTCTTATGAATTTAAGCTCAATAAAGTTGACAAAATTTTTAAACACCTTAATAAAAATAGGAATATTGGCATGAGCTAGACAGACTAAATTTTTTCATTTCTACCGTTTACATCCTTGAAGGATAATAAACAGATAAAAGAAGAAATATGCAATACAATCTCAAATGAAAATAGGTGTTTTTGCAGAAAATAAAGCAGGAAAACAAGTGGGAGACTGACTGAGGGGTGAAGGAAAGCATGATTTTTTTTTTTACACAATGGGGTAAAAAATCTTTGAGGAGACATTTTTACAAGCATTTGAATAAATGTGAAGAAAGCCTTGCTTAGCTGGCATTTTAGTAATCGTTGCAGTAAGTACAAAGGCCTTAGAGCCTGAAGAAGCAATTAGCCTGTCATATTTGAGAAAGAACAAGAAAATTGGAACAGCTGGGGTGAAACAGGAGGTCTAGACCATGTAGAATTTTGATGGCCAAGGTAAGGACTTGAGCTTTTATTATATATGTGAGGTAAACCACTGGAGGTTCTGAAATGTGGAGAGATATGATCTTATTTAAAATTAAAAATATCATTCAGGAGTAGAAACAGGGAGAGCCACTGGGGGCTCCTTAAATAAGAAATGACACTGTTCAATAATGGGCATCCATGAAACAGAGTGGAAAATAGCACATTTAGATCTAATAAAGGAAGAAGAGACCAAATCCATTGATCAGTTCAACTTGTGATATGGCAGAAATGGGAAAACCAAAAATAGCTCATTCCTTTTTTAGCTTAGTTTTTTTGTTTTGTTTTGTTTTTGTTTTTTGCCCAAACAAAAATGGTGTGCCTAGTGGAAACAGTGTCAGACTTTATTTTTGGGGGGCTCCAAAATCACTGCAGATGATGATTACAGCCATGAAATTAAAAGACACTTGCTCCTTGGAAGGAAAATTATGACCAACCTAGGCATAGCATATTAAAAAGCAGAGACATTACTTTGCCAACAAAGGTCCCTCTAGTCAAAGCTATGGTTTTCTCATTGGTCATGTATGGATGTGAAAGTTGGACTGTGAGGAAAGCTGAGCACCAAAGAATTGATGCTTTTGAACTGTGGTGTTGGAGAAGACTCTTGAGAGTCCCTTGGACTGCAAGGAGATCCCACCAGTCCATCCTGAAGGAGATCATCCTGGGTGTTCATTGGAAGGACTGATGCTGAAGCTGAAACTCCAGTACTTTGGCCACCTGATGTGAAGAACTGACTCATTGAAAAAGTCCCTGATGCTGGGAGGGATTGGGGGCAGGAGGAGAAGGGGATGACAGAGGATGAGATGGCAGGATGGCATCACGCACTCAATGGGCATGAGTTTGGGTGAACTCCAGGAGTTTGTGATGGACAAGGAGGCCTGGCGTGCTGTGATTCATGGGGTCGCAAAGGGTCAGACTCTACTGAGTGACTGAACTGAACTGAACTGAATAAATCATCTGGGAAAAATGGGAGAAAGTAGATCTTTGGAGAATGTCAGATAGAAAATTCTTTTGGGAGTCACAGTTTAAATTGTCTCTTAGCTGTGCAGATAAGAATTTAGAGCAGGCAGAGGAATATGCCATAGTTCATTAATTCCAATGTGCATTTTTCTTTCACATTTTAATTTTGTTGTAAAATGGGAATGCCTCACCCAATTGACGGGAAGCCAGGTGGTGGTCAAGATGTACTTTTCATTGTCATATCATGCACAAACTTAGTGGTCAATCTGTTAATATTTTTAGGACTTCCATTAAGTGTTATGCAGTGTTAGTCCTTTGCTACATAAATGCCTTTCTTTTAGTTATAGAAATGTTTGAAACTATTTAGCATATAAGTAGCATTTAAGACATAGAGGTGGATGAGATTCCCAAAATGAAGTTACTAAGTAAAGGGGCTATGAGTTGCAGCCAGAGTGGGATTGGTTTTAAAATGCATGAACGATGCTGCGTCAGCTGCATCAATAACTTTCTTTGTGTTGAGTAGAGGGCAGATCATCTGCCTTTGCTAAGGGTAGGCAAAATGATCTAAAAGTCAAAGGACCATACACTAAAGTATTCCAGGCTTCCAGTAGCCTCCTCTGTCAAGTGCGTCTGCACCACATGCCTTTCCATAATGTTCACAACACTGGAGGGACCCATGCGAAGTGAGATGCCAGGGCAGTTTGAACGATTCAAGAATCTACCAGGACAAGATGCTGAGGTTGCTTTTCACCAGTCTGCTGTCAGCAACACTTTCTCCTCCACGTGCCAGTGTCTCTGAGCACCACCCCCACCAGCATCCAACTTATTAGGATTGATAAAAAGCCCTGCTGGGGGAGAAACCGTGAGTTCCACTCCACAGAGCTTGTTGCATACCAACAGCTTGCATATCAGGACAATTTGGAACGTACTCGGTGCCCTGAGTCTCCTGGTGTGGCTTTTCTCAGGGTGTGATGTCTGCCCCAGCACCAGCAGGCACCCCCAGAGCCAACAACAGCAGTGCTTCAGAGGAATCCTTGAAAGCCTGGGACTCAGGAGGAGACAGCAGCATCATACATATGCAGAAAATCAGAAAACGTGAGAGAACTTCACCAGGATTTGCTAAGCAGAGGTTTTAGGATTTCTTTTCTTTCTTTAGCAACTTCAGATATGCACTGTATGTATGTTTTGTTGATTAGTGTCCAATCAATTCTGTAGATATTTGAGGAATGTCTACATTTCAGTCATGGCCTTAGTCTTGAGGGACTCAGAGCCTAGCAAAATTGATACACAAGTAATTATCTCAGGAGAACTGAATTAGGAGAGACAAATTTAGAGTTCCCCAGTGGAATGAGTCAACAACTGTCTCAATATCAGGCTGGTAGCCTATAATCCTGTTTATATATATTATATACATATACTATATAATATATATATATAAATTTTTATTTTATATTCAACTATAATTGATTTGTAACATTGTTTTAGTTTCAGGTGTATATCAAACTGATTTGATTATATATATATATATATATATGTGCATATATATGTATATTGTTTTCAAAATTATTTCCCCATTTGTGTTATTACAGACTGTCTCAATATCAGGTTGGTAGCCTAGAATCCTGTTTATATATATTATATATATACTATATAATATATATAAATTTTTATTTTATATTCAACTATAATTGATTTGTAATATTGTGTTAGTTTCAGGTGTATAGCAAACTGATTTGATTATATATATATATGTATGTGTATATATGTATATTGTTTTCAAAATTATTTTCCCATTTGTGTTATTATAGAACATTGGACAGAGTTCCCTGTACACTACAGCAGGTTCTCGTTGGTTATGTTTTAAATACAGTAATGTGAACGTGTCTGCCCTAATTTGCCAATGTGTCCCTCTCCTCCACCTTTCCCCTTTGGTTACCATACATTTGTTTTCTATGTCTGTGAGTCTATTTCTATTTTGTGAACAACTTCATTTGTGTCATACTTTAGATTCCACATATAAATGATATCATACAGTATTTGTCTTTATTTGTCTGACATACTTCTCTTAGTATAACATTCTCTAGGTACGTCTATATTGCTGCAAATGATATTATTTCATTTTGTTCTTTTTTTATGACTGAGCAATATTCCATAGTTACCCACTTACCTGTCAATAAGCATTTAGTTTGTCTCCATGGGTTGGCTATTGTAAACAGTGCTGCAATGAACATTGGAACATGTGTATACTTTTGAAACCTGGTTTTCTCTAGATATATGCCTGGGAGTGGGATTGCTGGTTCATATGGTAGCTATTCTTTTCGTTTTTAAGGGATCTCCATACTGTTCTCCTATATGTGATTTTGAAGGAAATGGAGGATGGAAAATTTGGAAGTTCCAGAAAGGCAGAACAGCATTTTCAAATTGAGTGACATAAAATGATAACATTTTGGAGAACTGTGAACTTCTCACTTTTCCCTCTGCTGAGTGTGACAGCTGCCATCCGCTATGGACTGTGCCTCAGCTTGGGAGACTCGCCTCACCTGAGAGCATGCTCTTCCTAGGGAAGCCCTCTGTGGCCACTGAGCAAAGTCGGGACATCCAGGACTGACCCTTCGACTGACCCCGTGAGACATCTCTACCAGCCAGTATACACTCCAGAGTCCCCAGCAGTTTGACTGAGGCTTTCCAGGCCTGCACTACAATCCAACTTTTCCTTGCACAGGTGTTGACTCCTAGCAACACCTTACAATGTAAACCCTGTATCCATGCATGTTTCTGGATCCTCCAGGCTGTCACAAGGGAGCAGGTGTTGGCTGCCTCTGACATACGATGCCCTCTGAGGTCCTAAAGGAAAATCTCTTTTGATACTTAGCATTTTTGTTTTCAGTTGTATTCAATTTTTCTTAGTGAATAAAAATTTCTTATGATTTAAACTGTTTTTCACAACCGTTTCCCATTAGAATGCAGGGTGGTTTTGTTTTGTTTTGTTTTGTTTTTTAATGACAGGCAGCTGAAATTAGGGCATTGAATGGCTGAGACAGGAAGAAGAGACTAAGAAATTAGAAAGCTGTGAAATGGAGGAGGCCTTAAAGGAGCAGCCAGGTCAGATACTGGGTTGTTCCCCTGATGAAGTAAGTGCAAAGGTCCAGAATGGGAGAGATCAGGATGAGAATACAGGAACTGCCTGCCAGGGTGAGGAAGAGGCTAATCTCATAATGCCATGAGACAGTGTCTTGCACATAGTAAGAACTCAATTAATAGTGACTGTTTATTATTATTGTCTATTGCTTTCACTATAATGATTATCAGAAATAGAAGAGAGAGAGAGAGAGTGATGAAGACAAGTTTCAGCTACTCTGCAACTTTGCCTAGGGCCAGTCTTCTTGCCCATACAAACTGCAGAAGAAATGCTTAGCCTCATTAGTTAAGCAGAAATAACTGAATAAATCAACTATAATTTTCTGCAAAGTCTTTATACAAATGTAAACATGGGGAAATAAGAAAAAGAAATTAGGGATGAAAATAAAACTTAAGATAATGAGCATTTGAGAATAAATGATGATTCATTCTTTTAATTGCAATACAGATAAGAATTGATTTGGGCCATCTGCAGAGGAGGCATGTGAAGAAAAGAAGCGGGGTGTGAATAGCAAAATGATTTCAAAGGCATCAAGATAAACAGATGAAAGGCTGGAGGAATATTGAATTGGAAATAAACATTCAAGGGATTAAAAAGCTATGGAAAAAACTTCCCTGACCTGTAGAGATAACTAGGTCTGCTTAAAAGGAATGTGCTTGTATCAATACAGGCCAATATCTGTTCTCTTAAGAGACATTAACTAGACTCTTTTTTTCTATTAAATAATGTTTCCTGTGTTGTGAGGCAAGTAGCTCCAGAACATATTTCTTCTAAGCCTAGAGTTAAAATCAGCAGAACTGAAAGCTTAGCACACAATTTAGTCTAATCTCTTCATTCAAAAACTGATGATATGGGACTTCCCTGGTGGTCCGGTGGTTAAGACTCCATGCTACCAATGCATGGGGCCCAGATCTGATCACTGGTCAGGGAACTAGATCCCTCACGCCACAGCTAAGAGCGCTCACGCCCCAGCAGCGAAGATCAAAGGTCCTGTGTGCCACAACTAAGACCCTGAGCAGCCAAATAAATAAATAAAACAAGAAAGAAAGAAAAAAAAATATATATATATAATCCAAGGGTGATAAAACAGTCTATATTAGGTGACAGAGATAGTAAAATCAAGATAAGAATTCAGGTCCTGAACCATAGGACACCACATTTTAAAATATCCCAAGATTAAAAGTATCATTTAATTGCAACTAAGAAGCAGTTCCACTTTTTTGCCGTATGTAACAAACTCTCTTTTGTTCCAAGAAATTTCAGGGGTGTGATAAACTAAGGGGAGAAACAATAGATTCATAGCTTTTTTCATGACTTCTTTGATGTAAATATGAACAACTTCAAGCTGTTAAAATGACTTCACTGGCCATGCGTTTGAAAGAGATACAAGGTTAACAGTGATAATGACAATTGTCCAGGCTATTTTACTTGGTCTATAGCAATCCTCTTCATCTGCTCTTGCTTTCCTAGATTCCTTGTGTGATTAGAAAAAAAAATCATTCCCTGCAGGATATAAATAAGGTTAACTAGAGAAGAAACAAGGTCTTCTACTACAAAGAATCTCAACTTATCATGCAATGTGAATCACTTGCTTTAACGGTCCTCAGGAAACAAGTGAGGACAAAATTTCCTCTCATCTTCAGGAATTAGGATACAAGGTAATACGCTTGGGAAGCATATCTTAGTTTCTTCCTTAGAGTACTGGATATTTGTGAGTGCACCATTTACTATTTTAAGCTAATGACAACTTTCATCACATAACAGAATTTTTCTAATCTTCCCCTTTTCTAGTTGAAAACCAGAACTCTGTGCTAAATATTCTAGCAAGGCAGATATTAGATCACTGTCCCCTGACTCCCAAACACTTTCAAATTCACTTCTCTCTACTGACTTAGATGAGGATGAGACTTAGATGACAGAGGATGAGATGGTTAGATAGCATCACTGACTCAATGGACATGAAACTGAACAAACTCCAGCAGATAGTGAAGGACAGGGAGAGCCTGGCAGGCTTCAGTCCATGGAGTCACAGAGTCAGATGTTATTTAGTGACTGAACAACTATAACAACTGACTTAAGTAGACTCTTGTTTCTAGGAATGGCAATAAGTTTCTATAAAACCATTTTCATCTCCCAGAAATAAGAGGATCTGGAATTGTTTTTTCACTGTGGGAGAATCTTACTGACAACTGTGTCCGAGTTCCATAGCGCAAGCTTCTGGGTCCAAAATCTCCCTCTTCATTTCTATTATTTCAGTGTGGCATTCTTCCCTTCATGTGTTCCTCCCTCGATTCACTTTTACAGAATATGTTATCACAGAGTAACAAAACTTCAAAACTGGCACTCAGAAGGTACATAGTCCAAAACGGAAGACAATCAAATCAAAACAAAATCAACAACAAAAATAATATCAGTATAAGGTAGCTCAGCTAGTATAGAATCCTCCTTCAAGGCAGGAGACATCAGTTCAATTCCTGGGACAGGAAGATCTCCTGAAGAAGGGATAGGTTACCCACTCCAGTTTTCTTGGGCTTCCCTGGTGTCTTAGATGGTAAAAGAATCTGCCTGCAACGTGGGAGATGTGGGTTTAATCCCTAGATTGGGAAGATCCCCTGGAGAAGGAAACAGGTACCTACTCCAGTACTGTTGCCTGGAAAATTCCATGGACAGAGGAGCCGGGCAGATTACAGACTATGGGGTCGCAAAGAGTCAGACAATACTGAGTGACTTTCACTTTTCATTAGCGTCCTTGTTGTGGGAACTAAGAAGGAAGTAACGCAATCTTCTCTTGTTGTTCAGTCACTAAGTTGAATCCCACTCTTTGCAACCCCGTGGAACATAGCACGCCATGCCCCTTTGTCCTCCACTATCTCCCAGATTTTGCTCATTTTCATCGAGTAGGGGACGTTATTTAACCATCCTATCTTGTGCCATCCTGTTCTTCTCCTGGCCTCAATCTTTTCCAGCATCAGGGTCTTTCCTAAAGAGTCAGCGCTTTGCATCAGGTGGCCAAAGTATTGGACCTTCAGGATCAGGGCTTTCAATGAATATTCAGGGTTGATTCCCTTTAGGATTGACTGGTTTGATCTCCTTGCAGCCCAAAGGACACTCAAGCATCTTTTGCAGGACCACAATTTGAAAACATTAATTTTTCAGCAAGGTCACTTCAGTTTAGTCACTCAGTCGTGTCCAACTCTTTGCAACCCCATGAATCGCAGCATGCCAGGCCTCCCTGTCCATCACCAACTCCCAGAGTTTACTCAAACTCATGTCCATAGAGTCGGTGATGTCATCCAACCATCTCATCCTCTGTCATCCCCTTCTCCTCCTGCCCTCAAACTTTCCCAGCATCAGGGTCTTTTCAAATGAGTCAGCTCTTCTCATCAGGTCGCCAAAGTATCGGAGTTTCAGCTTCAGCATCAGTCCTTCCAATGAACACCCAGGACTGATCTCCTTTAGGATGGACTGATTGGATCTCCTTGCAGTCCGAGGGACTCTCAAGAGTCTTCTCCAACACCACAGTTCAAAACCATCAAATCTTCGGCGCACGACTTTCTTTATGGTCCAACACTCACATCCATACGTGACCACTTGAAAAAACATAGACTTGACTAGATGGACCTTTGTTGGCAAAATAATGTCTCTGCTGTTAATATGCTATCTAGGTTAGTCATAATTTTCCTTCCAAGGAGTAAGCATATTTTAATTTAATGGTTGAAATCACCATCTGCAGTGATTTTGGAGCTCAGAAAAATAAAGTCAGCCACTGTTTCCACTGTTTCCCCATCTATCTGCCATGAAGTGATGGGACTGGATGCCATGATCTTATGATCTTAGTTTTCTGAATTTTGAGCTTTAATCCAACTTTTTCACTCTCCTCTTTCACTTTCATCAAGAGACTTTTTAGTTCGTCTTCAATTTCTGCCATAACGGTGGTGTCATCTGCATATCTGAGGTTATTGATATTTCTCCCAGCAATCATGATTCCAGCTTTTGCTTCCTCCAGCCCAGCGTTTCTCATGATGTACTCTGCATTTAAGTCAAATAAGCAGGGTGACAATATACAGCCTGGACGTCCTCCTTTTCCTATTTGGAACCAGTCTGTTCCATGTCCAGTTCTAACTGTTGCTTCCTGACCTGCATACAGGTTTCTCAAGCATCAGGTCAGGAGGTCTGGTATGCCCATCTCTTTAAGAATTTTCTGGTTTATTGTGATCCACACACTCAAAGGCCTTGGCATAGTCAATAAAGCCGAAAAAGACGTTTTTCTGGAGCTCTCTTGCTTTTTTCATGATCCAGCCAATGTTGGCAATTTGACCTCTGGTTCTTCTAACTTTTCTAAGACCAGCTTGAATATCTGGAAGTTCACGTTTCATGTATAGCTGAAGCCTGGCTTGAAGAATTTTAAGCATTACTTTGCTAGAGTGTGAGATGAGTGCAGTTGTGCAGTAGTCTGAGCATTCTTTGGGATTGCCTTTCTTTGGGATTGAAATGAAAACTGACTTTTTCCAGTCCTGTGGCCGCTGCTGAATTTTCCATATTTGCTGGCATATTGAGTGCAGCACTTTCACAGTATCATCTTTCAGGATTTGAAATAGCTCAACTGGAATTCCATCACCTCCACTAGCTTTGTTCATAATGATGCTTTCTAAGGCCCACTTGACTTCACATCCCAGGATGTCTGGCTCTAGGCTGAGAGGATCTACCTTGCGTCAGAGGTACGGAGCAGTAGCTACACTTTGCTGGAGCAGATGTGAAGAGACACCCCATATCCAAGATAAGAGAAACCCATTTAAGATGGTAGGCACTGAGGGAGGGCATCAGGGGGCAGACAGACTGAAACTACAATCACAGAAAACTAGCCAATCTGATCACAGGGACCACAGTCGTGTCTAACTCAATGAAACTAAGCCATGCCATATGGGGCCACCCAAGATGATGGGTCATCACGGGGAAGTCTGACAGAATGTGGTCCACTGGAGAAGGGAATGGTGAACCACTTCAGTATTCTTGCCTTGAGAACCCCATGAACAGTATGAAAAAGCAAAACGATAGGACACTGAAAGAAGAACTCCCCGGGTGAGTAGGTGCCCAATATGCTACTGGAGATCAGTGGAGAAATAACTCCAGAAAGAATGAAGGGATGGAGCCAAAGCAAAAACAACACCAGTTGTGAATGGGACTGGTGATAGAAGCAAAATTCGATGCTTTAAAGAGCAATATTGCATAGGGACTGGGAATGTTAGGTCCATGAATCAAGGCAAATTGGAAGTAGTCAAACATGAGATGGCAAGAGTGAACATCGACATTCTAGGAATCAGCGAACCAAGACAGACTGGAATGGATGAATTTAACTCAGATGACCATTATATCTACCACTGTGGGCAAGAATCCCTTAGAAGAAATGGAGTAGCCATCATAGTCTACAAAAGAGTCGGAAGCTAATTACTTTACAATATTGTAGTGGTTTTGTGGGTTTTGCCCCTACATTGACATGAATCAGCCATGTATTTACATGTGTTCCCCATCCTGAACCCCCCTCCCCTCTCCCTCCCCATCCCACCCCTCTGGGTCATCCTGGTGCACCAACCCCGAGCACTTGTCTCATGCCTCCAACCTGGACTGGCGATCTGTTTCACACTTGATAATATACATGTTTCGATGCTGTTCTCTCAGATCATCCCACCCTCACCTTCTCCCATAGAGTCCAAAAGTCTGTTCTATACATCTGTGTCTTTTTTCTGTCTTGCACATAGGGTTATCGTACCACCTTTCTAAATTCCATATATATGCCTTAGCATACTCTACTGGTATTTATCTTTCTGGCTTACTTCACTCTGTATAATGGGCTCCAGTTTCACCCATCTCATTAGAACTGATTCAAAGTCCAAACTGCAGTACTTGGATGCAATCTCAAAAATGACAGAATGATCTCTGTCCATTTCCAAGGCAAACCATTCAATATCATGGTAATTAAAGTCTATGCCCCTAACCAGTAATGCTGAAGAAGCTGAAGCTGAACAGTTCTATGAAGACCTAAAAGACCTTCTAGAACTAACACCCCAAAAATATGTCATTTTCATTATAGGGGACTGGAATTCTTCAGAAAAGTAGGCTATAAAAGATTCACAGGGTTTTGGATCTTATAGGATAATTAGGAGTTTGCCAACATATTGAGGAAAATGATTCAGGAGGAGAAAGTAATAACATTTCTACATACCCAGGTGCTTTTTTCAAGGTTTAACCAATGGGCATATTTATGTCTGACATATACTCCTGCATCTTTTTCTCTTTCAATTCGTCTTAAGTCCAAGGAGTATCATCACTAAGAGATCAAGGAACAAAGACCCTTAAATAAATATACATTAAAAAAATAAAATTAAAGGTCTTACATTTGAAAGATTTTGAAAAAGAAGTATCTCCAACTGCAATGTCTGCACTCCAGAAAAGATATGAAGCTGTCAGGCCTTTTGTAAAAGCAACGTGGCGTGAAGCAGACCTTTAAAAGGTGAGAGACGCCTACACATGCGCATGAAGCGCTTTGACCTGCTCAGTGATGGCACTGCTGAAGGAGTCGTCATGATGAGGTGCGGTTCCATTCATAATCTCAAGGGATCATGTGACACCGATAACATGCAAAAGGGGAGAGAGAAGAGAGCTATATCAGAGCACTGTTTCTGTGTGTTATTCGATTCAAGCTAGTGTAGATTTGAAGCTTATTCTGACAAGTTACATGTATGCAGTCAGTCCTCACCAAAAATCGCTTTTAAAATCTGAAAATACAAACAACTATTAGTGAAATTAAAATGTTACAATTAAAAAAAAAACACTCACTGCAAAAAAAAAAAGCAGAAAAATGAAGAAATAAACAAAAAGTGATATGAGACTTATAGAAAGAAAAAATTTAAATGGCACATACAAATTCAAGTATATCAATAATCACATTAAATATGAGTGAATTAAGCACTCTAATCAAAAGGCAGAGATTGTCAGATTGCAACAAAAATAAAGAAACCCAGCTCAATTATAAGTTGTTTATAGGAGATAGATTTAAAGATACATAGATTGAGAATAAAATAACAGAATACTTTTATTATGTGAACAGCAACAACAGAAAAAGTGGACTACTTATACTAATATTAGACAATTAAAAGTTTTTAATTTTAGATCAAGTTAAAAATAGATTTTGTTTTAAAACATTATAAAAAGGGCTCTCTTAATAAAATAGAGGCTAGTCCATTAAGAGTAAATAATAATTATAAGCATGTGCACATAAACCATAGTACCAAATATACAAAGTAAAACTAACCTAAATGAAGAGAGAAAGATATAGTTCAACACTAATTGGAACATTTGAATTCCTATTTTCAATAATGGACAGAATAACTAGATAGAAGATCAGCAAGAGAGTAGAAAATTTGTACAAGACTACAAGTCACCTAGTCTTAACAGACATCTATAGACCATTCCACCAGAACAACAGAAAACACATACTTCTCAAGTGTGTGGGGGATACTTGGTACAAAGTACCTTATCCAACCAGTGCTGCCGCTGCTGCTAAGTTGCTTTAGTCCTGTCCAAATCTGTGCGACCCCATAGAGCCCACCAGGCTCCTCTGTCCCTGGGATTCTCCAGGCAAGAACACTGGAGTGGGTTGCCATTTCCTTCTCCAATGCATGGAAGTGGAAAGTGAAAGTGAAGTCACTCAGTCATTTCCGACTCTTAGCGACCCAATGGTCTGCAGCCCACCAGGCTCCTCCATCCATGGGATTTTCCAGGCAGGAGTACTGAAGTGGGGTGCCACATTCAACCACAGTTGAATACAATTAGAAAATTGGCTCTTTCTTTATCGGGAAAGGAAAGAAGACTGGAGGAAATAGTTTAAGTAGTAATATGTTCTGCCATAACTAGATAAGCTAGAAAGACAAATTAAATTACCTTGGCAGTGTTCTTTGTCTGAACAAAGACAATGGAAGTGGGAATTCAGATAATGGAAGTGGGAATTCAAGATAAACCTTTGTTATACTATTTCCCTCTTGAGTCTATACTTTGAATCATGCATAATTTCTCACCCAGATTTATTGTAATTATGATTTTCATGATTGGGGTGCAGTAATTGATAGCCAAGTTCTTTTGGAGAGGAGGCAAAACTCTGGGACGAGTTTCTTCCTCTGGAAAGTGTTTCTTGACACAATTATAAGAATGTTGCTACCAACAAAAAATGCTCAATCATTGTAATACCAACAGCAGTAAGAAAAGCCAAGACAAAGTCAATCAGAATAGAAACCAAAAGCAAATAAACCAGAACAAGAAGAAAGCTTACAATATCAACAATGCTGAGACACTTTTGGATGTTTTGGGTCTTCATTAATAATGTATAACAAAGTACAGAGTAGATTGAAATGAGAGAATTATCAGGAAAAAGAACACCTGCATTTTGCAGTGGAATTTTTGCACATGATAATTGAGACAGGGACATAGATCAGGTAAATAAAATAATTCTTACTAGGCTGTTTATTGGTTTAGAGCAGGATACATGAACCCCTATGTAAACATGCCTGAGGATGAAAGACAATTATGGCAGTAGGTGAAAGGTGACACCACAGCTCAGAGTTGACCTCACCTGTACACGCATAAAAATGGGAGAAGGGAGTGCAGGATTAGGATGACTCTGGGGGGATTTCCCATGTGCAGAAGCAGGAAGATGGAGGGTAAAATGTGAGTAAAAACAGATGATGTAAAAGGATTGGATAAAGGGAGGGTCAAAAAACAATACTAGGTGACAGATTAAGTGGCCCTATCAGTTACAGGCTGACAACAAAGACGTTCCTGGCAAAGTTCATTCTCCTTTGGGTGGGTCAGTATTTCTGAGGAAAGACTGAGTTAAATTTATCTTCCGGCTCCAGTCATCAAAGGGAAATATGTTCTTTGAGCAGGCAATAGATTCTGCTAAGAAATTGAATGAGTTGAAGATTCATCTTTAAAAAAAACTTCATTCATAGCACAGTGAAGGGAATAAATAGACTTCTAATTAAACTTGCATCTTTAGAACTGTGGCAAATGCCTATATTTACTGAGAAATTGCTCAAAAGTGCCTAAAAAGATGACAATTGTGATACAGTAAAAGAGAAATATGTCAGCAAATTTGGAAAACTCAGCAGCGGCCACAAGACAGGAAAAGGTCAGTTTTCATTCCAATCCCAAAGAAGGGCAATTGCACTCATCTCACACGCTAGTAAAGTAATGTTCAAAATTCTCCAAGCCAGGCTTCAGCAATATGTGAACCGTGAAGTTCCAGATGTTCAAACTGGTTTTAGCAAAGGCAGAGGAACCAAAGATCAAATTGCCAGTATCTGCTGGATCTTCAAAAAAACAAGAGAATTTCAGAAAAACATCTATTTCTGCTTTATTGACTATGCCAAAGGCTTTGAGTGTGTCGATCATAATAAACTGCAAAAAATTCTGAAGGAGATGGGAATACCAGACCACCTGACCTGCCTCTAGAGAAACCTGTATGCAGGTCAGGAAGCAACAGTTAGAACTGGATGTGGAACAATAGACTGTTCCAAAGAGGAAAAAGAGTACGTCCAGGCTGTAAATTGTCACACTGCTTATATAACTTATATGCAGAGTACATCATGAGAAACACTGATCTGGAAGAAGCACAAGTTGGAATCAAGATTGTTGGGAGAAATATCAACAGCCTCAGATATGCGGATGTAACCACCTTTATGGCAGAAAACAAAGAAGAGCTAAGAGCCTCTTGATGAAAGTGAAAGAGGAGAGTGAAAAAGTTGGCTTAAAGCTCAACATTCAGAAAACTAAGATCATGGCATCCAGTCCCATCACTTCATGGCAGATAGATGGGGAAACAGTGGCTGACTTAATCACTGCAGATGGTGATTGCAGACATAAAATTGAAAGACTCTTACTCCTTGGAAGGAAAATTATGACCAACCTAGACAGCATATTAACAAGCAGAAACATTACTTTGCCAACAAATGTTTGTCTAGTCAAGGCTATGGTTTTTTTCCCAGTGGTCATGTATGAATGTAAGAGTTGGACTATAAAGAAATCTGAATGCCGAAGATTTGATGCTTTTGAACTGTGGTGTTGGAGAAGACTCTTGAGAGTCCCTTGGGCTGCAAGGAGATCCAACCAGTTCATCCTGAAGGAGATCAGTCCTGGGTGTTCACTGGAAGGACTGATGTTGAAGCTGAAACTCCAGTACTTTGGCCACCTGGTGTGAGATATGACTCATTTGAAAAGACCCTGATGCTGGGAGGGATTGAGGGCAGGAGGAGAAGGGGCTGACAGAGGATGAGATGGCTGGATGGCATCACTGACACAATGGACATGAGTTTGAGTAAACTCCAGCAGTTGGTGATGGACAGGGAGGCCTGGCATGCTGCGGTTCATGGGTTCGCAAAGAGTCGGGCACGACTGAGTGACTGAACTGAACTGAAACAAGAAAATCTTTTGCAGCTGTGATAAAACATAAGGAATATTAAATTTGAAGAGGAAAATCTTTTGGAAGATCATGAACCCAACTGGACAAGTTGTTAATCCCCAAACACCATCTCCCTATTTCTGTCTTCTATGCCTTAGCCTGCTCACCCACACAGTTAAAATGTTAGCATACCGAGGATCTTTACTTTCTGAAAAATCCCTTCATGAATCCTAACACTAAAATGTGCATGTATCTACCTCCAAATTTTCTGAGAACATTTATAAAGTTCTTTTGGCAGATAGGCCTCTTTAGTAGTAGTATTATGTAGAATTAGCTCCCTACTTTGCTAGGGCATTAGGTCTGTTTTCAAAACTACTGAAACAAAAATAGCTCTTTGCTATGCCTTAGAAGGTAAATGCACATATCAAGTGCTTCATAAATGGACAGAACTATCCAATGTTCCAAATTGTCTTTGCCTTCCCATGGTTGGAAGTCTGCTAGTTTTCAAGAACTGAGGAACTGGGGAGAAGGAGACATACTAGGGCAACTTAAGAAGCACCAAGTATGCTGTTCTATTGAGGTTTGGCTTTTTTTTTTTCCATTGAATAAACACTCCTTACAACTTTTATTAATTTCCAGAGTTCCAAATTACTTGATTTTGACATTTATTTTTTGCTGGTGCTTTTATTGCTTTTATGGAAGAGGTTCTTACCTCCTCTTATGGACTGAATGCTTGTGTCTGCCTCCACGCCAGAAATCACATGTGTTGAATCCCTAATCTCCAAGGAGATAGTGTTTGGAGGCAAGGCCTTTGGAGGGCACATAGGTCCCTAGAATGGAGCCCTCATGATGAAATTTGTGTCCTAAGGAAAAGAGACACAGGAAGATCTCTCTTTCTTGGCCATGTGAGGACCCAGCAAGAAGATAGCTATCTGCAAGCCAGAAGAAGAGTTCTCATCAGGAACCAAATCAGTTACCTTACTCTTGGGTTTCCCAGCCTCCAGAACTGTGATACATATATTTGTGTTGTTTAAGCCACTCAGATTATAATATTTTGTTATAGCAGCAGGAGCTGAGTCAGACACTCCCTCACTGCAGATTTTATACACAATATTTACTTTGATCTTCGTTTTCTAGTCAGTTAGGGCAGCTAATGATCTTTGCATTTGATTTTGTAAATAGAAAGAAGAAAAAGGACAAGCTGGAAGAGGAGGAAGTGAAAAAGTAGAAAAGGAGGGGAGGAGAAGAGAAGGGGAGAGAAGGGAGTAGGGAAGCAATCCACTGATCTTAAGTGTCTGGCTTCTAAAAATCAAATATCTACTAGTTAGGCAGTGCTCATTTATTTATATCTGGGCTTATATATTCTAACCTACAGAACTCTCAGTACATCCAGAGTAAGAAATGCATTACCGTATTTTTATTTAAAACTAAAATAATTTATTTGAAAAGATTTAGAGAGGAATAATTGTCAGTTGCCTGGGATGGTTAAGATGCAACTTGACTGAAATATAGAGACTCTAATAAAGTTACAGGAACAATGAACAATCATCAACATTTCTCTAGGTTCAGATAATTCCTAAGTGGGGCGTGGAGGTCAGAGTCACAGAATTTGTTTGTGGCACCTGACATAATACCATAAATAAGAGGCATCTTTGAGAAAAGCTATAATACTTTTTAACTGGATGAATATAAAACATAAGACCACTATGATAATGTTTTTGTTTTCCTAATTTTTGGAAATGCCTGGATTCACACAGAGTTTCTTCACCATAAACATTTTCCTAAATTATCTCAGAGAGAACCCCAAGGACTTCATTTTAGTGCTGAGAAGGCTGAGGATGAGAGAAGTTAAGTGATTTCTTCAATATTGTCCCAGCATTCATAATGTTATAGTTGGAATCAAAGTCTCCTAATTTCCATGGACTTTTTCCTTCATATTACCCTATCTTCATAAGAAACCCCTGATTTTTAAGATTTTTGTTGAGGCCAGAATTAAACAGCAAAATTTCTCTGTATGAAAAGGACTCTGATCCAAATTCCAGATGATCTGGAAAAGTCAAAGCCTTTTCAAAGAAGCAGTAATGAGATTGGCATTTTGAGTACTATTGGTTAATAAGGACGTGGGACAACAAAATTGTAGCTCTCTTTGCCTGGTCCTGTTAAAAACAATAAAAACAAAATAACAAAACAAAAGATAAAAACAAGCAAACAAACAATGCGCATGCCCCATCCTGCAGTTGTACCAGGGTTAAGTCACAGCTCACTGCGGTCGCCAGCAGTGGTGCCCTCAGAGGAGTCAGGAGTAAAGCGGACAGGATGCACCGCTCTGCAGGTGCGGTAAGTGTCCCTAGGCAGTCAAGATCCGTTCCGTAGGGTGACTTTCATTGGCCACTGATTCTTGCATCTTCCCACACACAGAAAGCACTAAAACCACTAAGTTGGGATATTTGTTCTTTTTGATCAGCAGTAATCTTTTAACAAGATTCATGACTACATTTCCAAGTATGTCCCAGTCCCAACTCCCTCTCCAAAATTATATATATTTTTATATGTTATATATTTATATAAATACATTTATATTTTATAATAATTTTATATTTAAATATAAATATATAAATATATATTTATTAAAATATAGTATATATTTATATACATTTATTAAAATATATTCCCTTGTGGCTCAGCTGGTAGAGAACCCATCTGAAATGTGAGAGACCTGGGTTCGATCTCCGGGTTGGGCAGATCCCCTGGAGAAGGAAACAGATACCCACTCCAGTATTATGGCCTGGAGAATTCCGTGGACTGTGTACAGTCCATGGAGTCGCAAAGAGTCAGACACAACTGAAAGACTAAGAGTGCGCGTGCGCGTGCTTCCACACACACACACACACACACACACACACACACTGATTCCTTCCCTGCCTCCGAGGACCACTCTACTCAGAGCTACTGAACGGCTGTGTCCCTAAACTAAGGGTAAACTTGAAACTATAAAGTTGAGCATTCTTCTTTTAAGTTGGCAATTTCCAATCTGAAATTTAAGGTGTCCTTCAGATCACTTTGAACTCTTAAACACAAATTCAGACAAATAAAATATCACTTAGAAGATATGACTTAGGCCATAAGCTTCTTATAAATGTACTTGTCCTACCCCCCAGCGCCTGTGTTCAACAAGTTTCTCAATCAATTGTGTCACCTTAAAGAGATAGGATAGTTAAATTTGCATCATTTTATTCTGTTTAGATTTCTTCTAGAAGAAAAGTAGCACTCATTAGTCCCACGGCTTTGGTTTTTAACCATGAAAAACCACTGTGAAGTTACCATCAAGTTCACCAAACATGAAGAGTCAACAATGGAAATTAATTCTATCACCTGGAAGGGAGTTTCAAGACAAAACTGAAAATATCCTTTCTTTATACAACCATGGTGTGTGTGGTTGTGGTTATTTTTCCCCTAGTGATTTTCCTTTTAATTTGACAAGGCACTCTGTTAGGAATAGGTACAGTAAAATAAATTATAAACATTTCCTGACCAAAAGGAACTTAGATTTATTTTCCTAAAATATGCTTTCCTATGTCACTGTCATGCTAAACATTGCTTAAGCATGGGATATTCTATGTAGATTCCTGAGTTTGGTCTGGAAGAGGATGGAAAGAATGCTGGTTTAACAGCTGCCATTTATTTGTTCACTACCTGATATATGTCAGGCATTCAACTAAGTTAATAGATGATTTGTTCATTCATTTTGTTATGTATTATATTTTGGCAACCCCAAGGAAACTTTTGCAATTAGAAGCACAGAGCAGTACTGAGGGAAAAGCATGAATTTGGAGTTCAACTGGTGTGGTCTTAAACCCTGACTCTACTGCTTAATATTTCTGTGATCGGAGAAACCTGCTAAAACTGAGACTGTTTTAATTGGAAGAGGATTTAGAAGGCTATATCAGATAACGTATTTAAAGTTTTTAACATTCTCAGATAAGGTGCTTAACAAAAAGATTAGATATTTTCTCTCTCTCTCTCTCTCTTTTTTTATCCAGTCTATAGTTAGAAAACTGAAACTTGAATACATTATCAATTTGCAATAATCATATAGCTAGAAAGTGCAATATTTCCAAAGTCCAGCTTTTTCCAAGAGATTGTATTTAGTCTCCATACAGCCTCCAATTTCTTTTTTAGTTTGTTTCCTCTACCACTCCATTAAAGCAGCCTTCCCTAAAGTCACTTTTAACTGGCACGACTCCTTAACATCTCTTGGTTGCTAAGTCATCTGATAAAAGATTGCCTAAATTGTAGTAATTATGGTATTATAATTATTTGCATACCTTCTGTCTTCCAGCTAGATTTATTTCCTACAAGGAAGAGTCAAGATGCTTATGACTGAATCCACATTGTTTGGCAGGGTAGTAAATAATTGTTTATTGAATAAATTGAATTTCATTGCAAAATAAAACTGAATTGAAAATATGAATGAAGAAAAAATAATAAATTCTGTTATAACCTTCTGCATCCTCTGTTCATGTCTTCCTTGCAGATAAAATAGCCCACATTATGGTTGAATCCATGGTCTTCCTTTATCTGAATGTGTACCCTAAACAAGTTACTAATTTACTTTTGAGGCTTAACAGAAAGTTTAAAAACATGGAATGGATATATGGGTTCTGAACTGTCTTAACCTCAGTTTGCCTGAAGTCAGAGCTTGATACAGTTTTCTAAGTAGATAGTTTATTTAAAAATGTGATTGCCTATAGCAACTGTGAGGGACAAAGGAGTTAACAGGGAAGGGGGAGATAAAGGCCAATAATATGTTAGTGACTTTTCCATCATCACAGATCTTCCTGAAGCACCTATAGAGTGCTTCACAGAACCAACTGCCTGGGAGACTAAGGCAAAAATCATTGATCCATTGACTTATCTTCCCAGTTGGTCAAGGTGACCACATGAGTGATCACTTAGATTTATTTCTGAATTACACATGATGATCAACAGTAGCTTCCTGTGGACATGTCATGCTGCAGAATCAGAAAAACTCTAGGATGGGAAGTGAGCGGTCTACAAAATAAGGCCAAGGTGAACACTAACATTGCACCTGCCTGAATTGATTAACACCTATGCAGTGCTGGCCATAGTTGTGATTAGAATAAGAATGGGTTTAGAAGTCAGGATGGAGCACCTGAGGAGGGCAAGACGGTCCACTTTCTGTACTCTTCGGACCAATTTTTGCCTTTAAGTCCACTTTGTCACCACTTCAACTTGAAAGCCGATTACAGTCTCTTCAAATACTTAATTCAAATAATTAATGGGATAAGCTAGAGTCTCCGCCGCTACAGTTTTCCTGAGGCAGTAATGAACCCTGCAGCCCCTTTACTTAACTGGTGGGATCACCAAAATCAGGGGCCTCGCTCTTGCTGACCTGAGGTTGTCAATCTATCTTCTAAACCATTACCACCTGCATGGAAGCATCAGCATTGCTCTAATGTATCTCTGGAACTGTGAGTTGTGCTCTTCACATCCACGTTACAAAACGGCAACTCTGCACAATTGTAACAGAGTGAATTATCCTTACTAGTAAGGCAAAACATACTTTGCCTTCTGGTCTGTTGACATGAGGGATCCAAAATGACCACATTATAATGGTGACTTCATGTTCTGCATAAATTTTTCTCTCTGTCCTCTAACTAAAGTATTGCCCCACCTCCAGCCCAGAAAAAAACACTCTCTATTAAAGCAGTGTCTATGGGGAAAAGGAGAAAAAAAAATCATGTCATCATGAGTGATTGCATGAGGGACACATTCTACCTTCTGTTTCACAGACTCTTAAGCCTAGTTTTTGGGGTAAAGCACAAAATAGGACTTATTTATTAAGCACAAACACTTGAAAGACAGTGTCCCAATGCTGTGCGATATTTTCCTGAACTAGCACCTTCTCTGAAACTTCAATATATCATCCTTTTTCTAAGACATCAATACCTCCAGTTACATCATCATTAGATATCTCAGTGTCAAGAGCTGAGTCTACAGTAGGTCCGTAGTAAATGGTGACATATTTACAGAACTGATTTCAAACATCCAGTAGTACTCTACCACTATAGGAATGCCCTTGCTCTAGAAACACAGAGGTGCACCCTGAAAATATTTCTATTGGGACTTGCCAACATCATAACAAATCCTTATCTCTTTTATATATTGAAAATTCCATTAGATTTATAGGACTATATGATTCTAATGGCATAGCAATTTGTCTCACACTCAAAATTGCTGTAGAGATTCCCTTGATTGGGACCTTACTCAAAACTGTCAGCCTTGTGAGTCACTAGACAGGTAAGTTTTTACCAAGTATAGCATATACTGACTGCAAAATTAAAAAAGACCCACCAAAACTATCTGTGACTCTTTCTTAATGAGGGCAGGAATAAAAAGCATGAACTTATCTTTGACTTTAGATACAATGTCACAATATGCTCCAAATCATCGAACTTCTAAAAATTTATTCATGGAGCAGACTCCCAATCCTTTTGACTTTATCTCCTTCACTCTGGCATAACAGTGTCTTGGTTGGCTATTTAGAGTACCTGCTACCCTACTCATCTAATCTTATAAATATTAGAATAGTGGATTACAAAATGTTCTAGAGATTGTCAAGATGATAGGCATTCCTTCAGTTTAGTTCAGTTCAGTCACTCAGTTGTGTCTGATTCTTTGAGACCCCATGAACCACAGCACGCCAGGCCTCCCTGTCCATCACCAACTCCTGGAGTTTACTCAAACTCATGTCCATTGAGTCAGTGATGCCATCCAGCCATCTCAACCTCTGTCATCCCCTTCACTTCCTGCCCCCAACCCCTCCCAGCATAAGGGTCTTTTCCAGTGAGTCAACTCTTCGCATGAGGTGGCCAAAGTACTGGAGTTTCAGCTTCAACACGAGTCCTTCCAATGAACACCTAGGACTGATCTCCTTAGGATGGACTGGTTGGATCTCCTTGAAGTCCAAGGGACTCTCAACAGTCTTCTCCAAAATCACACTTCAAAATTATCAATTTTGAATCACTCAGTTTTCTTCACAGTCCAACTCTCACATCCATACATGACCACTGGAAAAATCATAGACTTGATCAGACAGACCTTTGTTGGCAAAGTAATGTCTCTGCTTTTTAATATGCTGTCTAGGTTGGTCATAACTTTCCTTCCAAGGAGTAAGCGTATTTTAATTTAATGGCTGCAATCACCATCTGCAGTGATTTTGGAGCCCCCCCCCCAAAAATAAAGTCTGACACTGTTTCTACTGTTTCCCCATCTATTTCCCATGAGGTGATGGGACCAGATGCCATGATCTTAGTTTTCTGAATGTTGAACTTTAAGTCGACTTTTTCACTCTCCTCTTTCACTTTCATCAAGAGGCTTTTTAGTTCCTCTACACTTTCTGCCATAAGGGTGGTGTCATCTGCATCTCTGAGGTTATTGATATTTCTCCTGGCAATCTTGATCCCAGCTTGTGCTTCTTCCAGCACAGCACTTCTCATGATGCATATAAGTTAAATAATCATATAAGTTAAATAATCAGGGCTGACAATATACAGCCTTGACGTACTCCTTTTCCTATTTAGAACCAGTCTGCTGTTCCATGTCCAGTTCTAACTGTTGCTTCCTGACCTGCATACAGGTTTCTCAAGAGGCAGGTCAGGTGGTCTGGTATTCCCATCTCTTTCAGAATTTTCCACAGTTTATTGTGATGCACACAGTCAAAGGCTTCGGCATAGTCAATAAAGCAGAAATAGATGTTTTTCTGGAACTCTTTTGCTTTTTCAATGATCCAGCAGATATTGGCAATTTGATCTCTGATTCCTCTGCCTTTTCTAAAACCAGCTTGAACATCTGGAAGCTCTCGGTTCTCGTATTGCTAAAGCCTGGCTTGGAGAATTTTGAGCATTACTTTACTAGCATGTGAGATGAGTACAATTGTGTGGTAGTTTGAGCATTCTTTGGGATTGCCTTTCTTTGGGATTGGAATGAAAACTGACCTTTTCCTGTCCGTGGTCACTGCTGAATTTTCCAAATTTTCTAGCATATTGAGTGCAGCACTTTCACAGCATCATCTTTTAGAATTTGAAAGAGCTCAACTGCAGTTCCATCACCTTCACTAGCTTTGTTTGTAGTGAAGCTTTCTAAGGTCCACTTTTGACTTTACATTCCAAGATGTCTGGTTCTGGGCGAGTGATCACACCATTGTGATTATCTGGGTTTTGAAGATCTTTTTTGTACAGTTCTTCTGTATATTCTTGCCACCTCTTTTTAATATCGTCTACTTCTGTTAGGTCCATACCATTTCTGTCCTTTACTGAACCCATCTAAGAGAATTGAACTATGTCTAGGGACAGTTATCAAGCATGTCTTCCAATTACTTAAGATTCTTTTTGTAAATTTTGCTTCTTTTCAATAAACCAACTCATTTTTACAGATCTTTAACATTTTTGTATTCTTCATTACATTTTTCTGCTTTGATCTTTGTCATACCCTTATTTATACTAATTGTGGGCTTAACTTCCTCTTTTTTCAATTTTATGAAATATAAAATTCAGTTCAGTTGTTTGCTCAGTCATGTTCGCCTGTTTGTGACTCCATGGAGTGCAGAATGCCAGGTGTTGCTGTCCATCACCGATTCCCAGAGTTTACTCAAACTCATGTCTATCAAGTCAGTGATGCCATCCAATGATCTCAACCACTGTCATCCCCTTCTCTCCCTGCCTTCAATCTTTCCCAGCATCAGGGTTTTTTTTTTTTTTTTTTTTCAAATGAGTTAGTTCTTCTCATCAAGTGACCAAAGTATTGGAGTTTTAGCTTCATCAGTCCTTCCAAAGAATATTCAGGACTTATTTCCTTTAGGATGGACTGGTTGGATCTCCTTGCAGTCCAAGGGACTCTCGGGAATTTTCTCCAACACTACAGTTCAAAAGTAGTTCAAATGTGTATTTGAGATCTTTATTTTTAATATATATATTTATTTCTATAAGACTCCTTCTTAACACTGCTTTTGCTTTATTTTGTATGTTTGGGTATGCTGTGGTTCAATTTTCATTTGTTTAAAGACATTTTAAATTACTTTTTAAATTTCATTCTTGACCCATTGGTTGTTCAGCATGGTTGTTTATTTTCCATCTATTTGTGTGTTTTCAAGTTTTCTTTTTGTTATTGATTTCCTGTATTATACTATTATGGTTAGGAAAGATATTTGGTAAGCTTTCAATCTTTTAAAATTTTCTGAGACTTATTTTGCAACAGATTGTGCAACACACAATCTGTTCTGGGGACTATTCCATGTGTACTTGAGAAGAATATGTAGTCTACTGCTGGTTGATATAATGTTCTATATGTATCTGTCAGGTCCATTTGGTTTAACGTATAGTTCAATTCTAACATTTCTTTACTGATTTTCTGTCTGGATGATCTATCCATAGCTGAAAGTGGAGCACTGAAATTCCCTACAAGTACTGTATTGTTATCTATTACTCCCTTCAGACTTGTTAGGATGTACTTAACCAGGATAAGAGAGGACTCAAAATAAATAAATAAATAAAATTATAAATGAAAGAAGAGACTTTTGCACAAAGACTCATAAAAGCCAACTATGAACCATAATATGCCAATCAATTGTACCGATTAAAAAAATAGACAATTTCCTAGAAACATACAATCTACAAAGTCTGAATCATGAAAAATTATACAATCCAAATTTGAACCAAAATATCCCAATGAAGAAAAGCTCAGGACCAGAGGGCTATATGGTAAGTTCTACAAACATATTTTTGTCTGTTTGTTTAATTATCATCAATATTTCTCAAGTTCTTTTAAAACCAGTGAAGAGGAGGGAATACTCCAACTTCATTTTATAAGGCTAGAATTACCATAATTCCAAAGCCATAGAAGGATATTACAAGAAAGAAAACTGCAGGCCAATGTCCATGAAGAACATGGCTACAAAAATCCTAAACATAATGCTAACAAATAGAATTCAACAGCACATTAGAAGAAGCATACATCATGATCAACTGAAATTTATTCCTGGGATTCAAAGATAGTTCAGCATATACAAAGCAATAACTGTGACACACCACACTAATAGAATAAAAGACAAAAATCATATGACTATCTTAATAGATACAGAAAAAGTATTTGACAAAATTCAGTGTCCTTCCATGATAACAACTGTCAATAAATTGAATATAGAAGAAACAAAGCCCACAGTAAATATCATACTCATGCTGAAGTGTTGAAAAATTTCCCTCTAAGTTCAGAAATAAGACAAGTGTGTCCACTTTCATCATCCCTATTCAACATAGTACTGGAAGCCCTAGCAAACAGGCAAATTAGATAGTTATGTAAAGAAAGAGACAAAAGGCATTTAAAGCAAAAATAATGATATAAAATTGTCACTGCTAGCTTATGACATGATCTTGTGTAGAAAAAATTTTAACACAAAATATTGCAGCAATTAAACACATTCTGTAAAATTTCAGAATATAAAATCAGTGTATAAAAATCAGTTGCTTTTCTGTACAGTATTGAAAAATAAATTTTAAAAATGTTGCATTTACAGTAGTATTAAAATAGCAAAATTCTTAGGAATAAATTTAACCAAGGAAATGAAAGATCTAGACATTGAAAAATATAAGACTAGAAAGCATTATGAAAAAGACTGAAGGAGACAAAAATAAATGGAAAGATATCTTGTGTTCATGGACTGGAGACATTATTATTGTTAAAGTGCTGTCTACAGGTTCAAAGAAGTCCTTCCTAAGGATCCAATCTCATTTTGTGTAGAGATAGAAAAAGCAATCCAAAAATTTGAAGGAACCCCAAAAAACTGAATATTTATAATAGATAAGACATGGAAACAATCTTCCATTAATGGATGAATGGACGAGGAACATGTACATCACACAATGGAAAACTATTCAACCTTATTCAGCCTTGAAAAAGAAGAGAATCCTGCCATTTGTGACAACATGGGTAGGCCTTGAAGGCATGATGCTGAGTGAAATAAGCCAGACATGAAAATACAAATACTGTGTGACCTCACATGTATGGAATCTAAAAACATCACGCTTAAAGAAACAAAGAGTAGAATGGTGGTTGCTAGGGGCTGGAGGATGAATGGGAAGATGTTGATCAAAGGGCACAGATGTTCAGTTATATGATGAATAAGTGCTGGGCTAAAGCACATGGCAGTTTCCATAGTGAATAATATTGTATTTCACGCTCAAAAGTTACCATGAGAATAGAGAGTCACCTTTCTCACCATAATAGCAAGAACAAAGTGGCTACTGTGTGAGGTGAAGTACGTGTTTATTAACCTCATCGTGCTAAACCTCCAGCGATATGTACATGTTACATCATCACACTGTACACCTGAAGTTTAAATGATGCTGCATTTCAATTATATGTCAATAAGGCGGTGCAGGGGAGCTTGTTTTGTTCTTCCTTATTGATGAGAAGAGTCTGTTCATTAGATTAATAGCTGTATCCTAAGCACCAGAGGCTGCACTCTGTTAATCTGTTCCAGTAGAAATATCACATCACACATGTAACTGAAAATGTGGCCATCATTCATCCAAGTTTAGTAGAGCTCTATCATTTCTTAAGAGTGATCTTTGTTTGCAGGATGCTGGGGCAGTAACTCTACAGCATCCTTTAAAGCTTTAAATCTTTAATGATGGCTTTAACCCTTGAAATTCCTACAGGATGCATTATTACTTCTCATTTATGGCTAACAGGCCCTTTCAAGGGATTTAAATTGGTCCTTGCTATCACAATGGCTCCTTTGGCACCATGAGGTTCTGCCCATTCTAAATACATTTATTCCAATTATATACTTGGAGACTAGAGAAATGATCATGCAGAGGGTCTTTAGTAAGAGTCAATGTATCTGGAGATGACCAGGTCTAGAATGCAGTTTATAATTGGCGTTACTAGCCAGAAGATTCTGATGAGGTTTTGGTTTCTCCATGTTGATGATATACCTAAACTCATAGCCAACTTCTCTTCGAGTCTGGGTATTCTTTCTTATGTAGTACAGTTTTGGTCAGTTATATTATTACTGACTTCCCTGTGAAAGGACCTGGCAATATTTAAGATTAACACTTGTGGTAGCATTGCAAAAATCCTTGCTTCTGTCCTGCCCGTCAGTGGGTGGGCTCTGCACTTATCAGTAGCACTATTTGGGGGCCTAGTTTTCCAAGGAGGGGTGCCATCTGCCTCTGGCATAGCAACTTGCTTTCTCTCTCTCTCTCAATGGATTACAGACCTGTTCTGCCTCACTGAATGCTATGATCTACTAGCTGTCACCGCAGATCCCAGGGGACAGGATATTCTCATTGTCATTCTGGCTTCCCTTTGTGTTTTGGTCATTACATCTTGCCTCTGCCAGTTAAACAGAATCACGTTGCCTCTGCCATTCTGAAATCCCCTCCTTAAAGTTCTGTGCCCATCATCTGCATTGTTACTAGAGAGCCCCGGCCCATGACAACGTCTCTTGCTGTCAGCTCCAGCCTAAAGAGGAAAACCAGCACTGATGTTGTTAAAATGCTCAGGGCTCCTCTCTGGTGTGTGCGTCTTTATCTTAGTTAAAACAGTGACCTATTTGCCTGTCTAGAGAACATAATCAAAGGGTGCTTCTCTGGTTTTATATTAAAATATCTACTTGCACTTTCCTGCACCTTCCGGTCATTACCTCAATTCCCTGACACTGTCGTCCTGCCATATCAATGTCATTTGCCATCAAGCGCTGCTATGTAAAAGCTTGAAGGATCCATCCCCACAACACATACAGTCTGCTTCTAGCTGAGCTTGCCAGAATGCTAAAGCTCAGACACAGGCTGCCACTCTCATGTCAAACTTATAATCCACTTTTCCATTCCACTTCCCTCTGCGGAAGATTTCCCCAATTCTTGCTAGTATCTTAGTATGTGGGTGCGGTATGCATGTTTTGTTTTGTTTTTTGTGTGCTTCTTTTTCTGTTTGGAATCATTTCTATCTGGATATTGGACTGTACCTTCTTATATGTACTGTGCTGAGATCCAACCCTGCTAACTGCCCTGGAGGTGGTGAGGGATAGAGGGGAAATTACAGAAGAATAAGTATCATCTTGCAAGGCGTTTGCTGCAGGTAAAGTTCTCAAGGCAAGATGACACTTGAACAAACAGCTGAGAAAGGGGATTAAACAAGCCATCATGGAAATCTGGAGTAGGTAGGATTGATGTAAAGATGACTTGAAGAACAAAAAGCTAGGATAGGAGTGTGGCCAAGAGAATTGGATGGAGGTGTGAAGGCTGGACAGACTGCATGGGAAATCTGTGAGAAAGAGAGTGATAGGAAGTGAGGCTGAATAATCACTAATCCTCACAAGCACCTTATGAGGCATGATCTCCCATTTTCATTAATTTACAGCTTAATGAAATTTACATAATTTGCCCAAGAGAACTCTTCTGAAGATGCTATTCAAACCCAGGAGGAATATTCCTAAAGCGTGTGTTCTGAACGGCAATGCTGCAGCCGTGTGCCCGGCTCTGGGTAAACCTGCAGATCTGGCATGTCCCTCATGCTCCGGATCAGCTGTCAGTCCAAGACCAGCTTTAAGCAACAGACGCCAACCAGATGTACACAAGTGCGACCTGACAGTGCCCCATCGAGGCTGCTCGCCTTTGCAGGGACCTTCTTCTATCCTAGTTACAATGGAACTCCGCCAGCCCTCCCTGTCCGTCTCTTCTTATGTGCTATTCTTCAATGCACTCGTACGCTATAACACTACGCCATAAAAGGTGCTCATTTTCTCACTATGCCCCCAGCTAGAACATGTGATCAGGGGGCATCCAGTTATGCCTCCTAACGTATCACCAGGGCCTACAAGAATACCTCTTATACCAAAGGCACACTACAAATATTTATTCAATAAGTTAATAGTAAATATGCCCAAAACCCACTTAAAACAGTATTTGAGCTGTGCTAAGAATAGTAGTCATTCTTACTGTTATTTGTTTCATGGCCATGATTTCTTACTTAATCTTGCTCATTTCTACTTGAGCAATTGCAAAATTGAAGAATTCTCTGTCCCATATGATAAGTATAAAACATATGAGAGATAATGTGTAAGAAGCAAAGAATACAAAACCCAACTCTTAGTCAGAAAGCAGTATATGGTCATTTTCATCTGTTTGATTATTACTTTGTCAATTTGAGAAGCATTAAATTCTGTATGATAAATTTACTTCAACTGAGAGAGACCTTCTTCATTTAATGTAATTGAGACTGTGTGCTTTCACAGATTTTCTCCCTTTCAATGTTTCTCTCCTCTATTTGTTATTCATTACTCACTAAATGCAGCAATCATGGCTTAGCCTCGAGGTCCTGTGAACAAATGACACCCCATGGAAACCAAACACATTTCTCACACATACACACAAGTATTTCAGCATAAATAAAGATCACTTAAAACATACAAGGGGAAAAAAAAAAAAACATACAAGGGGTCTCAGGATTCTTAAAGAAAGTGAATTATTCTGGGAAAATATCCAACAAGCCTAATGATTTCCTAGCAATAGTTAGGAGCTTCTTCTTTCCTTTTTTTATTATTGAAAATAGAATTCTCTGGACTTATTTCTATTGGTTTTCAAAATAAAACTCAACCTTGGATGTCAGTCAACTCTAATCAAATTATGTCTCAGTCACATTCCCAGTGATGCTATGTAACTGAACTCCACCAAGCTTCAGCTTCAATTTTGGCAATTGAAGAATCAATACTTCATAAGGTTAATGTGAAAATAATCTTAAAAAAATAAAAAAGAAAATACTCTTAAAGGGAGATAACAAATGTAGGTGTGTGGTTCCTAAAACTAATAATCTAACATTAGTTTTGTTTTTAAAAATATCTCTCAAATGCCTATAATAAGGTATGTACTGCTCTAAGCTCTTTGAATGTATTATTCAATTGCCACAATTCTTTCCATTAAGTATGTTTAATGCTTTTCATTTTACAGTTTTTGACCTGGACAGAGAACTGACAAAACCTGCCTGCAACCCACAGGCCAGGTGCTGCTCTCAGAATTTACCTTGGGCCACTCAATCCTGATTACAACCCGCTCAAGAGGTGCATAACAGCCAGTGTTTCATGGAGGAGATGACGTTACAGAGAGCCAGGCAATGTGTGCTTCCATTCTGCGGTTCATAATATCGAAGCAGTCTTGAGTCCAGGGTCAGACTTAACTCATTATTCCGCTGTGCTTTTTGATGAGTGAAATTAAATAATTAAGGCAAATGATGGAAAAATCTCAGGCTTTGGGTCACTTTCCTAGGAAATGCCACTTCTTAAAATTGAAGTATAATTGAATCACAATATAACCTTAGCTTCATGCTTTTGCTGCCGCTGCTAAGTCGCTTCAGTCGTGTCCGACTCCATGTGACCCCGTAGACCGCAGCCCACCAGGCTCCCCCGTCCCTGGGATTCTCCAGGCAAGAACACTGGAGTGGGCTGCCGTTGCCTTCTCCAGTGCATGAAAGTGAAAAGTGACAGTGAAGTCGCTCAGTCGTGTCTCACTGTTCACGACTCCATGGACTGCAGCCCACCAGGCTCCTCCTTCGCTGGGAATTTCCAGGCAAGAGTGCTGGATTGGGGTGCTGTTGCCTTATCCGATTAGCTTCAGATATGTAAGTAATTTTAACATTATACTCCATATGAAGTAATCACAAAATACTGGCTTTATTTTCCTATGCTATATAATATGTGCTTGTTATTATTAATTGCATACATGGCAGTGTGTATTTCTGTTAATCATGTAATGAACATTTGGCCTCTGCATTGAAGTACTGAATTGAATCTCATATATTTTGGTGAAGCAGAGAAGAACAGCATCATTGCTTTGCCAGGCAGAAGTGGCTACAGGAAGCTAATTTCCTCAAAACTGTGTGTCTGACCTGGAGCGGGTGATGAGGAGTTTTATAGTAATGATTCAAAGAGGGTATGGTAAGCTCGTGGACATTCTGATTGGCTGTGAGTGTGTGTTAGCCACTCAGTCGTGTCTGACTCTTTATGACTCCATGGACTGTAGCCCTGAGTTCCTCTGTGCATGGGATTCTCCAGGTAAGAGTGCTGGAGTGGGTTGCATTTCCTTCTGACTGGTTGATGGTGAGGTAAATGGAAGTCAACATCATCAACCTTCTGGTTTCCATTTCAACAAGTCTGTGGTCTACTGCGTGTTGATAACACACAATTAACTTCTCCCACCTCGTGGAGATTTCATTATCTGCATAACTGCTCAAAGATACGGCTATGTGTGTCCCTTAAAGCCAGGATCCTTTGTTAAGGCTGCACTATTGTTTCTTGGCAGTTTTCCCTTGTTTCTGCATCTCCCCCCCTCCCTGATTAGCAACTGTTTGAACCTGCCCTTTGCAAGAAAGGAAGGTCATGGAGATTGAAATCTATTTTCTGCCAACTGGGACCAGGGAACAAAGAAAGGCTTCCCTGCCCAGGAATCCCACAGGGTCCCGCGTAGCTTTAGTCCCTACCCCTTCCTCCCCACCCCCCACTAATGGTAACCACTGGATTTTTTCTCAATATTGGTGAGTCTGTTTCTGTTTTATTTATTCCTTTTTTTAAGATATGATTTTTTTAAGTTACTCATATAAGTGACAACATAGAGTAAGTATTTGTCTTTCACTTTCTGACTTTTTTCACTAAGCATAATACTAAGGCTATTCATGTTATTGCAAATGGCAGAATTTCGTTCTTTTTATGGCTGAAAAATGATCTGTTATATATACCACGCCTCTTTATTCATTTATCTGTTGATGGACATTTAGATCGTTTCCATATCTTGGCTACTGTGAATAACGCTGTCATGAACATTAGGGTGTGTGTATCTTTTCAAATGAGTGTTTTCATTTTATTTGAATATATACCCTCAAGTGGAATTGCTGGGTCTTATTGTATTTCATTTTTAGTCCTTTGAGCAACCTCAGCAGTGTTTTCCATGGAGACTGCATTGGTTTACATTCCTACCAACAGTGTTGAGGGTTTGTTTTTCTCCACATTCTTACCAATATATTTTGTTTGCAGTCTTTATTTGTTACATCATTCTGACAGGTGTGAGGTAATATCTTCTGGTTTTGATTTGTATTTATCTGATAATTAGCAATGTCAAGCATTTTTCATGTGCATGTTGCCCATTTATATATCTTCTTTGGGAAAATGTCTATTCAGATATTCTTCCCTCTTTTAAACTGAATAGTTTTTATATTGAGTTTTATGAGCTTTTATATTGAGTTTATATTGAGAGTTTTGGATGTAAAATCTTTATTGCGAATATTTATTTATTTATTTATTGCAAATATTATTTGCAAATATTTTCTTCCATCCAGTAGGTTGTCTTTTAATTTTGTTAATTGTTTCCTTTGCTATGGAAAAGATTTTAAGTTTGATTAGGTCCCATTTGTTTGTTTGTTTGTTTGTTTGTTTCACCTTAGGAAACTGATCCAAAAAATATCGCTATGATTGATGTCAAAGAGTGTTCTGTCTGCATTCCCTCTTAGGATTTTTATGATTGCAGATCTTACATTAATAATAAAATATCAGAGAAAGCAAGAGAATAAGTCCATTTAAAATCACACCAAAACCAATAAAATACCTATGAATAAACTTAACCGAGGAGATGGAAGACCTACACTCTGAAAACTATAAAACACTGATGAAGAAAATCGAAGATGATACCAAGAAATGGAAAGATATCCTATGTTTATAAATTGGAGAAAATATATTGTTAAAATGTTCATACTACCCAAAGCAGTCTACAGATTTAATGCAATCTCTATCATAATACTCATGACATTTTTTTTTTCACAGAACTAAACAAGTAATCCTAACATTTATATGGAGTCACAAATGACCCCAAATTGTGAATGCAATCTTGAGAAAAAGGAATACAGCTGGAGGTATTACACTCACTGACTTCAGTTTATACTATCAAGTTACAATAGTCAAAATAGCATAGTACTGGGACCAAAGAAAGGACACATGATTAATGAGAAATAATAGAGTTCAGAAATAAGCACCTATGGTCAATTAATCTGTGACAAAGGAAGCAAGAACACCCAATGGAGAAAGGACAATTTCTTCAATTAGTGGTCCTAGGGAAACGGAACAGCTACATCTAGAATAATAAAACTAGAACAAATTGTCACACTATATTTAAAAACATCAAAATTATTTATAGTCTGAATGTGAAACAGTATTGTTTTTAATCACAGTATATTGCGCTGACTCCTGGGACCACTGGAAACTCTGCCAGCAATAGGCAAGGAGAGTGATGCTCCCTCCATTCATTGCAAGTGGGATAACTCCCACCCCACTCTCAGCCTTACCTTGAATAGGGGAGTCAGTGCCCAGTTACAAAGCAGAGAGAAATACGAACCTAACTGGTTTTCTCTCTCTCAACTGAGATGTATATTTATGTGAGAAAAATCACTGCATTAAAAATAGTTTAACTTAGATTGCTTTTCCTGGAAAGTGATCTGAATAATATCCCTCTATTCTATGTGAAGTCAGAGAGAAAGATATTTCCACTTAAATACTTAAAAACTTCTTACCCATTGATGTTTTGGGTCAACTTCCAGCAGTAAATCCCATAGGAACTAATGTGTGAATTGGGAGCAGTGTTTTATTCCAGTGAAAGAAAGAGAAAGAAAAAATATAAATGTAATCCAAATTTATGCTAGACCATCTCAGGATATGTGTTCTTTTCTGATCTGTGATTGTCCAAGTTATTGTTCTGCTGAGTTTCCCCCCACACACACACAGATTGTGCATTATACCTATTTAATATTTTTCAGTGCATATGGCATTGTATACATGGCAGACATGCAACAAAAATTTGAATTTTATGCAAATAATATAATTATAGCATTTTTGACCTTATGAGACATTCAGAAGTCATTTAATTCTTGTCCCAGTTTTACAAATGAGAAGAAAGAAGTCAATGGTTAAGTTTTTGCACAAAGTCATGCAATTAATATGGAGAAGGGAATGGCAACCCACTCCAGTACTCTTGCCTGGAAAATCCCATGGATGGAGGAGTCTGGCAGGCTACAGTCCATGTGGTCACCAAGAGTCAGATATGACTGAGCGACTTCACTTTTTCACTTTCAGGTTCATCCATGTCTCTGCAAGTGGGACAATTTTGTTCCTTCTTATGACTAATATTTCATTTTATATATATGTACCAAATCTTCTTTATTCATTCTTTCATTGTTGAGTCTTTATAGACCTACTTTACCAATTGTTTTTCTGTTTAAATTAAGTATGGATTAAATATTTCTATATCCTCTGACACAGTGCCCTGCAATGAAACCTGAACACATTGTACTTCAGTTCTCTCTTTAGTTAACTGCCTTCTCCATTAGGGTGTGAACAACTTGAGGCCAGAGGCTTTGCATTTGTTATCATTATGTCCTTAAAATCATTCTTAGAGCTTGAGAGTGAAACAAGGAGAAGCCCAAATTAATAAGTCCCAACCACAGATCTTTTACTATGCAGAGTCCACAAGCCTATGTAGGTATCATAAAGGAGAACAAGAGTTTAAAATAACCTGCAGGTACATATTCTGAATACAGGAAATTTTAGTCTATTCCAGTATTTCTCATGTATTCTAAATCATCATTTGTCCAACCAAGAAGATTTTATGAAATTTAATTTCCACAGTGAGTGTTAAGAAAATGAAACATATTTATTCTAAATATAAACAATATTGCATTTGTTATTTGATACTTCCTTACTGCCAGCTTTCCTGGTGACTCAGATGGTAAAGAATCCACCTGCAATGAGGGAGACCTGGGTTCCATTCCTGGGTTGGAAAGATCCTCTGAAGAAGGAAATGGCAACTCACTCTAGTATCCTTGCCTGGAGAATCCACTGGATAGAGGAGTCTGGAAGGCTACAGTCCATGGGGTCACAAAGAGTGGACATGACTGGACAACTAACACACACTCTTACTGTCATATTACCCCCGAAATGATGATCTTTGGGGAAGAGTGTTTTCTCCCTACTGGTTGAGAACAATTGGTGTTGGGTAATTAAAATCACATATATTTTAAACATATATGTCTGATAGATGGTATTTAACCACTATTAAAAATGATTGGAGAGATTGGTTCAAAATGGCAAAGTAGAGGGACCTGTGTCTCTCACTTCCTAAGAGAGCACCAAAATTGCAACTAGCTGTTGAAAAACTACAGATAGGTGGATCCTGGAACCCACAAAATAGATACCCCAACTCCAAAGACAAATGAGAAACCACAGAAAGATGGTAGGAGGGGCTCAATTATAATAAAATTGAATCCCATATCTGCTGGGTAGGTGACCCATAAACAGGAGAATAATAGTACCAAAGAATTTCTTTCATTGTCAGGTTGTGAGCCTCACATCAGGCTTCCAGCCTGGGGATCCAGCAAAGGCACTAGGAATCCCCAGAAAATCTAACTTTGAAGGCCAGTGGGATCTGATTGCAGGGCTTCCACAGGACTGGGGGTAACGGAGATTCCATACTTACAGGGCACAAACAAAATCTCATGCACACCAGGACCCAGGGGGTAGGAGCTGTGACCCCACAGGAGCTTGAAGCAAACCTGCTTGCTCGTGTTGGGAGGCCTCCTGCAGAGGCGGGGGTTGGCAGCAGCAGTCCTGGGAGGTGCCCTTGGCGTGAGCCCTTGTGGAGACTGCCATTATCATAGAGTCTGTGGACTCCAAGGCTGGACCACCTCAGGTCAAACAGCCAACAGGGAGGAAGCACAACCCTACCCATTAGCAGATAACTGGATTAGAGTTTTACTGAGCAAGGCCCTGCCCGCCAGACCAAGACCTAACGTCTTCCCACTGCCAGTCCCTCCCATGAGAAGCTTGTACAAGCCTATGACCTTCATCCTTCAGAGGGCAGACATAGGAAACAAGAACTACAGTTCATAGTCTCCAGAGTGAAAACCACAATCATAGAAATTTAATCAAAATAAAAAAGCAGAGGATTAAGTTCCAGACAAAGCAACAAGATAAAAACCCAGAAAAACAATTAAATGAAGTGGAAATAGGCCAACTTTCAGAAAAATAATTCAGAATAATGAAAATAAAGGTGACCCAGGATCTCAGAAAAAGAATGAAGAAGATGCAAGAAACGTTTCCCAAGACCTAGAGGAACTAGAGAACAAAGAGAAATTCAAGAAAACACTAGAAGGAACCAATAACAGAATAACAGAGGCAGAGAAACAGATAAGAGAAAATGATCTGGAAGACAAAGTTGGTAGAAATCACTGCTGAAAAACAGAATATAGGGGGAAAAAAGTGAAAAGAAATGAAGACAGCTTACTAGATCTCTGGGACAACATTAAATGAACCAACATTTGCATGATAGGGGTCCCAAGAAGAAGAGAGAAAGGACCTGAGAAAATATTTGAAGAGGTAATAGCTGAAACTTCTTTTACATGGGAAAGTAGATAGTTAAGTCTGGAAGCACAGAGGGCCCCAGTCGGGATAAACCCAAGGAGAAACACATGGATTCACATAGTAATCAAACTGGCAAAAATTAAAGACAAAGATAAAATATTAAAAGCAACAAGGGGAAAATGACAACATACAAGGGAACGCCCATCAGGTTATCAGTTGATTTCTCACCAGAAACTCCACAAGCCAGAAGGGAATGGCATTATATATTTAAAGTGATGAAAGGGAAGAACCTACAGCCAAGAACACTTCACCCAGCAAAAGTCTCATTCAGATTTGATGGAGAATTGAAAAGCTTCACAAGCAAGCAAAATTAAGAGAATTCAGCACCACCAAACCAGTTTTACAACAAATGCTAAAGGAACTTCTCTAGGCAGGAAACACAAGAGAAGGAAATCATCTGCTAAAAAATAAACCCAAAATGCTTAAAAATGGTTAACTAACTGCATTGTTTGGCATGTACTGTATATGGATATGTATGTCTCTGAGATTCAACATGTAGATCTATTTGAAGCAAAAGCGTTTCCTGTACCATTGTCACAGATTAAAATGAACAGGTAAATCAAACATATCATGTCATGATATTGCAGATGCTGTGACACAGCTGTGAATCTCTTTCTGCTGTTGTGATCTTTGGCCTTGTAAGAGGGTAACTCCACTTGAAAGTGAGAACACAGAAGATGTTGTATCTGCTCCCTATTATTCTGGATATTTGTACTGCAACTGCTTGGCCTATTAAAAATCTTAAGCCAGTGTCAATACACTGAATTTTGTCTCAGTTTAATTTTACTCTTAAAGAATCATAAGAGAAGCAGTTGTCTTTCTAGCTTCATGAGTATCACTTTCTAATAATTGTTCCTCTCCTTCAAATGCCACCCTCATTCTCCCCTGAGAGTCTACTTTCTCATTCATCTTCTAAAGACATATTTCTTTATGTTATAGTTCACATTAACTTAAAAAATGTGGAGACATTTTTCAAGTATGGAACTAATTTATTTGTGCCTTTCCAGTTATAAATCTTCCCATCTATTGGTTGAGTCACAGTAATAGCAATTTTGCCTGACTTGCTTGGTTGTATCAGACATACAATTTTAATTTAAGCTGATGAATTTGGAAATGATCCCTGGAAGTAGTAGAGAATCGAATAAAATGCAACTGCTATCAGTAAATGTAGTAGTTTCTGGCAAATGTATTCACTTAGCTGCACTCACTTCTTGAGCATATGCCAGGCCCTGACCTGGGCTCCAAGGGTAAGGAAACAAAGTCTAGGTTTGGGCTCTGCCTTCCAGAAGGTTATAGCCAATTGTAGAGATACTTGTGCACAGATTGCTGCAATTCACCATGTAGTAATTCACTGATTCTGACAATAAATACTGCAGATTTAGAAATGAGAAAGATTAATGTGGTGTGAATTGAAAAAAAAAGTTGCTCACTTATGTGGGGGAATGAAAAGAATGTATATTGAAAAGTGTATTGAGAAGTACATTATTGAAATCTTAGTCACCACAATAATCATCAAGGCCTCTTGATCTTACCTACAGTTCACCTGAAGTCTTCATACTCCATAGCTAAAGGAGGACCTACATTCTTACACAGGGGATGACTTCTAATCACTTTCTACACTTGAATTCTAGACCCAAGTATGACCTTCTGTAGATCATTTTCACCTCTATCATACGTAAGCCCTTTGGATCAAAATGACCTCAAGAGATTTCTTTATTGTCTTCCATAAAATTCCATCCTTCTCTGATGTTATGATTGGCACCACTCAACCAAAACACAAGGAGGCATTCTCATCCTTAGCAAATAATCTAGTTGACTTTTCTTATTAGTTGTCTGTCTGTCTCATTGCTACTACCACTTATTGTCTTATTACAGGCCCTTAAGTTGTTGCACTAACAATTTAATCTGCTTCTTAGTAGCTTCCTGATTCATCTTATACATTCTCTGCACCTATGCTTGTTTTTGTTATTAATAAAATTAATTTACTTATTTCAAATTAATAAAATTAACATTTTATCAATATTTTAGCTCAGATTTCTTCATAATTGAGCATTATGTATTGTCAGCAGATTATCTCCTCACCCTATTTGCCCCTGTACTTTCCATCTGTCCCCACACAACTCTGAGCTCCATTCTTCAGTCTTGCTCAACATTATATAGCAAATAAAAGGTAGAGCCAGCAGGACACAAAGCAAGGTCTGGTTACTTCAGCACTCTTTGCAGCTTCCTTCACAAACTTGTAAATCACTGGGCTTTTGGTTGCTCTAGTTGTCTTTTCTGCCCAGGAATTATATTCCATAGACTTCTCCATGCCTCTTTTTTTTCTGTCCCATACTTTTCACTCTCAGAAAATGCCTGGGAGTGTCTATCCTAAGTTACCCCCTCAGGATAGGTCATTTCTGTCTTGTTCAGTGAAATGGAATTTGCTATTTCCCACCATGAACCTGATGCCATCTTCTAGGGAGAGCACTTGTCTTTATAAGCACCTTGACATCATTTAAAAACCAGTCAGGTCATCATATTCTTTAAGGGAGTAAAATTTATGCTATATATAATTTTTTTAATTAATCAATTATCTTAATGAGTTGTAGGTGGGATTTGAAAGTGTATGCCAAGGTGGATGATAGAAATCAGAGAAGTACTGTTTATATTATCTACCAGAGAGAGTAACTATGTCTGAATACCTGAAGCAGAAGAAACAACTGTCCTACCAGACATGGATTGAATTGTCAGTAAAGGGTGGGAGAGAGGGAGGTAATGTATTGAGAAGTTGAACACAGCATTGAAACCTGCATCATTGGAGTAAGAGGAAATATTTGGAGAAGCAAAATAAAGGTAGTAGAACTAAAGATGTAGGTATACAAAAAGTGTATATATACATATATTTCCGGATATTTTTTCCTTATAGGTTATTACAAGATATTAAGTATAGTTCCCTATACTATAGATAATGTTCTTGGTGTTTATCTATTTTTATGTATAATAATGTGTATCTGTTAACCCCAACCTCCTAATTAATCAATCCCCCCGACACTGCTATCCTCTTTGGTAACCACTAGTTTTCTATGAATATGAGGCTATTTCTGTTTTGCAAATAAGTTTATTCGTATCATTTTTTGGATTCCACAAATAAGTTATGCATATTATATTTGTCTTTGACTTACTTCACTAAGTGCAATAATTTCTAGGTTCATCATGTTGCAGCAAATGAATTCCTTTGCAATGTAGAATTCAAGATGACCATATTCCTCAAAGAAGGGAATGCATGCTTACACCAAGGCACATCAAGAAATGGCAAAGGATACACAATGATTGGAAAACTTGGTTTAAGCTTATTTCAGTTGCAATTGTTTTACTTAAGGTAATTTTTTTCTTAAATAAAACATCAATAATTTACTGAATAAAATGAGAAATTTCACACATGTATTTATAAGAGAATACAAATTTTAATGTAGCATTTTTCAAACTACTTCAGGTATATTTTGATACCCATTAAGTAATGTGTAGAAAAACTGTAGAAGGATGAAAACGATCCATCCATGTTCCCCAAACTCAATGCAACTCTCCAATACCAAATCTTCTACTATAAGAGACTTTACTCATTTTTATTACAAAAATATTCATTCTAGTTACTTACAGTTTAGAAAGTATGGTAAAGTAAAAAATCAGAATTAAGGTCACATGATGAAAAACATTCATAACCTTGCTTTTTCTATTAATTAGATCTCATGAGCATTTAACATATATCTAAAAATGCTTAATAAATAGCATTGATAAGGACTGAATACTACTCTGCTAAGTCTATATCATAGTTTATTTGGATCATTTATTTTTAGGAATCTACATTATTTTAAGATATTCTGTTAAACATAATTCTTTGATGACTATTTTAAAATAAACATTTGTTATCTAATTCCATATTATATACTTAGGATAGATTCCTAGAAAACAAAACAAAACAAAAAAAAGAATCAGATAAAAACCAAAATTCTTCTTTGTTAAGGTTAAATAAATTATTTCTATGTCCTTCTCTTTGGTACAAATAGGTATTCCTATCTAAACAACTCTTCTAGATTGACTGGATTCCTTACATGACCCCCACAGTGGGTAATATTCAGACAACTGCTTAGCATCATGTTGCCCAGAGGGGCATCGTCCATCAGAAGTGAGGACCATCTTCTGGAGGGCTCTGCCCTCTAAGCAGGACAGCTGGCAGTTCTGATGATCAAAACCAACCTCAGTTCTGATCATTCATTCACTAGACATGCTCACAGAACTCCCTGAAAACATACTGTACTCATAGCTGTATTTGAGTTCAGTGAAAGGATACAGATCAAAATCAACCAAAAGAAAAGACATGGGGCAGAGTCTGGGCTAAGTTCTTGACTCCAACCAATGGAAATAAGTCCGTATTAATTCTGTTGCCAGCAAAGTAAAACGGGCTGCTTTGTATCAGCTGAAAATAATGAAAATATTTGGTCTTCAAATTCAAAATCCTCCTGGATAAAGAGGAAAGTGCTTGAGAAGGAAAATATTTCAGGAAAAGGAGGTCAATACAGTAAATGGTCACACCTTTGAAAATACTTCTGGAAAATGAGGAGCACAGATGAGGGGCAAATAGCTCAGTTAGAAGGTGAGGAGTTGGGAAGAGTTTGAGAAGAAAGTGGACAGTTACAACAAACTAGTCAGGATTACAGAAGTAAAAGTTAGAACAAGGAAATTCTGAAAAAGTGCACTTCATGCCTATACACACACACAAGAACATACACACACATACATACATTTCACATAAGAACCAAAGAATATATGTTAAGATAATCACAAATAACAGCTGACAATTATTGAACATATTGGTCAGTTGCTGTAGTAAGCTTATTGGCTTAAATAGCCTATTACTCCTCAGAGAGAGTCACAAAGAACATATTTTATGTTATTTTTAATCAGTCCCAATTGGATAATAATTCTACTGGCCATGACTACTGCAAAGATCATACCACACACAGCTTAGCATGTAAATTTGACAACATTCAAACCAATCTCCACCCTATTCAACTAGACCTGTCCACTGATTACACTCTTAGGTATCATGACATTGACAGCTTACTATAAAAAATTTAAAGACATCTTCTTAACCTACGTGTGTGCACTTTCTCTGGACCAGTAACTAAGCATGCTGCACAGACACAGCCCTTCCGTGGCGTGTGACCCTCTAGTTGCACAGTATACACGTTCGAACGGATTTCATCCTTCGTGTAATCCTCTGTTGTCAGCATCTTGAAATTTTCAGTCATTGTTAAATTTTCAGTTGAAGGGGCCCTCAATTTCATCACGCACTGGGCCCTGCAAATGATGTAGCTGGTCCTATCCAAAGACCACACTCTGAGCAGCACAGTATTAATACACTGAATTTTCACAAACACCCTAAGAGGTATTTACTATTGCTATTTTCATTTTCAGGAGAGAAATGTAAGGTATAGCCTTGTTGAAGTAAATATAACTTATGAGAGAACAGATACATCTTGTCAGGCAGCTTGACTCCAAAACCCAGACTCTTAACCGCATGCAAAATAAGACTAATTTTGAGAAATTGTTAATATTCAGTGTTGCCAAAATAGAAGAAAAAGCAAGAAAACAACAAATAATCAAAAAAGGCTTGACAGAGAAAAAGAATTGGCCCTTCACAAACAGAAGGACTAGCAGTACTAATATCGAAGACAGTGTAGTAGAGTAAGACCCCTACATACAAATGAGTTCTGTTCAGACAGTGCATCATGTCCAATTGCTTGTAAGTCCAACAAGGTTAACCTAGGTACCCAGCTGACACAATTGGCTAAATAGATCAGCACCATAATAGCTAGTATTACTTTTTACACAAATAATGCATGAAGAAAACACAAAAAATAAAGCAAGCACTTTTAAACTTATAGTAGCATGCCTTGAGCAGTAGAGAGCCACAGCTGGCACACGGGCCTGGCGCCCAGCGAACAGGCGAGAAGAGTCACTGACGGGAGCAGGTAGAGGAGGCGGGGGTGGCAGGGCGGGAGGACCGTCAGCAACAGGAGATGGACGGCAAGCTCAGTTCCACGCACACCTGATGTTGATGAAGCACATTCGCATCTGTGAAAGTGTGCAGCCTCAGGTTGGGTGTGTCGGGGAGTTGCTGCGCTGGCGATGAGGCTTCATTCTTTGCAGGCTGGTGAGACTGCACGAGGAGCCTGCCCTGCATGGAGCTCCAGCAGCTGGAATCTCTGTGAATTTGCAGTGCATTCCTGCCAGGGGTTTGAGTGGTCCAGATGCTTTCTTCTCAACCTCTCTCACATAAGAACCTGGGCGTGTGACCACGGGTCAGTGAGACAGATGCACATGCTGCTACATCAGGTCAGGAGCTGGTGACGAGCGGGAGCGGTGACAGAGACTGGGCCCATGTTCAGGGCAGAATTCTCGGTGGTGCCTCTGATGGTGGCTTGGATTCAGCCGGGAGGGCAGTCATCCCCCAGCCATACAGTTCTGGAGTGTGGGTGCTAGGCATAGTCTCTTTTGACTTCTGCACATTTACCAGGCAAGTTTTTCCAACCTTCACTCTTCTGTCTGACGTTTGCTCAATCATTTCCACTTTTGCTCATATCAGCCCCAATCTGTGTCTGTGACATGCTCTTGGGAACCCTCACTAAAACAAAGACTGAATGCAAAGATGGCATAAATCTTAGCATTTCAAAGCAGACGACAGTCCCAGAAGAGTGAGGTGCTCTGGGCGTGAAAGAAAGTAAGAGTTCCAGAAACACCATAAAAGTGTGGAATGAGAAGGAGGTCAATTATTCATTTTAAAATTAAATATTAATAATCAAGATTAATAAAATCTTACATTCATGGAATGTGTTTCCTACTTGAAGAGCCTCCAAGAGCCCATTTGAATTTATAAGCTACAGTAATATATAGAACATAAAATCATTAATTAAAACATGAAATTCATGAAATAGATACATCTTTAATCAGCGGGAAAAAAAAAAAAAAGATTATGGAAACCTAGCAAGCATTACTCGTTAACAGAGTTTCAGGAAGTCACTGGCATTGAGTTGGTCAGTTTTGTCTACTGATGCCTTTGTGATGGACAGCTACATTTGTGATGCCTTTGTTTCTTCACCCTGGGTTCTCAGAAACCTCTTTCAGGCTGCATTTCCCCTTCAAACATTTGTTCATGGCTCAGGAGTCTCAATAATTAGGGGCATGAAGCAGAGTCTGTGGAAACTCGCCCCTTCTTCAGGCAAGGAGTGAGGTTTACATGTGATTCCATCACAGTTCCATGGGAAGCAATGCCCCAAAGCAGCAGGAGAGAGATCTGCATCTGGAGTGTCCTGGGTGGTTAGCATCTCTGAAATATAAACCATTGACTTCCCCACCTACCACCATCTAGCTGGAATATGCTACACATTTGCATTTTAATAGGTATTTTATGTGCTTTCTCTTTTAGTTCTCATTAACAATGCTTTTTTAAAAAATCTCCTTGTGTGGATGAGCACTAAAGCTGAAAGAGATAAAGAAGTAACACATGCAAGGTCACACAGTTTAAAAGTGGGAAACTCTGAGCCCCAAACCCACACTAAATTATGCTAGTCTTGCTCTGCCTGGATTTCAGTGTTTAATCTCAAGGACATGATCCCTGTAAGATGAGCTACCGCAGTGGAGGAGGACCATAGGCCTTCCTAGAGTTGGTGTCAGACGTTTAGGCTGAGTTGGGGCTTCGGCTTCAACATCAAAAGGAAAATAATGAACAGTGATAGCAATTATCATGCCCTATGATATTCCACATGGCCAGTGAAAACCAGGGGAATGAATTCCACAGACCTGGGCTCAAGCTCAGTCTTCTTTACAGATGTGCCAAAGGAGCTTCGCCAAATTATTAAACGTTTCTCAGCTTCTGTTTCTCCATCTGTAAAAACAGAGGAAAAGAAAGGAATTAACAGTTCTCTTATTCATGTTGAATGATTGTGAGAATTTAGTGAAATCATGCAGGGAGGTATTTTGCCTAGCACACGGAACCATTTCCTGGACCCTTAAGCCTTGTAACATATGCTCACTTGTTAACTTGAGTTCATGAATTACTATTCCTCCTCTCTGTCTGTATAGTTTGAAAGATTTGAGATGCTTTGTATTTAGGAGAGTCAAAGAAAGAATCAGATCTAAAGAGAGTTCCCAAGTTAGACTGTATAGAGACACTACCCGGAAAAGAGGAAGCCTGGTTAAATCGCTGGGGTTTGGGGCAAGAAGAGAGGGAGGAAGGCCAGCGGAACGTCAAGAAGCACTCGTCTGAGGCTCCTCCACCACTTACAATGGCAGCTCCACATGTTCTCAGCCTGGGCTGCGCCTGACATCATCTGGACCCCGGCCCAGTGATTCTGGCTTCACTGGTCTGGGTATTAGGGTTGCCTGGGTGTTAGGAGTTGCAAAATTCGCTGCTGATGATAATTTCACTTGCAGCAAAGTGTCTCTTTGGGTGTCACATTAGCATGTTGATCTCCTCCTTCTCAGCCTTTCCAGGAGTCTAGTCTAAAATTATCCTGGCCCTCTTCACTTTGTCTTACACTCCCACTCACATTTTCTGGGGTCTCCACAATATCAAAAGCTTTCATTCACCTCAGTTTTTCACTTTGTAGCAGAATGTGACCATTCTATGTTAGACATATGGAGGTCACAGTTGCTTTGACTCATGTTATCATCACCCTGGGCAGCTCCGTGTTACACTCCCACTCACATTTTCTGGGGTCTCCACAATATCAAAAGATTTCACTCACCTCAGTTTTTCAATTTGTAGCAGAATGTGACCATTCTGTGTTAGACATATGGAGGTCACAGTTGCTTTGACTCATGTTATCATCACCCTGGGCAGCTCCGTGACCATCAAACAGGAGCAGACCCCATGCGCTGTACCACACCCAGCCCCTCTCTGTGTGTTAATCACAAGAGGCAGGAGGAAGTCCTGGATATCTTTGCAGTCCCAGCTCTAAAGCGAGGCAGTGGGAACTGTGTGGAAGCAAGCGTGAACCAGACAATTTAGGAAGTAAAACTGGGAAATGTTTCATTGATTGACTGTATACACTAAAAAATACCAAAAGAATGAAATTTTTCTTGGCAAAAGATGATAAGCATGTGTGTTGGACCATTATTTCTGACTCTTCCACCTCCCACCATCTTCGTTGGATTCAGCTTTACTTGGAAGAGCTGCCGTAGTATAAGATAGTTGAGACAATAATTTCACCTGCTTACATCCATATGTGACCCCAGGCCCCAGCAGACCACAATGTTAGGGTAAGAGTGAATGTACTTTGATAAGATTATATATATATATATATGTGTGTGTATATATATATATATCGCCAGTCTTCTTTCATACATATATAAATCTTACCAGTTTTCTTATACATATATATAACTGATAAGAAGGCTGAGCACTGAAGAATTGATGCTTTTGAACTGTGGTGTTGAAGAAGACTCTTGAGAGTCCCTTGGACAGCAAGGAGATCTGATTTCCTTAAGGAAATCAGTCCTGAGTATTCACTGGAAGGACTGATGCTGAAGCTGAAGCTCCAATACTTTGGCCACCTGATGTGAAGAGTTAGCTCATTAGAAAAGACTCTGATGCTGGGAAAGATAGAAGGCGAGAAAAGAAGGGGATGACAGAGGACAAGATGGTTTGATGGTATCACCCATTTGATGGACATGAGTTTGAGCAATCTCCTGCAGATGGTGAAGGACAAGAAAGCCTGGCATGCTGCGGTCCATGGGGTCACAAATAGTCAGACATGACTGAGCTATTGAACAAAAACAAAACTGATTCACTTTGCTTTACAACACAAATTGCTACAACACTGTAAATCCACTATACTTTGATAAAATATTTAAAGAGAAGCTTTTTATATAGTGAGTGCTTGGCGTACGTCACTGTTGGCTGGCTGGTGTGGCATTTCTAATATTATTGTGTAAGGCAAATATTGCATGCATGACTTTCTGAACAGAGAAAGCATGTTGAAATGGAAACAAAAACAGAATACCACTGTCAGGGCAACACCATAAAACCTTCCCTTAGGAACTGATTAGCTTTTTCAGACCTGAAAATGTATGATTCTCCTAGGGGTATATGTTACCTGAAATACTCTAAATTCTTTTGCTTTGAACATCTTCATATATTTCTTATCCATCACCTTCCTGCAAAGGCAGGGATAGCAGAGATTAAGGGGAAATGAAGGAGTAGATCATTTTATCAGAATTAAGACATCCTCTATGCTTTCCATTTAATGTGATTTACCAGACTCTGTACTTTACCAGGGAGCAAGGTCCCAGATGATTTTGCTTCATCTTCCCTGTTGTCATCAACAGCACTGACTTGACTGGAGGAATAGTGGAAAAGGTGATCATTTTCCCATAATAAACAACCAACCAGGGTAAGCCAAACCAAATGCAGAGAGAGTTTTGAATGTGACTTTACAAGAAATGAAGAGAAGTCAGCTTAATGGCAACTGAAATGACTTATTCTTTTCCTCCAGCCCTTTTGTTTATTTTTTCTCCCCTTTGGGGCTTCCTGCAAGTAATTATGGCAATTTCTTCTGTAATTTCATGACTTTTGCTGAGAATCTATGCAATGAAAGGCTGTTTCTGTCATTTAAAAACAAAACCACATTGTTTTGCGGGTTATAGAGATCCCCCAGGGAGAGGGAGCCTGAACTGGTCTCTGTTTGCAGAGCTGACTTTGCCCAGCAGAGAGTAGGCAGTCACTCTGCAGGGATGATGAATGGCGCCATGGCTCCCAGATGGAGATTGTGTCCTTCTGTGGGTTCAGGGAAGGAGCCTCCCTTCTAGTCTAAGCTGCGGCAACTCTCATTAATGACAAGTGAACAAGACAGAACTGCTTTTCAAACTCTGGGAATGTAGCTTTTTGTCTGTATCTTGAACATATCAGCTTACTCTGTAAGTAGATGGGTTAGGGGGTCCCCAGAGAAAGAGAACCAGGAAAGGTTTTCCTGACATGAGAGCCCATTTTGACCTAAACCATATTGTGATCTGAGCTTAGCTGCGCTGATTGCCCTTGAACAGGTCTAACGACTAATGATCTTGAAGGGAATCTGTAAACAAGAGAGGAGAAGCCAAGAAACAATAGTACCACTTTGGGAAAGGGTCCTGTTTCCTCACGGGATAAATAATAATATAACTTTGAGCTCTGCAGAAACCTAGGTGGAGGATGGAATGATGCTGCTGACCCTTTTAAATTTAGTCAGCTAAAGCTTGGACTCTGTAGACCTTAGCCCCAGTTCTAAGCTGCATTCTCTTCTGATCAAGCTCCCTCATGAATGTGCCTTAGCTTGAAGCCTCCCAATTTTGCTGTTTGTGGAAACACTGTTTTGGGAAGGGTCCCTATTGTTCTCCTTACTTGCTGCAAGTAATAACAAACCCTTCATTGGCCTGAGCTTTGGACTGGCTGTGCCTATTGGCTCTACGTCTACAAAGGGATGAGCCCAGGTTTCAGGTAACAAGTCCTGCACCAGGGCCTTTGTACTGGCTCTTCCTCTCAGCAGCACATGGCCCTTCAGATAATATTGTCTGCTTCTTTCTAGCACATGAGCCTCTAATTAAATACCTTCTCCTTAACCCATCTGGATTGCACACTCTAAGTCTGGTCACTCTCTAATACACAGCACGAAGTAGTATTCTTCATAATACCTAGCAAGACACAAAGTCATCTGTCATTATATATTCATTTCCTCATTTGTTTTCAGTTGCTTCTCACCCAGAGTATTAGGTCATCAAGAGCAGGGATTTGGGTTTCTTCTCAGCTCTGTTTCTAGTACCCAGAACAGGGCTGACATAGAGTAAACACCTTCAAGACAGAGAGAATGTGAAGAATAGAGACCATGTGAATTATACCAGAGCAGGAAAGACTCAGTTTGAATGCAACTCACAATCTGTTTGATCTTGAGGAGAATGTTTAAATTCTTTGGACTTCAGTCCTTCCATTTGGAAAAGAACACCTAACTTGGGAGTGGAGGGTAAGACTCCTCATGAGTGAAAGCAAAGTCAAGCAAACAAACGGTATTTCTGCTTGTCATTTCTGGATTCCGTCTATCTACAGGCTTGTAGGTTGGAGTTGCCTTCAGAAAATGCATTATTACAAAGTCAGTTGGTGCTTTTGTTACTGCCAGTTAGGTGAAATTATATATGAAATGATTCTAACAGAACACCTGATGAGTTGGCACTCAATGAGTATTGTTTCATTTGCTCCAAGAAACACTACATAAAATATACTATTTCCCTGATATTTGCTAGACAAGACAGATACCAATGAACAGCTAAATCAGAGCTTCTGCTTTTACATTTGTGGGAAAGAGGTGAAAGGTAGAAGGAATTCAGGTGAGAAAGGTAGAGATCAAACCTCAATGTTATCGGCAGCATTAGGAAGGCAATGGAGAAGGGAAGATGCTGTAAGGTTATCCCATATCCCTGCAGTCTACTTTCTCAGAGAAGACAGGGATAATGAAAATAGACTGTGCCCATCACAAACTGACCTCAGATGTGAGCCAACAATAAATTCTGTTTACTGTACCAGTTACCACAGTGGAATATTACAGATGTCAGGGTTAGAAAGTATCTCAAGAGATCACCTAGCCCAATAAGGACAGCATTTGGTAAAAGAGGAGAAAAGGCTTTTGAGACAGTGAACTACATATGAATCTTGGATGTTTTCCTTACCACCTTATTCCCTTTGGACAAGCTACTTGACTCATCTAAATCTGGCTTTATCATCTTCATATCACGCATAATCATTCCAATGGCAGCAAAGAGCCCAGGGTGTCCTCAGCTCCTGGGGGGCAGGTTGGTCCCAAACAGTGAATGGCAGTGAAGACACCAGGGTGCCCTCCACTCTCGAGTGTCCTCCAACAACGGATCCAGTCTTTTCCGGAAACTTTTTTCAGTGACTCCAGTAGGGCCTCTGCCTCAGCCCCCAGGTGGTACACTGATCAATATGTCAAGGCCGGTGAAGGTTTGCACACTCACCGAGGACCAGCAGTGGGATAACAAGGAGTGCCACCCAGCTATCTGGAGCAGTTGAAGGTCATGTCCCTGACAGTCAGGGCCTGACAAGATGTGGTCCACTGGAGAAGGAAACGGCAAACCGTTTAGACATTCTTGCCTTGAGAACCCTGTGAATAGTGTGAAAAGGCAAAAAGATATGACGCTGAAAGATGTGTCCTCCAGGTTGGTAGGTTTCCAATATGCTATTGAGGAAAAGTGAGAAATAGCAGCAGAAAGAAGCAGCTGAGCCAGAAGAGTGATGGGACCACGTACATGATCTAAGTTTTCTGAATGCTGAGTTTTAAGCCAGCTTTTTAACTCTCCTCTTTCACCTTCATCAAGGAACTCTTTAGTTCCTCTTCGCTTTCTGCCATTAATCTGGTATTGTCTGCATATCTGAGGTTGTTATTTCTCCTGGAAATCTTGATTCCAGCTTGTGCTTCATCCAGCCCAGCATTTCTCAGCTACTTTTCCAGTAGTCATGTATGGATGTGAGAGTTGGGCCATAAGTAAGGCTGAGAGTTGAAAAATTGATGCTTTCAAACTGTGGTGTTGGAAAAGACTCTTGAGAGCCTCTTGGACAGCAAGGAGATAAAACCAGTCAATCCTAAAGGAAATCAGTCCTAAATATTCATTGGAAGGACTGATGTTGAAACTGAAGCTCCAATAGTTTGGTCACCTGATGGCAAGAGCCAACTCATTGGAAAAGACCCTGATCTGGGAAAGACTGAGGGCAAGAGGAGAAGGGGGTGACAGAGGATGAGATGGTTGGATGGCATCACTAGTTCATGGACATGAATTTGAGCAAACCCCAGGAGACAGAGGACAGGGAAACCTGGTGTGCTGAAATCCATAGGGTCACAAATAGTTGGACATGACTTCCTGACAACAACACCAACTTAAAGACTAACGTGAAGAGTAAATAAGATAGTTTAGGTAAATACATCTAGCAGAGGACCCTTCTGTAATAAAGTTTCAGAACCAGCAAGCTAATGCTTTAGCGCAGAGGTCCCCTGTCCTCCGCCCACACACCAGTACCTGTCTGTGGCCTATTAACAACCTGGTCACACTGCAGGGAGTGAGTAGCAGGTGAGTGTGTGAAGCTTCTTTGTATTTACAGTCACTCCACATTGCTCGCTGGCATCACCACCTGGGCTCTGCCTCCTATCAGATCAGTGACTGCATTAGATTCTCAGAGGAGCACAAACTACTGAGAACTCTTCATGTGAGGGATCTAGGTTGCACACTCCTTGTGATAATCACCTGGAAAGAATCCCCACCCCTCTATCCCTGTTTGTGGAAAAACTGTCTTCCACAAAACTGGTCCCTGGTGCCAAAATGGTTGAGGACTGCTGCTTTAGCAGATAAAATTTGTGCATTTTGCTCTGCTTCACTCTGCTCTATTGTGGTACATTTTACAAAAAGCAACTGAAGTCAAGATGCTCACTGATTTGTGCCAGGTCACAGGGTCCAGAAGAAAAGGATCTAAAGCTACTTTCTATGCTATTTATTCAGTGTTGCCTTCGGCAACTCACAAAGCAAAGATTTGCAGATATCCAATGGCTTGATCAAGTTTCCCATGTCTAATGGCTTATAGAGTCCTCTTGGTCTTGTCTGTCAATCAGTAAGTTTAATGAGCTCTCAGGGCTTGACAAGATGCTAAACAAATGAATGGTCTGGTTGGGCTTATTTTTAAAAAACAATAATTGTTACAAAACAACACATCATCAAATTGTAATCCAAATACCAAGATAAGTTAAGGATACAGGCATCAGACCAAAGAATTCCACCCATCAGAAGAAAAAATAAATAAATTGGTTTCACCTAGATCTTCCTGTAGTTTTCGATTTGTACACCTAGATATGCTTGTAGCTCTCTATCTGATTCTTCAAAGAAACAGGAGGGGATTCAAGAAGTAATGACTGGAGATCACATAGAATGGAAAATACCACCATGCATGTTACAGTGAGAATGCCTTGTGTAAACATGGAGGTGACGAGTTTATCCCGACTTCTGTGACCAGAACAGTCTATGAACAGTGGCAGATCCCAGTGAGGGATGTTCAATATTGGGGGAAAAAAAAAGATAATGAGGTAGAGGGTATTTCCGCACAATACACCACCATCTGATTAAATTCTATTGTCAAAGAAAATTCATTGCACTTGCTTAGATATTGTGATTATAGTTTCACCTTTTCCTAACCTATGAGAAGATCCTCCCAAGTTGATCTTATTTTTGTGATCTTTCACATCTAGGATCTAGTAGTTCTATATTATATTCTTGGCCACAAAGAGAAACTAATCATCCTCAAAAATGTCTTTCTCTCCCATTTAGTACAGTGATGTAAATGGATATGTCTTAAATGCAAGCACTCTGTATGAATCTCCCTTGAAGTAGAATATTGCCCAAGTTTGAAGCTGAGGTCTGAGGGTCTTTGTGCTTGCGGACAGCAAGCCTTTCCCTTCTAATCTAAGGGATTTTCCCAACCCAGGGATTGAACCCAGGTCTCTCGCATTACAGGTGGATTCTCTACCAACTGGGCTTTCAAGGAAGCCCAAACCAGTCAATCCTAAAGGAAATCAGTACTGAATATTCACTGGGAGGGTTGATGCTGAAGCTGAAGTTCCAATACTTTGGCCACCTGATGCAAAGAACTGACTCATTGGAAAAGACCCTGATGTTGGGAAAGATGGAAGGCAGGAGGAGAAGGGGACGACAGAGGATGAGATGGTTGGATGGCGTCTCTGACTCAATGGGCATGAGTTTGTGCAAGCTCTGGGAGTTGGTGATGGACAGGGAAGCCCGGCATGCTGCAGCCCATGGGGTTGCAAAGAGTTAAACACAACTGAGCGACTGAACTGAACTGAACTGAGGCACTGAGTAATGACACTTTTATCACACTTTTAAAAACCTTATTTTTTTAAAGTATAGTGGATGTGCTATGTTAACTTCTCCTGTACAACAAAGTGATTCAGTTATACATACGCATACATTCATTTTCATATTCTTTTCCATCATGGTTTATCACAGGATGTTGAATATAGTTCCCTGTGCTATAAGTAGGACCTTGTCCTACTTGTCCATCTATTCTATATGTAATGTTTTACATCTTCTAACCCAAAATTCCCAATCCAGCCCTTCCCCACATCCCTTTCTGTTGGCAACTACAAGTCTCTTCTCTAGGCCTGTGAGTCTATCAATACTTTTAAAATTAGGAACAAAATGCCACAAAAATGTAGAGAGAGATGACAAAACTGTCAATATTTATTCTGACATCTCAAGAGAAAAAATAAATCAGCAACTCTAAGCAATTCAGGCCTCAGAGACATTCTTTTTAAGAAGATGGACTGGGATTATTGAGTTATACCATCTCTTGGATGAAAATTTTTAGAAATTTCCTTCTCTCTCTTTGATATAATTTCATATTTCTCAAGCTCTAGCACAGGAGACACAAATGCCTTTGTCAATAGAAAGGGTTATTGACACATTAATAATATATTAACATACTGGCAAGCTGATGTAGTGGGCCTATTTTCTCTGGGTTTTCAGTCCCATTACCAATCTCTCAAAGAAAAGGCCAAGATTCTAAGTGGTTAAGGATGTAACCAGGTGTAAGCATCTGTCAAGGGCAGGTATATTGGCCTTATTCTAGTGAGGCAAACACTGGTTAAAACATTATGAGTTCAATTCCTTCAGAAAAGTTTCTATATACCCTCATGATACATCCCTTGTTGTTTTTGGTTCAGTAGCTTAGTTGTGTCCTACTCTTTGCAACCACATGTATTGCAACACACTAGGCTTCCCTGTCCTTCACCATCTTCCAGAGCTTGCTCAAACTCATGTCCACTGAGTCGGTGATGCCATTCAACCACTTCGCCCTCTGTTATCCCCTTCTCCTCCTGCCTTCCATCTTTCCCAGCATCAGGGTCTTTTCTAAAGAGCCGGCTCTTCACATCAGGTAGCCAAAGTATTGGAGCTTCAGCTTCATCATCAATCCTTGCAATGAATATTCAAGACCGATTTCCTTTAGGACTGACTGGTTTGATCTCCTTGCTGTCCAAGGGACTTTGAAAAGTCCCCTCCAACACCACAATTCAAAAGCATCAATTCTTTGGCACTCAGCCTCCTTTATAGTCCAACTCTCACATCCATACATGACCACTGGAAACACCATAGCTTTGACTTTGTTGGCAAAGTAATGTCTCTGCTTTTTAGTATGCTGACTAAGTTTGTGAAAGCTTTTCTTCCAAGGAGCAAGCTTCTTAATTTTGTGGCTGAAGTCACCATCCACAGTGATTCTGGAGCCCAAGAAATAAAGTCTGTCACTGTTTCCATTGTTTCCCCATCTATTTACCATGAAGCAATGAACCAGATGCTGTGATCTTTGTTTTTTAACTGTTGCATTTTAAGCCAATTTTTTCACTCTTCTCTTTCACATTCATCAGGAGGTTCTTTGGTTCCTCTTTGCTTTCTGCCTTAAGGGTTGTGTCATCTGCATGTCTGAGGTTATTAATATTTCTCCTTGCAATCTAACTGCAAGTGCTTGAAATTCCTTCACATAATATTTGTCAAATTTTCATGCACAATGAAATCACCTAGAGAACTTTAATCACATTTATACTTGAATTTCATCCACAGAGGATAACATAATTTTTGGACACAGGGATTCTTAAAGCTTTCAGTGGTCAGGGCTGACAGAGAAAAAAACACAGCAGACAAATTGCTGCAACTTTAGAATTTTACCAGAAGTAGGTATATCCTTTCTCTATTCCTGAAGAAATATTACTTAAACTAAACTTTGAGTGTCTACATAGATTAATGTCTGAAGGAGATTGCTACCTGTTCAGTCAAGTCTGTTGTCATCAGGAGAGCCAGACTGTCTGAAAAATCCAGTACTGAATTCATGGATAATACTAGAACATTCTTCTCCCTACCCTACACTGGATTTTTCAGCCAGTGAATATTCCTTTGGATGTAGGTGGAGTGGAGCTGACAAAAATGCATCCGAAATGGTAGATGGAGATAAACACTAAAGACTCATATGAAAGTAGTTTCCACAGGGAGCAAAGAAGAGAGAAAATAAATACCTCATTTCACAGCTAGGCTGAGTTGAGGGGCAGCTGGAAAGGTGAAAGCAGACTGGATGTTTTTCATGTCCAACCTCATTCAATAGAGACAGCCCCATTCAGCTGAAATCATATGGTAGTGGCAGCATTTGTGCTCTCCTTCTGGGTTTCGGGAATTCTGGTGACCATGTAAAGCTTGCCTTATGTAGCACAGAGGAAGCAAGACTCATCCACTCTTCAGGGATGACTTAAATGATGCATTCCTTGCCTGTGGATACTGCTTTCAACAATAAGGTACAGTTTTCCACAGACCAACCGCTAAAAAGAAAAGAAGCTTTTTATCTCCTGCCTACGATGAGTATCGACAGGAGAGCAGAGTGTCCTGTGGGGGAGGTAGGCATCTAAATAGAATTGGATAGTGATTTCCCGAAGTATATTATTTAGGATCTGTCTCCATAGAATACTGCCTTTTTTATAATTCAAGTCTGGGGAGAACTGCCATTTCTAAAGATTTCTGTAGAATAAAATGAAGGTTTCTTAAGATAAAGGACAGAAAAACAAAAGTGCTGCAGTCTCATTTCCCCTGTAGAGTCTTAAATCTTTACACCATTTCCTCCTTGTGTTATTTAACTCTTCTTGATGCAGGGATCCTGAGAACAACATCTGCATTTCTCTCCCAGAAGGGTTAACAGTCAATGTACTCTAAAGTCATGAAAGAAAACATATCGGTTTGCTGCAATTGAAGACTTTGCTCCATATTTTTGAATATGTGAAGTGGCTGGCTGATCATATTTATCTGAGGATCTTGGAGGGAAGAAGGTAACAGTCTGAATGAACTTATTTACAAAACATAAATAGACCCACAGACATAGAAAAGAAACTTTTGGTTATCAAAAGGGAAAGGTGTCAGGGAAGCATAAATTAGGAGGTTGGGATTGACATATGAACTGCTATATATAAAACTGATAACCAAGAAGGACCTACTGTATAGCACAGTCAGCATGTTGTAATGCCTATAAGAGAAAAGATTCTGGAAAAGAATATAGAACTAGTGTAATGTACACATGAAACTAATACCATGTTGTAAATAACTATGCTTCATTAAAAGTATAAAATAGTAATAAAGAAGGAAAGAATCTGAGAGGCATATCTCATGTGCTAATATGGAGTACTCAATACTATTTTGGGGCTTGGGGGAGGGCTGAATAAAAAAAGAGAAAAACAAGTCAGAAAGTGAAGGAAAACAAGAGTGGGGGGAAAGTCAGCAAAGAGCTTGGGCACCACAACATTATAACTGAGCAGTCTGAATCTGAACTGAGTCAGAAGTTAGGACAATCAGTATTGGGTGAGAAAAACTGGAGGCGCTGTATTCTGTCCCACCCAGGGGCTCTCTCAGATAGAACCAGATTTTCAGGCAAAACTGCCTTGGAAAAAAGCTAGAAGTGAGGAACCCTGCCTTGACTGGGGAGTGAAGAGGGAAACATATGTGCAGGAAGTCCACAAAACTCTGTATCAGATCAATTAAGGGGAACATGAACTTCCAAAGGGAAAAGTCGGTGGACTCAGCTGACACACTCCACCTTCTTTTCCTGCCGTTACTCATGACTATGTTTGACTGGGTGGATAACCAAGCTTCTTCGAGTTTGTCAACATGGAAACCTAAACTAAGTTGAAATACCATATGTGATTTATGTATGCATAACCTAACATATCCCAAAAGAATTTAGGAAATTTGAAATCACAAAGCCCATAAAAAGTTTACTTTGATAATCTAATCGTGAAGCACTGTAATGATAAAAGTAGGCCTTTTCACCTGTTTTAGTACATGCATAGAGTTCATCTTATTGACATGTATAAATGATTTCATGTATCCTTAAATAAAAATAGACACAGTTTCAACCTTGAAATTTTATTTGAAGATAAAAATATAGCCTAAAAATCGTGCTTAATAGTAATAAGAAATCCAAGTGGCAAAGCCAAGTGCCTTGATTGAATCAGTAACCTGTGTCACATGCTTGTATTTTGTTATAAAAGAAAATAAAAACTGTAAGCAAATAATGAACTCTAAGGGAATTTGAGAGAAAAAAAAAGATGAAATATTTTCAACTCCCAAGAGAAACCACATATCTATAAATGGGTACACAGGAAGGATATATTTTCCTGAAAACACATCTGTTTTATGCAAAGAAATTGCTAGCACACTTGTATTTCCATAAATAAAATGTAAACTGTAATACTTTGCATTTAAAATGGCACAAAGGAACCATCTTAAATTGCTCTGTGGATGGGGGCTAAACTGGTAGCTTTTCTAGGCTTATTTTTCCCCAGTTCCAGAGTAATTATGACTGATTCAGTGAGATTACACTAGAGACAGCATTGAAATATATAGATGTTAATATATGCAGTATATTCCACAGAAATCATGGCATCATAACGGAGAATACAATTCTGCCAGCCAACATCTTCCAGTTATTGACTGAGCATGAAAACTGAGCCCTTCTTCCTGTGAGAACGGCTTCCTGTCTCCTTCTCATACACATACACATGCACAAACGCCCATGTGATGATCTAACCCCTACCTATGCAAAGCAATGATTTTCCTGTTTCAGCTTAACAAGTCAGCCATGAGAACTTTTCCCTTTTATTCCAGAAGACCTAAAATTAAAACCTGCTTGTAAATGGTTAATATACTAGACTTCAACTGACAATACATTTTGGAGATTAGCAGTCTTTAAATTGGAAATGCAGTTGAAACTGTGTGTGATACTTAAATGGATACAGGAGTGCCACTCACACAGCTGCTGTGGAAATGCTGAGGCTCAAGGGATCTGTGATGCTAGCTCACAAGAACAGAGGAAAGGCTGTGGTCTCCATCGACCTTCACATGTAAATTTTTATAGAATAGACCTGAGTAGGAAGTGCTTATAAATTCACACATGAAAGACTGAGAGTCTCTTGCTACAACCAGCCAGAAAACATCACACAAAAGGACTGCTTACCTGGGACTGAACCAAGGTTATAGGGAATTTTATTGGCAGAAACAACTTGCCTTAGATATTAATACAAAAGGGACTTCTGTGGTAGTCTAGTCAATCATGGTTAAGAATTCTTAATGGTGGTTAAGAATCTGGCTTCCGATGCAAGGGACACAGGTTTGATCCTCAGTCAGGGAACTAAGATCCTACATGCTATAGAGCAACTAAACCCTTAGAGAAGTTTGTGTACCACCAAAAATTAAACAAAAATAAAAATTAAGAAAAAGAAAGAAATCCAAACAAAACCTAAAAATGATCAGCCATTTTAGAAACAACACAAAACAATGAAAAATGTTATTGCTGATAACTGAGACTAAAGTGAAGCGAAGTGAGTATGAGAAATGGTTTTGGAAAGACCAGAACACAGAATACCTAAGTGGGATTGTTTGTTCCTACAAGATTACCTATTCTAGAGGTATTAAAATGCACCTCAAAAATTTGATGCCATGACTTTGACATTAAAATTTACTCTATTTATAAGTTATGTAAACTGTTGATTGGTTTGAAAAGTTAAAGGCCAGATACTGCTTTAAAAACATGGGAGGAACATTGGAAATATAAACAGGAGATTTCTAAAATTGATTATTATTTTTTACTTAAAAATAGACAGTTGAAAATGAGTCATACTTAAGTTTAAGATTAATATAAATATGGAACAAAAAAGTTGCAAGGAGCAGAGTAGGAACCTGTTGTTAGAAATCTGAATGCATATCATTTTAACAGAAGCTAAGCAGTAAATGTGAATTCCAAAATGACTAGACACAAATCAGTGTCAACCAGTCCAAAAGTACCATTAAAGTTTTCACAATGGATACTCCCCCACCACATTCGTGTTAAGGATGAAACAACAAACCTGGTTGACATGTGAGAACACATTCAAAAATCTTTCACATTTTATAAACTAATATCCTTAGCTAAAAGTCAAGGCTGCCCACTCTTTCATGTGCATCCCACACCAGCTACAAATTCAGGGCTTGTAGTCCTGATGCTGTTTTGTGGTGACTTGGTTTTCTAACACACTATGCTGAAGTTCCAGCAATTTGGCCACCTGATGAGAAAAATTGACTCAGTGGAAAAGACCCTGATGCTGGGAAAGACTGAAGACAGGAGGAGGAGGGGACCACAGAGGATGAGATGGTTGGATGGCATCACTGCCTGGATGCCATGAGTTTGAGTAGGCTCTGGGAGTTGGTGATGGACAGGGAGGCCTGGCGTGCTGCAGTCCTTGGGGTCACAGAGAGCTGGACACGACTGAGTGACTGAACTGACTAATGCTGATGCTGCTTTAGCCAGGAGTGATATCCAGTGAAAACACTGCTTTTCTAGTCAGGGGATAAGGCTATAATGTCATCTTTGGGCGTAAGACGCAACCTGTATGAAATTGAAACTAAGGAATCTCAATTTTAAAAAAGCCTCTGGAATAGTGGCCTTTTTGCTAAAAGAGAGACTAAAAACACCTCTCCCAAAGTCCTGAGGAAATGTCGTCAATATTACTGAGACCCAAATCTATAGCGCTCATGAATCTGCCTCACTCGTTTACTTGCCGCACACTGAATGTGAAACCCCAAAACACCTGTGAGCAATGCTCCTCGCTCCCTAAAACCACCTCCATAAACATAGGATGAAGTAAAATCTCAGAAAGAGTAGTCCTAAATGTATTGTCCTAAATGTATTGTGCCAACAAAGAAAACTTGCAAACCACACAGGGCATGAGGCAAAACCAAACAGAAGAGTCAGATGGATGAACAGTCCAGAGAACATGAGATAATAAGACAGTTTGAAAGATACTATAAATATGTTTAAGATTATTAAAGGGATAAAAATCTGAATAAATAAAAATAAAAGAAGACTATTATAAAAATAAAGCAGAGCAGCTTTCCAAATGCATTTATTATAATGTCTGAGAAAGGAAAATAAAATCATTTAAATTAAAAACTTAATAAGTTTAACAGTTGATTCTGTAAAGTTGAACTGAAGATAAACATAAGATAGCTCTTTGAAATGCAGAGAAATGGAGAAGAAAAAAGTAAATCAATAAATGAGCAGTAAGGAAATAAGCATAATGAAATAAAGCAACCATTGAATACTCAGAAGGTGATATAAATGTGAATTAAGAGAATGAATATAAAAGATATGGTGGTTGAGAATTCTCCAGACTCAATGAAAGAATAAATCCTTGGATTGTACAAGTAGGCCAAATCCTGAGCAAGGCAGAGGGAATTAAACCCACACTCACAAATTCTTAGTGAAATAACAGAACTCCAAAGTGTGGAGATAAGAGTTTAAAAACGAGAAGGAAAAGAGAGAATATGGAACAATACTATTCTCACAGTGCTGATAGAAAACAACTGTGAGCCTAGAGCTCTCCACGCAGTGATCTGTCGTTAAGAATGAGAGTGAATTCAAGGTATTTTCAGTCAAAAGGAGCTTACAGTTCACATATCCTATAGGAAGAAAGTTTAGAGAGGGAAAAAAAAGATGGAGAAAGGCGGAGGGAGTATCAGATGCATTTGTGAGCAAAAAGAAATAACTAAACATAAATGAAAAACTAGGCTTCTACTGAAAAGTGAAAACAAAAATAATGAATGATTTTGGATATTCAAATGAGACAGAAAAATTCTAAAACAACACACAAATAAAATATGATATATTGCCTCTGTTGTTAGTAAGGAGGGTGGTGAATTAACTTTTTGCAGGTGCAATTATATTTTAAGGGAAACTATAAAAATCATGTAAATAAAAGAAAGACTTCCAAGCTGAGGAGAGGAGAGAAAACAAAGAAAAAAATTATGTTTAATAGAAATATGGAAAAAAAAATTATTTACAGAAATAAGGTAACAGTATGAAAAACAAAAATGATATAAAGAACAAATCCAATTTATTCATATTTACAGTAAAATATAAACAGATTATACTCTTTTAAAAGTTAGAAATTCATAATTTGAGCTAAACAGCTATTTTCTTTAAATTAGCTACAAGTCTATTTGTGAGTTGTCTACCAAATAAACAACTGACCCCAATGAGCCATAAAGTCAAACAGCCCTAAATGCTCATCATTATCCCCTTTATACTTTCTGAAGTGTTGTGGTCCTCATTTTGATACATTAATTTTCTTTTTCTGATCTGTGTTTTATAGCCAAGTATTCGTAGGCATCATAGTCCTTTAAATAAACTTTTCACGAAGTAACTGAAGGTTCACACACAACTGTAAGAAACAATAGAGAGACACATTCGCCTTTTGTGCAGTTGCCCCCAAAGGTCCTATGAGAACCACAGCGGGCCGTCAGCCCCGACACCGGAGCGCCGCGCTGAGCAGAGTCCCCGCTCCGCGCCCGCCCGCCGGAGCCTCGGCCGCCTGGCTCCGGCCTCCCGTCCGTGCGCGGCGCGCGCTCAGCGCCCGGCCCTGCCCGACTCTGCGCCCCCGCGGGCTGCAGACCAGGACCCTCTGGCCGTGGAACTCTGCAGGCAAGAATGCGGGACGGGCTGTCATTGCCTCCTCCGAGGATGCTCCCGGCCCCGGGTCAGCCCACGCCTCTTGCGGCTCCCGCGCTGACCGCCGCACCCCCACCTCTCTGCCGCCGGAGCAGCTCATTCATTTCTGCAGCTTTGGTGTTTGAAGAGCAGCATAAGGTGAGCTTTCCCGCCCAGCGTGGTTCTCCGGAGATTCGTACAAGCCGTCGCTCTGTTGGTAGTTTATTCCCTCTTAGACCGAGCGGCATCTCACGGCACGACCCTATTAGACACGTCTGCCCGTTCCCTCGTTGATGGACACCGGGACTTTCCTAGCAGCTGGACAGTGCAAATGACGCTGCCCTCTGTGGTCCTCTCCGGTGGTTCAGCCAGTAAAGAATCTGTCTGCGATGAGGGAGACCTGGGTGTGATCCCCGGGTCGGGAAGACCCCCGGAGGAGGAAATGGCAGCCCGCTCCAGCGTTCCTGCCTGGAGAATCCCATGGACGGAGGGGCCCGGCGGCTGCAGTTCTGGGCTCGCAAAGAGTCGGACACGACCGAGCAACGAAGCACACACATAAAGTATCTGCGCACAGGTTTCAGGGAAGCGTTCATCTGCTTCCTGGGATTAAAGCCCCCAACTACGAGTGCTGGGTCATACGATAGCTGCACGATTTGTGTTTTTGCTTGTTTGTTTGAAGGTTTTATTTTGCTTCATGTAAGAAACTTCATTTTCTCCCCAGAGTGACGGCTGTCACATTTCGCATTCCCACAACAGAGTGTGTGAGGTCCAGATTCTTATTAGACTAGAAAGGCTTGGCCCTGCTTTCTTTCCCCTTTTTCTTTTCTTTTCTTTCTTTCTTTTAAATTTACTACAAAAGTTAATGAGCTTACTAAGGATTCTAATTTTTAAAATATTTCTAATAGGACAGACTCTGATCAAAGACAACATTCTTGGTCTGAATCTAAATGCTGCTAGATAATCACCCTTGTATCCACTACAAATAAAAAAAAAAATAAAAACTTAGAGAAGCGGTGTGGGAAGTGTCCTTTTCTTCCCTTAGTGTGGTCCATCTTGTCATTTCCAGTTAATATTTCTGGTATTACTTCATATTTCTCAAAAAGTTATCAAAATCTGTGGACTCTCTTTTTATTTTGTTATTTTATTGTGTTTATGTTTCTTGACTTACCTTTTGACCTGCTTCATCCATTTCTTCCACTTCCCCACACTTCACTTCTGGCAACCACCAATCTGTTCTATTTCTATTGATCTATTTATTTTTCTATATTTCTTTATCCAGTGATTTTTTTTTCTAATTACTGAATTTATTGCATTGAGCATCTGTTATGTGCTCATCACTGGTCTCATCTCCTGAGATACCTCAGGGAACCAAATAGAGAAAAATGCCTCTCCTGTGGAGGAGATAACTGGTGGCTTTAGAGAACAGAAATGACAGGCGATTATCAGTAACACCTACGTTGATTAGTGAGGATGTAAGACCTCAGGAGCACATTACCTATCTACTAAAGTCACAAAATATGAACTATATTTAATCAAAAGTTAAGAATGGTAGTCAGGTATATAAAGAAATCATATGTTCTATTAACAAAAAGGAACTAACCTAAAAAGAAAAATTAAGCAAACTATGTTGACATCTCACAAAGAAGATATAAAGGAAAGAACTATGTATAACATGGGTGAATCTGAAAAATATTATGCCTAGTAAAGGAAAATTTATATGAAAAAATTCCATATTATATGATCCATTTATATGAAATCCCACATTCTTCCTATGTTTGACTAAAAAAAAAAATCAGCATTGCAATTATTTGTGGGGGCAGGGGTTATGGTGGTGGGATTACACTATATTGACAAGGGTTTGGTTTTATAGTGTATGCTTTGTTTAAAATAACAACATATGCAGTTTATCATTTGTAAACATTACTTCAAAAGAGAAAAGCACTATTAATAGAATAATATACAAGGTATATTATAATTATATACATGTTAGAGTGCTTATTATATATATCTATTTAATTCACTTGGAAATGCATCAAAATGATGTTCTAATAGCTGAAGATAGGCGTGGATAGAAAGACAGTCATATGATTAAAACAGCATACAATCTAGAGGTGTTTAGTACAAAATTTATTCAATTTTGCGTTATCTTTGAAAATTTTCATAATATAATGTTGGGAAAAGTTAAATGAGAATTTTAAAGAAAGCCAGGGAGATTGTAGGCTTCCAAGCACCCAAAGTGTGCTTTTTGCTCCAGTTGTGCTTTTCAGGTTTGAGTTTTCAAGAAGCCATTACAAAGGATAGGTAGGCAGGGTTCTAGAGTCCTTGCTGTCTGGACTCGGAAGGTTGCAGGCCATGCCACAGTCTGGGTATGACCTGACATTGGTCTCCCTAGCCCTCGGGATATAACTGTAACTGAGAGATCATCTGACCAGAAGACAGACACATTGCTCTCCTCCTTCTCTCTGAGAGGTACAAAGATATATGTTTTCCAAGAAAGGTCTATTAAAATGTCAAAGATGTGATGCTTATTCCAAAACCACAAAGCGCATGCTGTTGACCTCTGTTGAAGCTGGTCAGATTGCTGCCTTATGAAGCTTTTCAGCAACAATCCCACTGCCTGTCAAATCAATACCTCAAACTCAATACCTGGAGTGGGGGTGTTTTATTACCACCCAAAATTTTCAAAAAAACTGTTTCATTGAAGTGAGTTCAAATACTATTGCTCAGAAGAAGGTTTGGGAAGAAAAATACAGCTCTCTATTCCCTTAAAAATTAATGCTCCTTGAGGCAAATATTGTAAAATGGAGAGTAAGAACTACATAGCAGATATGCTTTAATTGCATTTTAGGCAATTTTTCCCATATGAAGCCTTCCTCACTTTTCACAACAGATTTAGATGCCCCATGCTCTAGTAACATTGGCTAAACAATTTTGGGGAAAATTGTTAACAGTCATCACCTAGTATTATAACTGCTGGAACAGAAAACCTTCTACTAGATTATGAGCCCTTTGAAGCCAGGCCAATAAACTTTTCATCTCTGTATTTCAGCTAAATATATTTACAAGATAAAAGTATACCAGTTTTGTCTGGTCAAAAGAATTGATTAACTGAAAAAAGAATGTGATGGTTAACTTCATTGTATTTAGAGCTTGGTTCTATGTATTATCTAACGCCACATGTAAGATGGTATAAGAGGGATATTTTAGTTGTAAATGTACAAGAAAAAAACAACCCATGTTGGTTTAAGCAAAAAGACTCATGCAACAAAAAGTTATTGACTCTGTGGTAAACAATCTGCCTGTAATGCAGGAGACGCAGGTTCGATCCCTGGGTTGGGAAGATCCTCTGGAGAAATAAATGGCAACCCACTCCAGTATTCTTGCCCAAGAAACCCCATGAATAGAGGAGCCTAGCAGGCTACAGTTCATTGGATTGCAGAAGAGTCAGGCATGACTTAGTAAGTAAACGGCAACAACAAGACTGGTCTCCCTGATGGCTCAGTTGTAAAGAATTTGCTGCAATTCAGGAGACTGCACACAAGAGACTGTCTGCAGTTCAGGCGACCTGGGTTCAGTCCTTGGGTGGGGGGGGGGGGAGACCCCCTGGAGAAGGAAATGGCAGCCCATTCCAGTATTCTTGCCTGGGAAATCCCACGGACAGAGGAGCCTGGCAGGCTACAGTCCCTGGCGTAACAAGAGCTGGATGTGACTTAGCAACTAAGCCCCCAAACACCAAGTCTGTTTTTAGATGTACATATTCTGGGACAAATGTGAAACTTTTTCTTCATCTCTCTGGTCTCCTTTAACCTACTCTTCTCCACATTTTTCTCTTAGTCACTTTTAAGCCCTCCTTTAACCCCAAAGTGGATGAAGCCCTCAGGCAACATCTTTCAGCTTCTGACCAAGTGAGGGAAGAATCTCTTCCTCTGTGTTCACAACAATCGTTCTGAGAGCGACAGTTTGTCGTAGCTTGAATGTATCCCCTTCCGACATGTCACTGTTTTTGTTTCCCATAAACTATCACTTTTGATATACACAAATACATGTTTTTTAAAAAGTCTATAAAGACTCCATAAAGAACCTACAGACTCATTTGAATGATATACGTATATTTTTCTCACTCATTTCTCAAGTGTGATACTAGGTAAGTTGTTTATATTACTTTTCTTCCAATTTATCTTTCCACCAGGTGATATATTACATAGAAAAGTACTTCCTTAGTATTGTTCTCCATCTTTCCATAAAAACTTTAAAACTTTAACTTTTGCTAAAGTCTCTTAGTGCTCATCTGAATGTCACTTAACCATCTTTCAAGGGCCAGCTCAAGCTCTTTCTTTCCTTAAGGAAATGCTTTCTGACCGCCCCAAATACAAAGATCATGCCTCCTGTGTCTGAACTAAAATGATATATATGTAGGGTCCTTGTCAATCATTGTGCATCACTCATTTTATATATACTAGCTATGAAAGGGGTCCTTATTTTAATCTAGTACATAAAAGTATCCTGCATAAATAAATTTGGTTAGTGACAACATCTTTCACCTTATTTTTTTCTTAGTTGAAATGTGAGTAGAAAATACACACAACAGTCTAGCCAGGAATAAAGAGATTCAACAAGCAGTGTGTTCAGAATGTGTCTGGAATACAGTAAACACAGAAGTTATAAATACACAAATATAGTAAATGCAGAAGGTGTAGCTTTACTTGTAATTAATTCATTATGACTTTTTGAGGACAGAGCAGTTCAGTTCAACCCCTCAGTCCTGTCTGACTCTTTGTGACCCCATGAATCGCAGCACGCCAGGCCTCCCTGTCCATCACCAACTCACGGAGTTTACTTAAACTTATGTGCATCAAGTCAGCGATGCCATCCAACCATCTAATCCTCTGTTGTACCCTTCTCCTCCTGCCTTCAATCTTTCCCAGCATCAACATCTTTTCAAATGAACCAGTTCTTCACATCAGGTAGCCAAAGTATTGGAGCTTCAGCACCAGTCCTTCCAATGAACACCCAGGACTGATCTCCTTTAGGATGGACTGATTGGATCTCCTTGCACTCCAAGGGACTTTCAAGAGTCCTCTCAACACCACAGTTCAAAAACATCAATTTTTCAGCCCTCAGCTTTCTTCACAGTCCAACTCTCACATCCATACATGACCACTGGAAAAGCCATAGCCTTGACTAGACAGACCTTTGTTGGTAAAGTAAAGTCTCTTCCTTTTAATATGCTATCTTGGTTGGTCATAACTTTTGAAAAAATATACCTGGCTTTGAGAATTTTGAGCATTACTTTACTAGTGTGTGAGATGAGTGCAACTTTGCAGTAGTCTGAGCACTCTTTGGCATTGCCTTTCTTTGGGATTGGAATGAAAACTGACCTTTTCCAGTCCTGTGGTCACTGCTGAGTTTTCCAAATTTGCTGGCTAAAGAAGTTGAAGTAGAACGGTTCTATGAAGACCTGCAAGATCTTTTAGAACTAAAACCCAAAAAAAGATGTCTCTTTCATTATAGGGGACTGGAATGCAAAAGTAAGAAGTCAAGAAACACCTGGAGTAACAGACAAATTTGGCCTTGGAGCACAGAATGAAGCAGGGCAAAGGCTTTTGCCCAGAGAATGCACTGGTCATAGCAAACACTTTCTTCCAACAACAGAAGGGAAGACTCTACACATGGACATCACCAGATGGTCAACACGGAAATCAAATTGATTATATTCTTTGCAGCCACAGGTAGAGGAAAACAACAGAATAGGAAAGACTTGAGATCTCTTGAAGAAAATTAAAGATGCCAAGGGAACATTTCATGCAAAGATGGGCTCGATAAAGGACAGAAATAGTATGGACCTAACTGAAGCAGAAGATATTAATAAGAGGTGGCAAGAATACACAGAAGAATTGTACAAAAAAGATCTTCATGACCCAGATAATCACGATGGTGTGATCACTCACCTAGAGCCAGACATCCTGGAATGTAAAGTCAAGCATCACTATGAATAAAGCTAGTGGAGGTGATGGAATTCCAGTTGAGCTTTTTCAAATCCTGAAAGATGATTCTTTGAAAGTGCTGCACTCAATATGCCAGCAAATTTGAGGACAGATAACCTGTTCCAAAATGTTGTTTTCTTTTCTATATCCTCAGCATGAGCCACAATTCTTTGAAGACCAAAGATGTTCAATACATTTTGATCAAATATCCTCAGTTGCTATTACAAGTAATGGGAGATGAGTACAGTGGAAATTTTCAAGCATAAGCTACTATATGCTCATAGGAGATATCTTTTTAGTGAAACATTTATCAATTTTTGGTACTTTTCTTGTGTTTTCTGAAATTGTTCTGTCCGCAATATATTTTTTCAAGGGTCCTTATATGCAGTCATCTCACACGCTAGGAAAGTAATGCTAAAAATTCTCCAAGTCATGCTTCAGCAATACATGAACCGTGAATTTCCAGATGTTCAAGCTGGTTTTAGGAAAGGCAGAGGAATCAGAGATCAAATTGCCAACATCTGCTGGATCATCAAAAAAGCAAGAGAGTTTCAGGAAATCATCTATTTCTGCTTTATTGACTATGCCAAAGCCTTTCACTGTGTGCATCACAATAAACTGTGGAAAATTCTGAAAGAGATGGGAATACCAGACCACCTGACCTGCCTCTTGAGAAACCTGTATGCAGGTCAGGAAGCAACAGTTAGAACTGGACATGGAACAGCAGACTGGTTCCAAATAGGAAAAGGAGTACGTCAAGGCTGTATATTGTCAGCCTGCTTATTTAACTTATATGCAGAGTTCATCATGAGAAATGCTGGGCTGGAAGAAGCACAACCTGGAATCAAGATTGCCAGGAGAAATATCAATAACCTCAGATATGCAGATGACACCACCTTTATGGCAGAAAGTGAAGAGGAACTAAAAAGCCTCTTGATGAAAGTGAAAGAGGAGAGTGAAAAAGTTGGCTTAAAGTTCAACATTCAGAAAACTAAGATCATGGCATCTGGTCCCATCACTTCATGGGAAATAGATGGGGAAACAGTGGAAACAGTGTCAGACTTTATTTTTAGGGGGCTCCAAAATCACTGCAGATGGTGATTGCAGCCATGAAATTAAAAGACGCTTACTCCTTGGAAGGAAATTTATGATCAACCTAGATAGCATTTGAAAAGCAGAGACATTACTTTGCCAATAAAGGTACATCTGATCAAGGCTATTGTTTTTCCAGTGGTCATGTATGGATGTAACAGTTGGACTGTGAAGAAAGCTGAGTGCCGAAAAATTGATGCTTTTGAACTGTGGTATTGGAGAAGACTCTTGAGAATCCCTTGGACTGCAAGGAGATCCAATCAGTCCATCTTAAAGGAGATCAGTCCTGGGTGTTCATTAGAGGGACTGATGTTATATAATACTTTGGCCACCTGATGTGAAGAGCTGACTCATTTGAAAAGACCCTGATGCTGGGAGGGATTGGGGGCAGGAGGAGAAGGGGGATGACAGAGAATGAGATGGCTGGATGGCATCACTGACTCGATGGACATGAGTTTGAGTAAACTCCGGGAGTTGGTGATGGACAGGTAGGCCTGGTGTGCTGCGATTCATGGGGTCGCAGAGTCGGACACAACTGAGCGACTGAACAGATCTGAACTGACTGATCCATTTTGAAGTCTATCCATGCAGAACAAAGCAGTTAGTATAACAATGAGCTCTTTTCTTTTTTTTTTTTTATCTTATTGAGATAAAAGTCTAATAGTAATATAATTGAGAAAGGAAAAATTCTTCCTCATAAGTGATGATTTTAGGGTGGACACATTCTCTTTGTTAGAAACATTCTTAGGAAAGGATTTTCAACAAAATTATTTGTTTCCGTTGTACTTGCATCTTGTAGACTTTCTGAGCTTGAATTTTTAGATATTTCTAAGACTGCAGCCATGAAATTAAAAGACACTTACCTCTTGGAAGGGAAGCTATGACAAACCTAGCTAGCATATCAAAAAGCAGAGACATAAATTTGCCAACAAAGGTCCACATGGCTAAAGCTATAGTTTTTCCAGTAGTCATGTACAGAAAGTTGGACCATAAAAAAGGCTGAGCACTGAAGAACTGATGTCTTTAAATTGTGGTCCTGGAGAATACTCTTGAGAGTCCCTTGTCCTGCAAAAAGATCAAACCAATCAATCCTGATGGAAATCAACCCTGAATATTCATTGGAAAGACTAATGCTGAAGCTGAAACTACAAACTTTGGCCACCTGATGCAAAGAGCTGACTCATTGGAAAAGATTCTGATGCTGGGAAAGATTGAACGCAAAAGGAGAAGAGGGTGCCAGAGGATGACATAGATAGCATCACCAATTCAGTGGGCATGAATTTGAGCAAACTCCAGCAGACAGTGACAGACAGGGAAAAACCATAGCTTTGATTTTATGGACCTTTGTCTCCAAAGGGATGTCTTTGCTTTTTAATATGCTGTCTATGTTTGTCATAGTATTTCTTCCAAGGAGCATGCACTTTTTTAAAGCGTTAATGGTAATGTGTTACCATTTGTTAAATCATGTTGATTGGTGCATGATAATTTATTTTTTTTGTACTTTTAATTATATATGAAAAATTTCCCCCAAAGAATGTAATTAATGTAGTCTCAGGATACATTAGAAATATTTCATGAAAAAAGGAGTAACTTATATAGGTGTCAACAGGGAATAATGTACGGTGTGCAGTGAAGCTCCGAGCGGGCACTGAACCATATTTCTGGAGCAGTGGCAAGAGCGTTTTCATTAAGAAGATAAAACTACCTCTCATCCTTAATGGGTTTTAAGAATTCACAAGGGAGGTACATTGGGAACAGAAACGCTAGTTACAAGAAACTCTATAACCAACAGGATAAAGGCTCAGGGGAGCTTCTGTGCGAACAGCTATGGACGGAATAAGTTTCTGTGACAGGACAGCAGAGAGGCCAGGCGGCCATCCGCGTGGCCGGGGAGCAGGACGCCTTCACAAGCTGCTCTGCTGTGGGTGTTTCTGGATCCCCATGCTGATCAGGGAGATGCTATGCTTCCCCGCAGGGGCACCACGCGCATGTTTTATAACCACAACAAGCCATTTTTTAGCCAATCTCTTTTATTAGACAAAATTATTTTCAGTATTAATAATTCAATAAAATTAATAATATCAATAAAAAAAGAAAGGATATGCGATTAGTAAAATTGTTATTATAAAGAACTTTGTCTGGGAGGCGGAAATGGTAACCACTCCAGTATTCTTGCCAGTATAATCCCATGGACAGAGGAGCCTGGCAGGCTACAGCCCATGGGGTCACAAAAAGTCAGACATGACTGAGCACGCACTGAGCTAACTAAATTATATCCTGGATGTGTTCCAATGTCTCCTAGTTTAGTCTATGTGAACTTGGGTAGAATTTATATCCTACTGTTGTGTGAAAATTATATAAATCTTAACTATGTTGAATAGGTTCATGGTGTTTTCAGGTATACTATATCCTTCTAATTTTCTCTATATATATTTTATTAATTTTTGAGGATTTGTATTGAAACTCCAACTAAAAATCTTAACTTATTTATTTAAAAATAATTGTAATAAATAATAGAACTATATATAACTTTGTTCTGTATTTTCCAAGTTTCTTGTAAATGTGCTATCATACTCCCATAATTTAAAAAATTAAAAAAAAACTCTATGTAATCATGTGAATAAAAATTAGAAAAATAAATAAAAGGCAAAGTGAACAATACAGTACAAAAAAAGTCATACCAATGCTACTTCAGCAATACAATGCATATATGAATAACATCATGTATGATTTTAATTTTATCCTTATGAAGGAAAAATGTTATACCTCACCATTTGTACTTTTTCATAGATGGATTAATTAATTTGGCTATGGTAATCATTTCACAATATATATGTATACTAAATCATCATGGTACACACTCTGATTAGAAACAATTTTTACTTGTTAATTATATCTCAAAAAAGCTGAGAAAATGTTTAATCCAATATGAATTCCAGTTGATCACACTGAAGGAATTGAAGTTCTATTTCTTCACATTTTTATCACTATATTATCATCATTTTTTTTTCTATTATAAAAATCTGTACAGTACCACCAGCACTGGAGACCCATAACCCCAAACAAGCTTAAAGAGTCCCAATCCATTCCTAACCTCTTCTTCAGGTGAAGGTGTATAGTGAGTGCAGCAACATATTTCAGTCCCTCATCATCTTGCCTCAACTTACTGGATTTGGGAACATCAGCTGGTGAATTCTTCAAGGGTTGGGCATTTGACCAACAAAAAGGCATGCAGAAACACCAACTCCTTCTTGGAAATGAGTTTTAAGTTTAAATCTAGTAAAATTTTGGTTAATAACTAATATTGGACATTTAAAATTATTGAAATAAGATTCTGGGATCTGAAGTATCTCTAGAATTTCAGTTATCTAAGACCCCCAGGAAGTCATAAAGTTTTACACCAGGTATAGCGAATGGATGCTTTCACTTTCTCTCTAAGCTGATGATTCCTAGAAATTAGTGATTGTATTCACCAAACTGGAACCAGTATAGAACAGTATTAAAGTAGGTTGGACAAGTTTGATTTGATTATGAGATAACTGTTTTAGTCCACTAAAGCTGCCATGACAAAACAGTACAGATTGGATGGCTTAAACAAAACAAAACAAAACAATTATATTCTCATCAGTTCTGGAAGCTAAAAGTCCACGATCAAGGTGCTGCTGGGTTTGGTGTTGGTGTGAGTGTATTTCCTGGTTCACTGCCTCCCAGCCACGTCCTCACACTCTTTCCTCTGTGTGCGTATACAGAGAGCAAGCGAGAGAGAGAATTCTTCCTCTTCTGTCTCTTCCTCTTCTTATAAGGACACCAGTCCTGTTGGATTAAGGAACTACCCCCACGACATCATTTAATCTTACTTGCCTCTCGGAAGACCCTTTCTCCAAATAAGTCACACTGAAGAAGAGGGCCTCAACATATGAATTTGGCAGGAGACAAAATTCAGTTCATAAAATAACCCTGGTAGAGAAAAGACTGATGAATATTCATGTATGCTATTTTTTTTTCAGTAATATGTGACAGGAAAGAGTCAGCTGCTGATGAGATGTGATAAAGTGTGGCTAACAGTTTTTTGGGAGGACAGGGCAAAGAAGTCAACCCAGGAAGGGAAGTGAGGTTGTTAGTCTACTGTCCCCTCGGTCCTACTGATTTAGGCTAATATCTCTGGGGAGGAGCATTCTTCACACCTGAGTCACAAACGTATGTTTGAGAAAATCTAGTTTAAATAATGTGAATTTGTTCAAACTTGTAGATTTGTTCAAACTAGTATTTGTAATATAATCAATTTTGATGAAAAAAGATGAAGGGGGAAAAGAATAAAATACGACAATAAATAAAACATTAAAAGAATGCAAAAGGGCTCTTGGAAAACAAAATTATGATATCAGAAGCTATCCAAGTGGACAAACACAATCAACAATGTGTAAAAAATGTTCAGGAAGAAAAGTTAAAATGATGGAGGAATAGACCACAAAAAAAAAAAAAAAAAAAAAGAGAGAGAGAGAGAGAGAAAGAGGGAGAATCAGACCTAGATTCCCCAAATCATTTGTTCCACATAGACAGACAGATAAAACAGAAAAGAGAAATTTTGCAAATAATGCTTGAGCTTTTTAAACCACAGCCTAGAGGGGTTCACTGTGTGCAAAACACAATGAACAGAAAAGCACTCAAAAATGGCAGTGTCATCAAGGAATTCCAGAACAGCAACAAAAGGAAAACCCTCAATGTCTTAGAAAGTGTGTATAAACAGTCATCTTACATTGCATAAGAAATTGAAATGACATAGGATTTTCCAGTCCCTCTATCCAAAGCTAAAATTTCTGTGAAGCATTGCCTTCGAAATTCTAAAGGAAAATATTTTCAAGCTAAAAATTCTGTACTTCATCTGCCTAGTAATCAGGTAAAGAAAAAAGCTAGGACTTTACATATAATGAAGGTCTAAAATTTTTCAGTTTCTTCATCTGTTTTCTCAAGATATACTCTCCCAAAATAAGAGAAAAAGTCAAAGAGCAGAAACACATAGTATCCAGGCAAAGAGAATAAAACGTAAGATAAAACATAGGGTAGTGAATTTCCTGGATGATGGTGAAGGGAAACCCCAGGAGGGTAACTCAATAATGGGCCTGGAGAACAGAATTCATGGTAAGAACAGGCAGATCAAAGGCTTTAGAATAAAGGATAAAAGGAAACCACAGACCTGATGTATTTCAGCAGATTGAAAGGACATTCACATGTCAGGCAGTTTAATGCTAAGCTATGATAGCCATATGACCAAAGAAGCAGGTGAAAATATAAAGAGATAAATATTTGTAAGAGAATAAATGCAATTGTTGTACATTAATTGGCCCAGGTTGGCTAATATATGTATAGTCACAATGATATAAATACTGAATATTAATGCAAATGATTATGCATTCATTGTTCTGAGTGGATGGTAGAGGGTAAATAAGAAAGGTCAATCCTTATTGTCAACAGTAGAAAAATCTTAGTTATATTTAAAATTGAAAAGTCAAAAGTTAGCAGCATAAGCATATTATTTAGAAAAATAGACAATAGCACCAGAAGAAAAGGGTGCTTGGTGCTCAGTGATAACATATCCACCTGAATCCAGGAGACATGGGTTCAAACCCTGGTTGCTAGGATAACCAGGGGAAAGAAATGGCAACCCACTGCAGTATTCTTGCCTGGGAAATCCTGTGGGCAGAGGAGGCTGGCAGGCTAAAGTCTGTGGGGGTCACAAATCAGTAACTAAACAACAACAAGCAGAATAAAAAAGGGAAATGGATTCAAGTCTTTTTTGCGGGGGTGGGGGGTGGCAGTTAAAATCAGGTGAGGAGGTAATCAGGGTAGAAAATTGTTATTTTAATTCCAAGATTTATCAATCATTTTTACTTCTTAAAATACACACATGTTCTAAGTTGATTAAATTAGTTTAAAAGTTAATTATTTAAGTTAAAGTTAACTGTGGATGCCTACTATGACCTGGGAGTTGAAGTTGACACTATGCGGAATGTGGAAAATACTGGAGAAATTTTAGTATATATTCTGCAGCAAACTTAAAATTGGGAGCCAATTGTACATAAGTAAACCATTTATAGAGTCATAATTCAGTGAAAAGTTTCTCTAAGCCAATGAAAGCAATCCCACGTAGGCTTAAGTAGTCATGAGAAGCTTCACATGATTAAAAGCTTCAGAAAGCTTAAACAAAGATGGAAGCTTCACAAAGATTAAACTTTGGGCCAGATGCTATCTTTGATGATTTCTGCTCATTCTTTCATTTAATTCTTAGTTCAATATCTAGCTGCAGGCTCTGGTTTTTTTTTTAATTTATTTTATTGAAGCACAGTTCGTGTGTGTGTGTGTGTGTGTGTGTGTGTGTGTTAGCACTCAGTTGTGTCCGACTCTTTGAGACCCCGTGGACTGTAACTCAACAGGCTCCTCTGTCCACAGAATTCTCCAGACAAGAATACTGGAGTGGGTTGCCATTTCCTTCTTCAGAGGATCTTCCCAACCCAGGGATTGAACCCAGATCTCCCACATTGAAGGCAGGCTTTTTAGCATTTGAGCCATCAGGGAAGCCCTATGGTTCATTTATAATGTTGTGTTAATTTCTGCTGGAGAGATAGGAGACTCAGGTTCAACCCCTCGGTTGGGAATATCCCTTGGAGGAGGGCTTGGCAACCCACTCCAGCATCCTTGCCTAGAGAATCTCATGGGCAGAGGAGCCTAGTGGATGACGGTTTCAAAGTACTGGAAATGACTAAATTGACTGAGCATGAGCATAAACCAGATGTGCACATATATGAGGATATTGAACATAGCTCCCCAGGCTATTCAGTGGGACCTTGTTGTTCATCCATAATGTGTTGTTTATAATATCAACATGTTGTTAATATATACATAATCCTTGTTGTTTATAATAATTTTGATCTGTTAATCCTAAATTCCCAGTCCACTCCTCCTCCAACCTGCTCCTCCTTCGCAACAAGTCTGTTCTATATACCTGTGAGTCTGAATTTGTTGTGTAGATAGTTCATTTGTGGAATATTTTAGATTCTATATATAAGTGACATCATATGGTATTTTTCTTTCTCCTTCTGACTTCACTTAATATGATAATCTCCACATCCATCCATTTTGTTGCAAATAGCATTATTTAATTTTTTATGCCTGAGTAGTATTCCATTGTCCCCTGGAGTAGGAAATGGCAAGCCACTCCAGTATTACTGCCTGGGAAATCCCATGGACAGAGGAGCCCGGTGGGCTGCAGCTGATGGGGTTACCAGGGAAATGGTAATGGTAATGGTAATGGTAATGGTAATGGTAATGCTCAGACATGACTGAGCACACGTGCTGTGTTCCATTGTATACATGAACCACACGTCTTCATCCATTCATTGACCACTGGATATGTAGGTTGTTTCCATGTCTTGGCTTTGTGAACAGTGCTGCTATGAATATATGAGCACATGTATCTTTCTGAGTTATAGTTTTGTCTGGATATATCCCAGGAGTAGGATTGCTGGGTCATGTTACAACTCTTATTTTTAGTATTTTGAGGAAACTCCATACTGTTTTCCAAAATGACTGCACCAATTTATACTCCCATCTATGTTTCCCTGATGGCTCAGCCAGTAAAGAATCAGCCTTCAATTCAGGAGACTGCCTCCCATGCAGGAGACCTGAGTTTGATTCCTGGGTCAGGAAGATCTGCTGGAGGAGGAAATGGCTACTCAATCCAGTATTCTTGCCTTGATAATTCCATGGACAGAGGAACCTGAGGGGCTACAGTCCATGGGGTAATAAGAGGTGGACATGACTTGGCAACTAAACCAGCACCACATTCCCATTACTGGTGCACAAGTGATCCTTTTCCCCCCCGTCCTCTTCAGCATTTGTTATTTGCAGATTTTTAATAACTTCTATTGTGACTGGTGTAAGGTGGTACCCCATATATTGGCTTTATTATTACCCTTCTTTTACAGATGAAACACCAGATGATCTAGACAAACACCTTTCTTAATCCCACATTGAATATTTAGTAACCAGTTGGGAGTGAATGATCATTTCATGGAAGTTAGCAGCTTTCTCATCTAAAAAAAATAAATAAATTTATTTTGGTTTAGCATATTCCAAGACTTCTGTGACTAATTCTTTCACTCTGTAATCTCCAAACTGTGATTTTCTTTGGAGGTTTGCTGGGGATGTGATGGTAAGAAAAGTGTGTGCCCAGCATATTTATGCTTTATTTTTGCAATTTGAATAATAGTACACATTTCACTCAAACTTTAAGAAATAAAAAAAAGAATAAAAATATATAGATGGTGGTTAGGTCCCCAATGTTTAAAAAGTCAGTAATGCATCAGCTAGTTTGCTCTTGTGACCCTGTACTGTTGAAAGGTTTGGCCATTGTTTAGTTTGTAGTTCAGTGACTTTTAGGTTTGGAAAACAGTCCAGTTTAGAGGCCTATGCACCTTTAACTTGCATTCTAATTGTTGGGTAGCCTACGCACCTTTAACTTGCATTCTAATTGTTGGGTAATTTAACTGGATGTTTGACTCAAAGCAAAGTACTTGATCTGTTAGTGAATTACCTGCTTCACGTGACTGTATCTCACGTACTGAGAGTATCTGAGGCTGCATGTGCTCATCCAGTATTAAGAACTGGTATTACCAGACCACAGCCCAGGTTTTCTCAGTGCATACATTTTTCAACTGGCTACTATATAGAAATAGAACCCAGTAGTTGAGATCATGGGATTTAGACCCAAGACATGTTCTTGAGTCTTTGCTCTAAGATATTGCTGCCCTCTCAAAAACTATTTCCTTATCTGAAAACTAGGGAACAAAGAAAAAATAATAATAATGCCCAATCCATAGAGCTGTTTTATTAAGCTTCTAGCATAGTACCTAATGTTTTAAGTTTCAACACATATCAAGTACTCGTTATGTTAATATTTGGTTTGGTCCTTAATTTTTACAACTTTTTCAGGAACTTATCAATGTGTGTTCCCATCTTAACTCCAATCAACTCATTGGTTGTTTAAGGAACACTTTTGCATGTAGTGATGCTTCTAAAGGTTCACTTGATTTTGTTTTCTAGCATGTCTGGCTCTAGATGAGTGATCACATCATTGTGGTTATACGGGTCATGAAGATCTTTTTTGTATGGTTCTTCTGTGTATTCTTGCCACCTCTTCTTAATATCTTCTGCTTCTGTTAGGTCCATACCATTTATGTTGTTTATTATGCCCATCTTTGCATGAAATGTTCCCTTGGTATCTCTAATTTTCTTGAAGAGATCTCTAGTCTTCCCATTCTATTTTTTTCCTCTATTTCTTTGCATTGATCATTGAGGAAGGTTTTCTTATTTCTCCTTGCTATTTTTTGGAACTCTGCATTCAAATGGGTATATCTTTTCTTTTCACCTTTGCATTTAGCTTCTCTTCTTTTCTCAGCTATTTGTATGGCCTCCTCAGACAACCATTTTGCCTTTTTGCATTTCTTTTTTTGGGGGTATGGTCTTGATCACTGCCTCCTGTATAGTGCCAATAACCTGCATCCATAGTTCTTCATGCATTCTTTCTGTCTATCAGACTTATTCCTGTGAATCTATTTATCACTTCCACTGTATAATCATAAGGGATTTGATTTAGGCCATACCTGAATGAATGGTCTAGTGGTTTTCCCTACTTTCTTCAATTTATGTATGAGCCTTGAAATAAGGAGCTCATCATCTGAGTCAGTCTATTCCCGGTCCAGTTTTTTATTGACTGTAGAGAGCTTCTCCATCTTTAGCTGCAAAGAATGTAATCAACCTGATTTTTGTATTGAACATCGAGTGATGTCCATGTGTAGAGTTCTGTCTTATGTTGTTGGAAGAGGGTGTGTGTTATGATCAGTGCGTTCTCTTGGCAAAACTCTGTTAGCTGTTGTCCTGCTTTATTTTGTACTCCAAGGCCAAATTTCTCTCTTACCCAAGGTAGTTCTTGACTTCCTACTTTTGCATTTCAGTCCTCTATAATTAAAAGGACATACTTTTTGAGTGTCAGTTCTAGAAGTTCTTGTAGCTCTTCATAGAACCATTCAACTTCAGCTTCTTCAGCCTTACAGGTTGGGGCATACACTTGGATTACTTGTGATATTGAATGGTTTGCCTTGGATACATCATTAAGAAAAAAGGTCAATTCAGTTCTGTCACTCAGTCATGTCCAACTCTTTGCAACCCCATGAACCGCAGCACACCAGGGCTCCCCGTCCATCACCAACTCCCAGAGCCCATCCAAACTCATGTCCACTGAGTCAGTGATGCCATCCAATCATCTCATTTTCTGTTGTCCCCTTCTTCTCTTGCCCTCAAACTTTCCCAGCATCAGGGTCTTTTCCAATGAGTCAGCTCTTCACATCAGGTGGCCAAAGTATTGGAGTTCCAGCTTCAACATCAGTCCTTCCAAAGAACATGCAACACTGATATCCTTTAGGATGGACTGGTTGGATCTCCTTGCAGTCCAAGGGACTGTCAAGAGTCTTCAACACCACAGCTCAAAAGCATCAATTCTTTGGCTCTCAGCTTTCTTTACAGTCCAACTCTCACATCCATACATGACCACTGGAAAAATGATAGCCTTGACCAGATGGACCTTTGTTGGCAAAGTAATGTCTCTGCTTATTCATATGTTGTCTAGGTTGGTCATAACTTTCCTTCCAAGGAGCAAGAGTCTTTTAATTTCATGGCTGCAATCACCATCTGTAGTGATTTTGGAGCCCAGAAAAATAAAGTCTGCCACAGTTTCCAATATTTCCCCATCTATTTCCCATGAAGTGATGGGACCAGATGCCATGATCTTAGTTTTCTGAATGTTAAGCTTTAAGCCAACTTTTTCACTCTCCTATTTCACTTTCATCAAGAGGGTCTTTAGTTCTTCTTCACATTCTGCAATAAGGGTGGTGTCATCTGAATATAGAAATCATTGATATTTCTCCTGGAAATCCAGCTTGTACTTCATCCAGCCCATAATTGCTCGTGATGTACTCTGCATATAAGTTAAATAAGCAGGGTGACAATATACAGCCTTGACATACTCCTTTTCCTATTTGAACCAGTCTGTTGTTCCATGTCCAGTTCTAACTGTTGCTTCCTGACCTGCATACAGATTTCTCAAGAGGCAGGTCAGGTGGTCTGGTATTCCCATCTCTTTCAGAATTTTCCACAGTTTATTGTGATACAGATAGTCAAAGGCTTTGGCATAATCAATAAAGCAAAAATAGATGTTCTTCTGGAACTCTCTTGCTTTTTCAATGATTCAGCAGATTTTGGCAGTTTGATATCTGGTTCCTCTGCCTTTTCTAAAACCAGCTTAAACATCTGGAAGTTCATGGTTCATGTATTATTGAAGCCTGGCTTGGAGAATTTTGAGCATTGCTTTCCTAGTGTGTGAGATAAGGGCAATTGTGCAGCACTTTGAGAATTCTTTGGCATTGACTTTCTTATGGACTGGAATGAAAATTGACCTTTTCCAGTCATGTGTCCACTGCTGAGTTTCCCAAATTTGCTGGCATATTGAGTGCAGCACTTTCACAGCATCATCTTTTAGAATTTGAAATAACTGAACTAGAATTCCATCACCTCCACTAGCTTTGTTCATAGTGATGCTTCCTAAGGCCCACTTGACTTCACATTCCAGGATGTCTGTCTCTAGGTGAGTGATCACACCATCGTGATTATCTGGGTGCTGAAGATCTTTTTTGTACAGTTCTTCTGTGTATTCTTGCCACATCTTCTTAATATCTTCTGCTTCGGTTAGGTGGATACAATTTCTGTACTTTATTGAGCCCATCTTTGCATGAAATGATCCCTTGGTATGTCTAATTTTCTTGAACAGATCTCTAGTCTTTCCCATTCTATTGTTTTCCTCTATTTCTATGCACTGAACACTGAGGAAGGCTTTCTTATGTCTCCTTGCTATTCTTTGGAGCTCTCATTCAGATGGATATATCTTTCCTTTTCTCCTTTGCTTTTGGCTTCTCTTCTTTTCACAGCTATTTGTAAGGCCTGCTCAGACAACCATTTTGCTTTTTTGCATTTCTTTTTCTTGGTGACAGTCTTGCTTCCTGTCTCCCATACAGTGTCATGAACCTCCCTCCATAGTTCCTCAGGCACTCTGTCTATCAGACCCAGCCCCTTAATCTATTTCTCACTTCCACTGTATAGTCATAAGGGATTTGATTTAGGTCACACATGAATGGTCTAGTAGTTTTCCCTACTTTCTTCAATTTCAGTCTGAATTTGTCAATGAGTTAATGATCTGAGCCATAGACAGCTCCCAGGCTTGTTTTTGCTTACTGTGTAGAGCTTCTCCATCTTTGGCTGCAAAGAATATAATCAATCTGATTTCGGCGTTGACCATCTGGTGATGTCCATGTGTAGAGTCTTCTCTTGTGTTGCTAGAAGCGGGTGTTTGCTATGACCAGTGAGTTCTCCTGGGAAAACTCTATTAGCCTTTACCCTGCTGCATTCTGTACTCCAAGGCAAAATTTCCTGTTATTTCAGTGTTTCTTGACTTCCTACTTTTGCATTTCAGTCCCTTATAATGAAAAGGACATCTATTTTGGATGTTAATTATAGAAGGTCTTGTAAGTCTTTATAAAACCATTCAACTTCAGCTTCTTCAGCATCACTGGTTGTGGCATGGACTTGGATTACCATGATATTGAATGATTTGACTTGGAGACAAACAGAGATCATTCTGCCATTTTTGAGATTGCATCCAAGTACTGCATTTTGGACTATTTTTTTGACTATGATGGCTACTTCATTTATTCTAAGAGACTCTTTTCCACCCACAGTAGTAGATATAATGGTCATCTGAGTTAAATTCACCCATTCCAGTCCATTTTATTTCTCTGATTCCTAAAATGTCAATGTTCACTCTTGCCATCTCCTGTTTGACCATTTCCAATTTGCCTTGATTCATGGACCTAACATTCCAGGTTCCTATGCAATATTGCTCTTTACAGCATCAGTCTTTGCTTCCCTCACCCGTCATATCCACAACTGGGTGTTGATTTTGCTTTGGCTCCATCCCTTCATTCTTTCTGGAGTATTTCTTCACTGATCTCCAGTAGCATACTGGGCACCTACCAGCCTGGGGAGTTCATAGTTCAGTGTCCTGTCTTTTTGCCTTTTCATACTGTTTATGGGGATCTCAAGGCAAGAATACTGAAGTGGATTGCCACTCCCTTCTCCAGTGGACCACATTTTGCAGAACTATCTACCATGACTCGGCAGTCTTGGGTGGCCCTACACAGCGTGGTTCATAGTTTCATTGAGTTAGACAAGGCTGTGGTCCATGTGATTAGATTGGTTAGTTTTCTGTGATGGTGGTTTTCTGTCTGTCTGCCCTCTGATGGAGAAGAATAAGAGGATTCCTAATGGGAGAGAATGACTGAGGGGGATACTGGGTCTTGTTCTGATGGGCAGGGCCATGCTCAGTAAAACTTTAATCTAATTTTCTATTGATGCATGGATTTGTGTTCCTCCGTCCGCTGCTATTTACCTTGGGGCCAAACTATGGGGGGGGGGGCGGCGTAATGTAGATAATGGTGACCTCCCTCAAAAATCCCATTCATGTACTGATATGGTCAGTGCCCCCAGCCATGCAACAGGCCACTGCCGACCCACGCCTTCGCCAGAGACTCCCCAACACCCACAGGCAAACCTATGGGGTCACTGTTCCATTCTCCTGGGTCCTGGTGCACAACGTTCTGTTGCACCTGCCAAGAGTCTATTTCCCTGTCCTATGTAAGTTCTGACAGCTCTATAGTGGGCTTAATAGCGACTTTCTCCAAGAGGGCTTATGCCAGATCCACGTCCGCTGCACCTAGCCATACGCAAGTCTGCTGCACCCAGAACCCCTGCCCCTCTGGCCCCTGAGGAGATACCCCATGTCCAAGGTCAGAGGGGCCCCAGCAGGACGGTAGGCGTTGGAGAGGTGGACGCAGAGCGCTGGAGCGACTTTTTGGAGATGCCAGTCCACTGCCGCCCTGCAGCTCCACGGGAGGTGCGCAGACACCGTTCTGTCTCAGTCTCTGTGGGGTCTCTGGTCCTGGTGTGCACAAGGTTTGTTTGAACCCTCTGAGCGTCTCTGGTGGGAGTGGGGTTTGATCCTCAATGTGAATTCGCCTCTCCTATCCTTTTGCTGGGGCTACGCCTTGGCCCTTAGATGTGGGGTAACTCCTCAAAGTCGCTCCTGTGCCACCGTCTGGCTGGGCTTCTCTGACCTTGGACGTGGGGTACCTCCTCACCGGTGCTGCAGCGCCACGGAGCCGCCTCTCGAGCACCGCGCTGCCACTGCCGCTGAAATATCAATGACCTCAGAGGTGCAGATGGCACCACCCTTATGGCAGAAAGCGAAGAAGAACTAAAGAGCCTCTTGACAGAAGTGAAAGAGGAGAGTGAAAATGTTGGCTTAAGACTCAACATTCAGAAAACTGAGATCATGGCATACTGTCCCATCACTTAATGGCAAATAGATGGGGAAACAGTGGAAACAGTGGCTGACTTTATTTTCTTGGGCTCCGAAATCACTGCAGGTGGTGACTGCAGCCATAAAATTAAAAGATGCTTGCTCTTTGGAGGAAAAGTTATGAACAACCTAGACAGCACATTAAAAAGCAGAAGCACTGCTCTGCCAACAGATGTCCGTCTAGTCAAGGCTATGGTTTTTCCAGTGGTCATGTCTGGATGTGAGACTATAAAGAAAGTTGAACAACAAAGAATTGATGCTTTTGAACTGTGGTGTTGGAGAAGACTCTTGAGAGTCCCTTGGACTGCAAGGAGATCCAACCAGTCCGTCCTAAAGGAGATCAGTCCTGGGTGTTCATTGGAAGGACTGATGCTGAAGCTGAAACTCCAATACTTTGGCCACCTGTTGCAAAGAGTTGACTCACTGGAAAAGACACTGATGCTGGGAAAGATTGGGGGCAGGAGGAGAAGGGGCCGACAGAGGATGAGATGATTGGAGGCCATCACTGACTGAATGGACATGAGTTTGAGTATTCCTTCAACTTGTATACACATATAGAAATGCCATATTTGAATATATTTAAATATATTTGCTCTTGTAATATCTTTTTAGAAATTAATTACATAATAAAAGTTTTTATTAAAGTATAGTTGATTTACAATGCTTCATGTATGAAGCAATGTGACTGTTCCACATATATACAGGTATATATATACTTATGTTATTTTTCAGATTCTTTTCCATTATATGTTATTACATGGTATTGAATACTGTTCCCCGTGTTATATCATAGGTCTTACCGGTCATATGCTTCATACATGGAAGTTTGTGTCTGTTAATTCCAGATGTTTGATTTGTCTTCTACACATTCCTCTTTGGCAACCTTAAGGTTGTTTTTTGCATTTGTGAATCAGTTTCTGTTCTTTAAATATGTTCACTGGTATCATTTTTTTTAATTAGGTGGAGAGGGAGATGGGAGCGGGGATCGGGATGGTGAATACATGTAACTCCATGGCTGATCCATGTCAGTGTATGACAAAACCCACTGCAATGTTGTGAACTAATTAGCCTCCAACTAATAAAAATAAAAAAAAAAAAAGATTCTCCTTAGAAATAATATCATATGGTATTTGTCTTTGTTGTCTTACCTCACTTAATGTGATAATCCCCAGGTCCATTCATGCTGCTGCAAAGAACATTAGTTTGTTTTTTATGGCTGAGTAGTATTCCAGTATATATTTATAATATATGTATTTATATTTATATATGTTTTATCCATTCATCTGTCAATGGTTACTTCTGCATCTTGGTTATTATAAATAGTGTTGTAATAAATATTGGGGTACATATATCTTTTCAAATTAGAGCTTTTCCCAAATATATGCCCAGGATTGGGACTGCATTCTCATATGGCAACTCTATTTTCAGTGTTTTAAGGAACCTCCACAGTTTTCCATGCTGGCTGCACTAACTTACATTCCCATCAAGGGTAAAGGGTTCCCTTTTCTCCACACCCTCTCCAGCTTTTATTATTTGTTGAATTTTCAATAATGGCCATTCTGACCAGTGTGAGGTTCATTTTCATTTTTATATTATTTTAATTTTCCATAGAACACATTTGTACAACTGTTATATCTTTTATGATGACCAAAGTTTAAACAGTGCTGACTGTTGTTCATGACCTTAATTAAACCTATTCTTTTTTTTAAAAAATTTCTGGTGGATTTTGTCATACATAAAATAAAACAGCCATAGGTTTACATGTGTTCCCCATCCCAATCCCCCGCCCACCTCCCTCTCCACCCGTTCCCTCTAGGTTTTCCCAGTGCACCAGGTCCAAGTGCTTGTCTCATGCATCCAACCTGGGCTGGTGATCTGTTTCACCCTAGATACTATACATGCTTCAATGCTGTTCTCTTGAAACATCCCACCCTCGCCTTCTCCCACAGAGTCTAAAAGACTGTTCTATAAATCTGTGTCTTTTTTTTTTTTTTCTGTTCTGCATATAGGGTTATCATTAACATCTTTCTAAATTCCCTATATATGTATTAGTATATTGTAATGGTCTTTATCTTTCTGGCTTACTTCACTCTGTATAATGGGCTCCAGTTTCATCCATCTCATTAGAATTGATTCAAATGAATTCTTTTTAATGGCTGAGTAATATTCCATGGTGTATATGTACCACAGCTTCCTTATCCATTCGTCTGCTGATGGGCATCTAGATTGCTTCCATGTCCTGGCTATGATAAACAGTGCTGCAATGAACATTGGGGTGCACGTGTCTCTTTCAGATCTGGTTTCCTTGGTGTGTATGCCCAGAAGTGGGATTGCTGGGTCATATGGCAGTTCTATTTCCAGTTTTTTAAGAAATCTCCACACTGTTTTCCATAGCGGCTGTACTAGTTTGCATTCCCACCAACAATGTAAGAGGGTTCCCTTTTCTCCACATCCTCTCCAGCATTTATTGCTTGTAGACTTTTGGATAGCAGCCATCCTGATTGGCGTGTAATGGTACCTCATTGTGGTTTTGATTTGCATTTCTCTGATAATGAGTGAGGTTGAGCATCTTTTCATGTGTTTCTTAGCCATCTGTATGTCTTCCTTGGAGAAGTGTCTGTTTAGTTCTTTGGCCCATTTTTTGATTGGATCATTTATTTTTCTGGAGTTGAGCTGGAGGAATTGCTTGTATATTTTTGAGATTAAGCCCTTGTCTGTTGCTTCGTTTGCTATTATTTTCTCCCATTCTGAGGGCTGTCTTTTCACCTTGCTTATAATTTCCTTTGCTGTGCAAAAGCTTTTAAGTTTCATTAGGTCCCATTTGTTTATTTTTGCTTTTGTTTCTAATATTCTGGGATGTGGGTCATAGAGGATCCTGCTGTGATTTATGTCGGAGAGTGTTTTACCTATGTTCTCCTCTAGGAGTTTTATTGTTTCTGGTCTTACATTTAGATCTTTAATCCATTTTGAATTTATTTTTGTGTATGGTGTTAGAAAGTGTTCTAGTTTCATTCCTTTACAAGTGGTTGACCAATTTTCCCAGCACCACTTGTTAAAGAGGCTATCTTTTTTCCATTGTATCTCCTTGCCTCCTTTGTCGAAGATAAGGTGACCATGTGCTCATGGATTTATCTCTGGGCTTTCTATTCTGATCCATTGATCTATATATCTGTCTTTGTGCCAATGCCATACTGTCTTGATGACTGTAGCTTTGTAGTATAGTCTGAAGTCAGGCAGATTAATTCCTCCAGTTCCATTCTTCTTTCTCAAGATTACTTTGGCTATTCGAGGTTTTTTGTATTTCCATACAAATTGTGAAATTATTTGTTCTAGTTCTGTGAAAAATGCCATTGGTAGCTTGATAGGGATTGCATTGAATCTGTAGATTGCTTGTATGGCCATTTTGACAATGTTGATTCTTCCAATCCATGAACACGGTATGTTTCTCCATCTGTTTGTGTCCTCTTTGATTTCTTTCATCAGTGATTTATAGTTTTCTATGTATAAGTCTTTTGTTTCTTTATGTAGATATGTTCCTAAGTATTTTATTCTTTTTGTTGCAATGGTGAATGGTATTGTTTCCTTAATTTCTCTTTCTGTTTTCTCATTGTTAGTGTATAAGAATGCAAGAGATTTCTGTGTGTTAATTTTATATCCTGCAACTTTACTATATTCGTTGATTAGCTCTAGTAATTTTCTGGTAGAGTCTTTAGGGTTTTCTATGTAGAGGATCATGTCATCTGCAAACAGTGAGAGTTTCACTTCTTCTTTTCCTATCTGGATTCCTTTTACTTCTTTTTCTGCCCTGATTGCTGTGGCCAACACTTCCAAAACTATGTTGCATAGAAGTGGTGAGAGTGGGCACCCTTGTCTTGTTCCTGATTTTAGGGAAAATGCTTTCAATATTTCCCCATTGAGGGTAATGCTTACTGTGGGTTTGTCATATATAGCTTTTATTATGTTGAGGTATGTTCCTTCTATTCCTGCTTTCTGGAGAGTTTTGATCATAAATGGATGTTGAATTTTGTCAAAGGCTTTTTCTGCATCTATTGAGATAATCATATGGTTTTTATCTTTCAGTTTTTTAATGTGGTCTATCACGTTGATTGATTTGTGGATATTAAAGAATCCTTGCATTCCTGGGATAAAGCCCACTTGGTCATGGTGTATAATTTTTTTCATATGTTGTTGGATTCTGTTTGCTAGAATTTTGTTAAGGATTTTTGCATCTATGTTCATCAGTGATATTGGCCTGTAGTTTTCTTTTTTTGTGGCATCTTTGTCTGGCTTTGGAAATAAGGTGATGGTGGCCTCATAGAATGAGTTTGGAAGTTTACCTTCTTCTTCTATTTTCTGGAAGAGTTTGAGTAAGATAGGTGTTAGCTCTTCTCTGAATTTTTGGTAGAATTCTGCTGTGAAGCCATCTGGTCCTGGGCTTTTGTTTGCTGGAAGATTTCTGATTACAGTTTGGATTTCCTTGCTTGTGATGGGTTTGTTAAGATCTTCTATTTCTTCCTGGTTCAGTTTTGGAAAGTTATACTTCTCTAAGAACTTGTCCATTTCTTCCAAGTTGTCCATTTTATTGGCATAGAGCTGCTGGTAGTAGTCTCTTGTGATCCTTTGTATTTCAGTGTTGTCTGTTGTAATCTCTCCATTTTCGTTTCTAATTTTGTTAATTTGGTTCTTCTCTCTTTGTTTCTTAATAAGTCTTGCTAATGGTTTGTCAATTTTGTTTATTTTCTCAAAAAACCAGCTTTTAGCTTTGTTGATTTTTGCTATGGTCTCTTTAGTTTCTTTTGCATTTATTTCTGCCCTAATTTTTAAGATTTCTTTCCTTCTTCTAACCCTGGGGTTCTTCATTTCTTCCTTCTCTAGTTGCTTTAGGTGTAGGGTTAGGTTATTTATTTGACTTTTTTCTTGTTTCTTGAGGTAGGCCTGTAATACTATGAATCTTCCCCTTAGCACTGCTTTTACAGTGTCCCATAGGTTTTGGGTTGTTGTGTTTTCATTTTCATTCGTTTCTATGCATATTTTGATTTCTTTTCTGATTTCTTCTATGATTTGTTGGTTATTCAGAAGCGTGTTGTTTAGCCTCCATGTGTTTGAATTTTTAATAATTTTTTTGCTGTTATTGAGATCTAATCTTACTGCACTGTGGTCAGAGAAGATGACTTGAATGATTTCAATTTTCTTGAATTTACCCAGACTAGATTTATGGCCCAGGATGTGATCTATTCTGGAGAAGGTTCCGTGTGCGCTTGAGAAAAACGTGAAGTTGATTGTTTTAGGGTGAAACGTTCTATAGATGTTAATAAGGTTTAGCTGGTCCATTGTGTCCTTTAAAGTTTGTGTTTCCTTGTAACTAAACCTATTCTTAAGGTCTTTAAGGACAAGCATTAGTCATCCTATATCTCTGAGACCACTGAAGATCTGTACTATGTGAGGTTTGTATGTTAATATTTTTATTATAATAAAAGCAATGCTGATGAGCAGTTAGCCCAATAACTCCAAATAAATGAAAAGTGCCATTTCTGTGATAGCCTACCATGTTGCTATTGGGGTACATTTTAAGAAATTAACTAGAAGTCTTATCTCCATCAGTTAGATCTAATCAACTAAACTTTTAAAAATACTTTCCCTAACATGAGGTTAATATTTAAAAGGAAATTTTAAACTCAGTGTACAGAAATTCAATAGCTGTTTGACAGCAATAAACTAGTGATAACAGTTGAATTATCTGGGAAAAACAAATTCTTCACTTTACCTCAAGGTTTTCAGGGATTTCTTTCTTTCTTTCTTTCTTTTTCATTTATTTTTATTAGTTGGAGGCTAATTACTTTACAGTATTGTAGTGGTTTTTGTCATACATTGACATGAATCAGCCATGGATTTACATGGTTTCTTAACCATTTATATCTTCACCAAATTTAAATATTCCCTGGGGGTTATTTTCAAATATTTTATATTATTTTCTGAGCATTCATCACAGGCCTCTCTGCCTTGAACTGCCCACTCATGTTATTGTTGGTATTTTAGTCTGAGGAACTATTGAGCTATTCAGTAATACACATCTTAAAGCCTTCTATGCTTTCAGGACGGTGTAAGGAAGAGTATGCTAAGCTTTGGTCACTGCCTTCAAGAATCTCAGAGACTGACAAGTAAGCATGGAAACAGAGGTATGCAGATACTTCAATCCCAGAAAATCTAAGGGGCAGACATCTTTGTCATATAACCCACAATAAAGAGAGAGTCCTTCGTTTTCACCGCCGTTTATATTAAAATTTGATCTTCTTTGACAGAAGTTTAAATTTATGTTCCTCTATACAAATGCTTCGCCTTTCTGGGTTTTTGTTTTTGTTTTTGTTTTGGCTGCACCATGTGGCTTGTGAGATTTTACTTTCCTCAGCCTTAACCAGGAATCAAACCCATGCCCTCTACAGTGGAAGCACAGAGTCTGAATTACTGGACCACTAGGGAATTCCCCCTTTGCCTTTCTGAACAAATGTGTTTGCTGTCTTCCCTCATGTTCATCAAATTTTATCACCTTTTCTTTTTTTTTTCAATAGTTAACTTGGCCAGCTTATAATATCATCTAGACATATATTTATTCCTTTTATATTAATATTAACAGTTCTGCCCAGTGAATTTTATCTGTATATTTGATAAGGATATTCCCAATTTTTAAAAAGGGGTTATCATAAGTTGTAAAATGTAACATATTCTAGGACTAATTATTGTTACATTATGGCCCTAGTTGGGATTGAGTTATTGATAATTAATTTAATTTTTCTTGTTTGTTTATCCCCCTCCCACCCCCCTCCCCATCCCATCCTTCTGGGTCATCCCAGGGATGATTACTTTAAAGTCAACTATTTTTCAACCAAAATATTACACTGAAGTCTGCACTTTTGTTACTTATTGAGAAGAATTTTTTTTGAGATACAATTGATCAAAGGCTTCTTGGAAATAAGATAGATGGCTCTTATTATTTCTGTCTTGTTTCTATATTCTTGTACATTTTCACTGAAATAAATTAAATTGATCTAGAGAGATTTATTCTTTTCAAAATCTTGTGTTCTAAAACTATAACATTTCATGCTGCTTTAGATTATCCACAATGGGTTATTTGATGGTTTGCTAGCTTCTTCTTTTCCTTTCTCTTTTGTTTTATTTCTGACTGGCCAGTAAATTTTTATAATGTTTTTTCACCTCTTAAGGACAAGTACCTAGGTTAAAATACCAGGGATAACGGACAAGACAGTTGAAAGTCTGAAGGGCATGATATTCAACCCTTCTTCTGATTTAAATAGGCACTTTTCATGGTTCTTTTTTAATCTTTCTACACTGTGATTTGACCTTGCAATGAAACTGACAGTTATTCTACTAAAAACATTCACATCCAACCGCTTTTTTCAAACTGAAAGGTGAATAAGTCATATGAACTCCTGGATTTTTATGGTTTTCTATTTAAGAGCTCTTTTTTTTTTCTGAAAGGACACAAAACTTGTACATTTTCACAAGCCACCCCCCCCCCCCCCCTTTTGGGGGGTTTTTGCTTAGCATTGTCTTGCTAGCTTTCCTTTTCCTATATTTAATGCTTAAATAGCCTTTCAACTGCTTTCTGCTTAACTATATAGTTTATGTTGCCTATCGCATTTCCAAAATAGAGATTTGGGGTTATTGAATTTGAACCACTATATCTGAAATGTCTATTCTAACCAGACCATTATTTTAGGAGTTTTAGACATGGTCCCCAATTTGAGTAATCCAGCCACCCAAAGTCCTGTCATTTCTCACTAGGAACTTAGGGAATCAGTATCTTACTATATACGCATCATCCATGTAAGGCACACAGGTTTGGAAACTTAAAATTGGCCTATTGAATCTTATACATTAACATCATCTATGCCACCAAACAAAACAGTATTTTTTTGTCCCCAATAATTATCTTATTTAAAGTGACTCAACCTAAATAACTTGATCATACAATTAAATGTAACAGCCACTCATACCCTGTGGCATTTGCAAAAGTTTCTAACTTCTTTTGGCTTTCCCAAACCAAACAAGCAAGATTACATAAAGAAGAGAATTTGTCATCATTCACATCTATATAAACTTTATGGATAACAAGTATCTTCATATCCCCAGACTCTTCTAAAATTTTATTTTCACAGCAACTCTTTGAGGTAAACAGGAAACTGAGGTCAACCAGCTCAAGCTAATCAAAGCTGTGGTCCAAAGGGACCCTCTGTCATTAAACTCACTCAAGAGCAGTCTTGATCTCTTTTGAATTCCACCTTTCTCAGTTCAGTCAGTCAGTCAGTCATGTCAGACTCTTTAACCCCATGGACTGCAACACACCAGGCTTCCCTGTCCATCACCAACTCCTGAAGCTTGCTCAAACTCATGTTCATCTAGTTGGTGATGCCATCCAACCATTTCATCCTCTGTCATCCCCTTCTTCTTCTCTCAGAAAGCACTCAGAATTTCAGTCTTATTTTCTATGTTTGTGTGAACATTTTAATGATATTGGGTGAAAGAAAAAGAATAAATATTTTATATCTCCACTCCTCACACTAACAAAGGCTGGACTTCAAATTCATTGAATAATTTGCTTAATTAAGTAATTAGCAAACTATGACCTGGAAGCCAAATCTGGCCAACTGCCTATTTTTTTACAGCCTGTGAATGGACCATGTTTTTTTGCATTTTTAAGTGGTTAAAAAAAATCAAAAGTAGACATTTTTTTTTAGTTTCGTGTCATGTGAAAATTCTATGTCATTTAAATTTCAGTCTCTATGCATAAAGCTCTATTTATTCCCATAGTGCCCACAGTTGCTTTCTCACCATAAGGGCAGAGTTGAGAGTTGTACCAGAACCTGGTCCTCAAATCCTAAAATATTTACTGTCTGGCTTGACTATTTAATTGATGGATATTTTTTCCCCACTGTAGGCTTGCAGATGTAATATTAATTAATATTTGTATTGCTCTATGTAGTTCAAAAAATGCTTTCACATTTCCTATTTTATTAATTATTCATAACAACTCAGTAAACATTCCATACTCATCTTAAAAATTAGATATGCAAAGCTGAAAATACCGATTCAACTCTCCCTGGTATATATAGCCAGAAAGGAGAGAGTTAGGACAGGCTGGGAATAGTCTGACATCAAATCCAACCAAGGATCAAATTGGCAATTCCAGTATTGAAGGTGGATTTTTAACCACTGGACCACCAGTTAAGTCCCTCTCTTATTTTAAACATAAATTTTAATCTTTCTATAGATCTTTGAGACACCAATGAAACAACACTCACTTTGGTCAAATGCATGCTCCCTTATCGTTTGTGCTGCTTAGAACTCTGGGCCGTTCCCTGAAGCACCTGCTTTGCAGCTTATCCTTTACCTGCTGGCTTCCCCAGTTAGACCCACAGGGCCTCTGCCAGAAGAGGCCATGTCCCATTATGTGATTACTCCCATAATCTCGCTTGAAATCCTCATCAAAAGAGCTCACCACTGTTTGATGAATGAATGAGTTAGTGAATAAATGAGAGAGGAAACAAATGGTTAGTCTCAGACAATATACAATGGTGGCAGTATTATTTATTCCTTATGATATTAACACTGTGAAGGTATCTTACAAATCCTAAAGGGTAATAGATTTAAAAGATGTGTTTTCATATAAGGTAAAACACTTAAGAACCTACATACACATCAACATTAAGTTTGATCCCTGTATGTTTGACGTATTACAATTTAGTTTGTATTTGCTTATCTTGTAAAATTTAAATAGAGAAGGCATAAATAGGGAATTCAACATCTACCACACTGAAGCTTCTTAATTAACACCACATTATACCATTCACAAGTGTAGGTTTATTTACTCCTTCATAGATCCAAAGGCAAGATCCGCCAGCACTGGAGTATACTCTTACATGAGAGTACCACCAATATGTCATGATGGGTAACACGGTTGATGAAATATCCGTTTGATTATTGAGAGGGAACATTTGAAGTTTACTTGGTTGAAAACGTACATGCTTCAAAATGTTTCCTATTGGCCCCAATCTCAGGTTAGCATATTCTTCCCCAAGAGAATGTCTTTTTAGGTGTCCACAAAGACAATATCAGCTACACTGCCCATGTCCCCATTCACAAGGGATTGGCCTTGACAATAGGTGCATCACAGAGTGAGTTTTGCAGGTACAAATGATTCCTGCAGTCCTAAGTCACACTCTACCGGCGTCTCGGTTTCATTGTTAATGAAATAGAAATGCTTCAAGCTTGAGAAAGCCTGGCTTTGGTATTCATGACTTCTAGCAGCTCTCTTGGAGAAGACTCTTGAGAGTCCCTTGGATCGCAAGGAGATCAAACCAGTCAATCCTAAAGGAAATCAACTTTGACTGTTCACCAGAAGGACTGATACTGAAGCTAAAGCTCCAGTACTTTGGGAGGGTTGATTCATTAGAAAAGACCCTGATGCTGGGAAAGACTGAAGACAGAAGGAGAAGGGGGTGACAGAGGGTGAGACGGTTGGATGGCATCATCGACTCAGTGGACGTGAGTTTGAGCGAGCTGCAGGAGATGGTGCAGGACAGGGAGGCCTGGTGCGCTGCAGCCATGGGCTCACAAGTAGGTGGACACAGCTGAGCGAATGGACCACAGCAAGAACTCCCTTTGTGTGTGCGTGTCTGTCAGCTGCTCAGTCATGTCTGATTCTTTGCAGCCCCGTGGGCTGCAAACCTCCAGGCTCCTCTGTCCATAGAAGTTTCCAGGCAAGAATACTGGAGCAGGTTGTCATGCCCTACTCCAGGGGAGCTTCCCAAGCCAGGGTTGAACTCACGTCTCTTGCGTCTCCTGTGTTGGCAGGTGGATTCTTTACCACTGAACCACCTAGCAAGCAACGATTCTCTTTAGCGTCTATTTATCTTTTTAGCTGTGGCCTCTTCTAGTGTTGCTGAGCAGTAGAAGCCAGGGAGAGAGCAGATGCACCAGGCCCCAGATATATTACCTGAATTAGTTCAAGCAGCAGCTGGTTATAGGTAGGTGTGATTTAAGGCCAAAGCAGTTTAAATCTTTATTCCTTTGTACTTGTATATACATTGTTTTTTATGTTCTCTTCCCTTATGATTTATCCCAGGATATTGAATATTGCTCCTTGTGCTACACAGTGGGACCTCATTTTCCATCCATGGATACACTAGTTTGCATCTACTCACTCCAAACTCACAGTCCATCCCTCCCTCACACCCCTCCCCCTTGGCAATCAGAAGTCCGTTCTCTATGTCTGTGAGTCTGTTTCTGTTTTGTAAATTAACCATATTTCACTAAAAATAAATTTAAAAAGGATAATTTTTTGCTCCTTCATTAACTAGCTATCTGATTGTGTGAAATAGACATTAATATTCCTATTTCCAAATGAGAAACTGAGACGCAGATAGGGTAAGAGGTTTGTCTTAAAGTGATATAGATAACAGACCAGGCATGAAATCCAAGTATTTGTGACAGCAAAAACTATGCAGTTCTTTTAGCAAATTAATTTTCTCATGCTGGATATTTTTGTCAGCACAATGAGAAAACAGCATCTCTCTTATAGTTTTAGTGTGACAATAAGAAAGAAAGTTTTGCATAAAGTAGTCAACGTGGGCTTCCCTGGTGGTCCAGAGGTTAGGACTCTGAACTTGCACTTTAGAGGGTGCAGGTGGATCCCGGTCAGGAGAGTTACACATGCCCTCGGGTTCGGCCAAGGGTAGAGAGAAAAAAAATCAACTCAACCACTAAGACTCCCTCATCAATAAATTAATGAATAGTTTCTCTAATAAAAAAGAAATAAAATAAACGACTTGACCTACAGAGGGTCCACAAGCATTGGTAAGGTAATTATTTTACTTTCGCATTATCATTGCATGAGCGTATTTGCCTCAGGCAGATCCTTCTCATAAAGCCCATCGCCCTTAAAAGCAAGCTTTGCACACGACAGAGAGCCCTGGGAGCCGAGCACAACTGTCACAGTTTCCAAAGCAAATGTCAGGGCAGTGAGATCCTCCGTGTCGGTCTTCTGCCTGGGAGCCTCTTCATGTGCTCGGGGGTGGTAACATTTCTCCTTTCAGCAAAAGAGATGCTCTAAGGCAGCCTTTAATTCCCCAAGACCTGTTTGAACAGTTGGGGCTCTCAGAGTAGTCAGTTGAACTGGATTTGCCTTTCCAAACAGCAGTCATTAGTGCTCCTGTCTCCTTCCCGTGGATGGCTTCCATCTTCTAGGCTCAGCTTTCAGCAGCCCCCAGGTGGTGATGTCAGAACTCCTTCCTCTAAGTTGGCGTGCCTTCAAAGTGCTTTTAGCCGGGCTCAGATGTTCAGGTTCTGAGAGATCATTTACCTGATCAAATCTGAGGCCATTGGGAATTTAAAGGTGTCATGAAAAATAAAATAGATTCATATATAATTTAAACATTTGCTATTAAAAATACCATGAGGGTCTCCCATACACACTTATTATATGTCTGTTTGGACTGAGAATCATTTTTCCTCTTTTATTATACAGACTTGAATCAACTGCAGATATGAAGGCATGAACAGGAGGTTAAGATTAGCAGGGTCCTTCTCTACTTCTTCTCCCCTCTGATTATGTGACGTGAGGAGAAAGCAGAATCCAAAAAAGATATTTGGAAAACTGATATATATTTTTAGTACAAGCACATTGCTTTAAAATCTATTGAGTAATGAGGCTCTCAACCTCAAAAATGAGAAAGGGCTTATTTATTCTCTGTCTCTCAGCTACTAATTAGAAGTGCTAGTATTTGAAGGCAAATTCTCTAATCAGTTCCTCTGATAGCAAAATGTATTGTCAAAGTTTAAGATACCTGACTCATTTTAGTATTTAGAATTGTGGACTCTCTTTTGGGCAGGTTGGGCCTCTCCGAAACATTTATGGTGAAACTACAACTAGAATTCAAGACCTCTTCTTGGTCTTGTCTTGTCTACTTACAAATGACGTCTGAGCCCTCTTAAGAAGCAAAGCAGCACTGCTTTATCTATGCCTCCTTTTATTAAATTCTAGGTGACACATGTTGTTTTTTTCTACACATTATGAGGTGGTAGGGTGATAATGATAGGGAACTTTTATGGAGGGCTCTGGAGACAATGGACCTGGCTACTTGGTTTGCACATATTGTTTCATTTACTCCTAAAGATCTTTCGAGCTTTTTTGTTTTATTTTCTAATTTAAATATGAAAAAAAGTAAGGATTATGGTGGTTCATTTAAGACACAGAACTAGAGAATGGATATTATGTGATTTGAACCCCAACACGCCTGGTCCAAGGCTTCCCAGGTGGCACTAGTGGGAAAGAACCCGCCTGCCAATACGGGAGCCATAAGAGACGTGGTTTCAGTTCCTGGGTTGGGAAGATCCCCTGGAGGACGGCACGGCAACCCACTCCAGTATTCTTGCCTGGAGAATGTCATGGACAGAGAAGCCTGGACGACTGTAGTCCACAGGGTCACAAAACGTCAGACATGACTGAAGCTACTTAGCATGCACACACGCATGTGCCTCGTCCAAGGCCATGCATGTCCAGACTATCAGATTCCTTTAAGCTTGGTCCCTGCCACCCTCTACGTTCTCCATGGTGTCAGATGACTCCAAGCAGAATTTCCTTCCCACTTCTTTTCAAGTAGCTCTAAAAAGGGTCTTGGATGCCTTTTCTTGCTAAATATATTTATTCTCATCTCACTTAGTTTCTGAGTAGAGTTGAAGGACTGTCCATTTCTCCTTGATTAAGCATTTTGTTTTCTGGAGCCCAGCTTACTCACCTGGTTTTCTTCCGCCCTCCCTGTCTGGCCCTTGGTCCTCGGACACATCACTGTTCCACTGTCTAAGATTTTCTAGTTATACTCACATTCTAGATGATCTCAATGGGTCTCTCTCTCTCTCTCTCTCACACACACACACATACATATATATCTATACCTACACATGTATATGCTTCCCTGGTGGCTTGGTGGTGAAGAATCTTCCTGCCAATGCAGGAGACAAGGGATCGATTCCTGGGTGGGGCAGATTCCCCGGAGTAGGAAATGATAACCTTTTCCAGATTCTTGCCTGGGAAATCCCAAGGTCAGAGAAGCCTGGTGGACTACAGTCCATGGGGTCGCAAAAGAGTTGGACACAACTTAGCCACTAAACAACAGTACATGCATATATCTACACATATATCTTCCACGTGTCTCTCTGGACCAGACCTCCTCCTGAACTGTGGATGTATATACCCAGATACCTGCTCTGAATCCACACCTATTACCTAGTTGGAATCTCAAACTTCACACAATCCCAAGCTGGATTTGTTATCCACTTTTCTACTTCACAGCCCACACTCCTCTAAAACGTAACTATTTGCTCCCACCCATTCAGTCACGTAAGCCGAAAAGTCTCACCTTTCTAGATGCTTTTGTTTCCCTCATGCGTTCTCTTTAATCTCTCAGCAAGCCCTAATGGTTCTTCCTGGATGCAGCTTTCTTACAGCTTCCACCATGAGAGCCCTGGTCCCAGACATCAGACCCTCCTGCAGGCTTCTGAGATGCATCCCAACTATTCTCTGCCTTTTCCTTTGTTTCCAAGGTCCACTCTCCACTGTGCAGTTAGATGAGTTTTTAAAAGTTACATGTGAGTCTGCTACATTGACAAGTTCATTTGTGCCATATTTTGGATTCCATATTTCAGGGATAACACACAGGGTCCTACTGTAGAGCACATGGAGCTATGTTCAGTATCTTGTGATAAAGCATCATGAAAAAGAATATAAAAAAGAATGTGTATATTATGCATAACTGTACTGCTTTGCTGTAAAGCAGAAGTGAACAGAGAGCATTATAAATCAACTCTACTTTAATAAAATAAATCAATTTAGAAAGAAAATTCAATCTGACGGTGTCATGGTTCTGTCCTGCTGAAAAACCATGTCAGTTTTCAATTTCTGTTTGTTGACTCCATACATAGAAATCTCAATAAACACTCAATGAAGTGAATTTCATTTCATGACAATGCATACTTAGTATCTCAGACATATGGAATTAAGACCGTCTCTGATAAAAAGGGACAGCCAAGCAGAGGAACAGGGGCTGGCTTCTGTGAGTGAGTGGGTGCTGAGGAAGGTTTAGGAAAGCGCGCATCCCAGATTTCATCTGCATCCCTGAAACCAGAGTGACCCCTGAGCCTTGCACTTGACTTCTCATGAAGTCGGTGAGCTTGGTCTTAAACACATCTGAACCAGGATAAACCACTGAGCGCTCAGAGAGCCCACAGCAGCACTTTCCGGCCTGGTGAAATCAATAAGCCCAGGGAGTGCGAGGTTCATGTTTCTGCAGCAACCCCACAGGTCATGTTGTCTAGGAGTTAACAGTCTAAGGAATGAGAATGGGTGTTAAGGGATTAATTGTTTGACTCTTCATTAACCCACGAAAACACAGAGAGCCATATTTGTCTTCCACACAAAATCATACAAAATTCTCTCTTTATTAAATATACATTATTTACAGGGTAAGTCTTTCTTCTATACAACAGAAACCATAGAAAACAAAGAAATCTAAGGCTGACTTCTATTTTTTTTCCCCCATACAGTGTGTTAAGACATGTTACATGGTCTTCAAAGCTGACTTGAGTGAGGCAACATCACTTGGGATTCTGTTTCAGGAACAAATATGAGAAGGTCAAAAGGAAAAGCTAGACTCCAGAAGATCTACAAAGAGAGGTGACCTGTTTTGTGCTTTTGCCATAAGTATCTGACATGTATATTTTTGGAGAAGAGGTTATTTTGTATTTTATCATTTCCTTGTTGAAAATAATTTCGCTGCTCTTTCCCATTCTTCAAGAAGGAGGACCACTCCATGCCAGAACGAAATTGAGTTTCCATCTGAAGTGGACATTGTAATATTGCATAACAAGGATCAGCAAACTATAGCCCGTGAACGAAATCTGATATGTTGCCTATTCTTGAAAGCAAAGTTTTACTGGAACATAGCCATGGCTCTTTGTCCCTGTTTGGCCCACTTCCTACTACAACAGGGAAGATGAGCAACCGCAGTGGAGACTGGCTGTCTTATAAAGGCTAAAGTGCCGACTATCTGGTCCTATGCGGTAAAAGTTTGCTTGTTCCTTACCTAGCATACCCTGGAGACTTATCTGTGGTTCCCCCTCAGCCTGCATGCCAATTCCCAGTGACACGTCTGCCCCTTCTGTGCCTCCTCCAGTAGACTGAGGGGGGAGACAGCCCAAAGCAGCACTGCGTACCAGGAGACCCGTCAACTACCAGATTCAGAAGGAAAGCATTCTTGGTGTTGGACCTCACTAAATGCAAAGTCCCTCTTGCCATATAAGTACACTGTTGTAAGCAAGGTTTGGTATTTTTGCATTAGTATTTAAGGCAGGGCAAGGTTACACAGGTTGACACTGCCATTCAAAGAGAAGAGACTATAATTCCCGTGAAGGCTGGGGGATGGTGTTGGCTGTAATTAGGATGTCTGACTAGGCAGAAGCTCATTAATACTATTCCTTAAGGTTTATTGAAAATTCTATCTATGGGGAGGCCTTCCAAAGAGTCTGCAGGGCAATACAACAATCTGTTTCATCTGGTTTTCATGTTCCCTGAGGCTACTTCCGGCATTGGAGGCATGGAAGAGTATGATGTTGAGGAAAATCAACACTAGGATCTAATCACTAAAATAATTAGCTTCACCTTTGATTCTGACCTAAGACAGCCCTCTTCATTTGTCCTGCTGTTTTTGCAAAAGTTCCCCCGTATAGCTGGGGATGATTGAAGAAAGTAGTATTCCCAGATAGTGTTGGGTGATAGGTCCCTGAAAGTATTCACTGTCAGGGATGGGGAGAAACACATCTCATCATCATTCTGGCATGTCCATGCATGGCTGGACCAATAAGGGGAGAGGACGATCCCTAGGCTTATTTCAGGACCTCAGGGCTTCTACCCATGGGGAATGCTGATTCACGGGAGTGGACCTAAGGTGCTTCCTCATAGTTCCTCTAAGTGTTCAATCTGGGCAGATTAGATGATTATGGTGATAGCCCTAAAGCATCCTAGAAAAATCCTGATGAAATACAAATCTAGAAAAAAAATGTGGTTGATATCCTGGGAAGAGACAGAAATATTGTGCCAAATTAAGTAAAGAATTCCTCGTGCAAACCCTAGGATATTGCCTCTTTCCCTAATGGGTAAAGTGAAGATCCAAATGCACTAAAGAGATTCCCAAGTTAAGAGCCAGGAAAGTGGGAAGAGCTGCCGCCGGTGAGTCTCTCTGGAAGCAGCAGGCCTTCCATGGGAAAGCCATCCGTTGTCACCAAGTTGACACCGAGAGTTCTCCCTCTCTCCTCATCCTGTTCCCACCAGGTGTGGCCAAAACACCCAAACCAACTTTTGCTTTAATCTTTGCTCATGTCTGTTCTACCACTTTGTAGACTATAACCATTACAAAAGACAGACAACTCACTTACAAAGTACAGTAGTTCACTAAAAAAAAATGTGCTTTTCTGTTCTCCCTCAGAGTACCTTAGTGCAAAGTAAGACAAAAGTTACTCAAAAGCAGAAAAAAAGAGCTAAATAGAAAACCTCCTCTGAAAGTTTCAAATAACTGTCGACTCAAAAGAAAATGTGTTTCTTCTTATCAGAGATGTATGGAGGATGTCATAGAGGAAGCCTGAATAACAGCCCTATTTTGACAGAGAGATTGTGTAGGTGTGTGCTTGTGATTTTTTTCCCTTTATTTCAAATATTTAGTTCAAATATTTGGAATTTGTGAAGCAGAGATGAAAACGAAGGACAAGCAAAATCTGCAAACTAGATGACTTAACAAGAGTGTGGGTGAGGCAATGGAGGGAGGATGAGAAACACTCAAGAACAGAATAGAAATAATTCAATCACACTTTGTGGATTTTTTTTTTTAAAAAAAACACTTTCAAACTGCATGAGAGACATGAAATAGCACTCAGTTGTCTTCCAAGTATTCTGAAAATTTTGAGTTTGATGACGTCTTCTTCCTTTAATTATCTCTGCATTGTAAGGAGCAAGGAAGCTTATTTATTAATTTGGTCTACTTGGGACTTCTAGGACAAAGGAGGATTAAGTATGTCTCAGCCTTCAGGTTAAAGAAGAATGAATATCAGAGCTATACACTGTGCATCAGATTGCCTTTGGCAGGCTCAGGCTACAATATGATTTTGATGGATTATAGCCATGCAGGAATTCAAAAGATGCCAGTTGTTGGTGGACAAGCTGTCAAGACTTTTTACAAGAAAGAACTTAAGGGCCTGATTCCTATCTCTCTCAGTGTCTTGGAGACTCCCAGTGTAGCTCCTGTAACTGAATGAACTTCTTGCAGAGACGAGAAACATGTGATTTTTTTGCAGAATTGGAAAAATCTCCCCAGAGCACAGATGTGAGACCTCATTTAGATGGATGACACCTTTGAGTCAATGGATTACTTAAAGCAGTACTTCATCCAGTTCTCTGAGACCTTCCTAAATTGAGTCAATATGGTTCATTAGGATGCAATAGGGTTTTAGGAGAAGCTAGAGTATGACAAAAATGCCTTAAGGAACATCTGGAAGAACAAGGGCATGCAATAGTTCATGAATAAATTATATAAAAGAACTGGGAAATGAAAAGGGGAAAAATGGAGATTGTTGTTTCCAACCTCAGGTAGGGTTCCTGTGTGATCACTGAGGTCTGACCCTTAGAAGAAGGACTTTCAGAATACCCTACCCAGAGTTAAAATAAGAATGGAGAGAATACAGCTTCCCCAGAAGTACTCTTGAGATGGAGACCATTTATTCTTGTCCCTACAGAGTCAATCCATCTCCCTCCAGAGAAATATACCTGCAGAGATTGATACTTGCTTTAAGAAAGGAAAACAAAGCAGCTTATTGAAGGCAGAAGTAATAAACAAGAAGAAATACATATATAAATATTTTCCAGAAAGTATTTGTTTCTTTCAGTCTCCAGCAAGTCTACGACAACAATACATGCCTCCCCTGCCAGACACTGGGCTTTCCAAGGGCAAGAACAAGGTGCAATGTATGTTAATATACTCAGTATCTAACACAGCCCTTAGAGTATTGGGTAATAATTACTCCATGAATGAATTAAGTACAGACCAGTTTCCTTCTTTTGTTCTGATCCTGCTCCTGCAACCCTGTGGTGGGCAACAGTTGAACAAAAGATGGAAATCAGGTTAGTACCATCTCTATTATTACTCAAGGGCCTAAAAACTGTTTTGAAAAAATCAGCCCTAGGTTCCTTAAAATAAATATTACATTTGCAGTTCAGAGTAGAGAATAAGTGAAGCTTTTCTTAAAAATATAGCTAGAGAAGTGACAAATGTCTAACTCTCTAGACAAATTCTCCTATAAACCATAGCATTCAAACCTATACACACAAGGAATGATGAAGCATTAGATATATGTTTACAGTAAGCAAACACACCGCTGCTTACATAAATAGATTTGTTTGGTGGGAATGATATCAGTGAAATAGCCCCCTTAAAATGTGAAATTTCACAGGTGTTTTTGGTTTTCCTACAAAGCACATTCTATAAAATACTTTGGTAAACAGCAATTACCAAAGAAAGTTAAAGTGTAGGATTATGGCGATCCAGCCGGCCAACATGCGCAGTCAGGAAACAAGCTTAACTGTGGTTAAGGGGGCATCAGAATGCTTTCAAAGACTTCTGCTTTAGATTATAGTTGGTCAAGGACTGAAACACACAAATCAACAGGTGCACAAAACTCCACGGGATTTTGGTACCAGTGAGCAAAGATAGGCAGAGTTCACACTTCTTTGTCACTGAAAAGTGTGTTTTCCTTTGGAGGGAGCCGCATGCTTGCTTTTCATACACATCTAGTGCAAGTTAGCGTTCTCTGGGGTTATGAAATATTCCAACCCTGTAAAAATAAGTTTTATTTAGCCCTGAGACTCTGCTTATAAGAGCGACGTGCTGATTGCACTGTCTTGGCATTTGTCATTAAGTCTGTGATACATAGTATGTATGGATAGATAATCTACAGATATGGGGAGGTTTGCTGGTAGATTCTGTAGTGGAGATGTGGCAAGGATGGAGTTTCCCAACGTTTTCACCCTACAGAACTACCCGTGAGCATAAGTAGATGAGAGAAACGAATATTCCAAGTCGGCCTCTGTTAGTCCTCCATTTCTTATATCTGTACTATGTCAGCAAAATATAGTCCCTACTTCTCAGAGACTTGAATAATGAGCAGTTCCAGTTTTATTACTCAACCTTCTTTTTCCTTCCATTTCATTATTGGAGATGCTTCAGGCTAAACCCACTGCACTGCATGGTGACTTTTATTTCAGGGGACAAAGGATGATGTCGCCAAGCAAAAGGCTGATTTATAAAGCCCTTTTATGGAAATAGAAAATTCAAAAGTGAACATTGGAAGTAGGAAAGAACAGGGCAAGAGGAAACAATATTTTAAGATCTTTCCTCTTATGAATGGATCATTCATCTTATTAAAGTTAGAAGGGGAAAAAAAAAGATGCCCTTGTTAGAATTACTTTAAAATAAATTTGCTAGCAAAAAGATATAATGGAAATGATTAAATAAGAATTCACATAAAATTTTAAAAAGAGAGTGTGTCTTTAGAACACCTTCTATTTGAGAAATATGATTGCAAAAGAAATCATTTCCCCATGTTCTCTGACACTGAAAGCTTAAAATAGACCTGAAATGGGGTGAAGCTGAGGAGTCCCTCACTGTGAGCCTCATCATGCAGGAAAGTGTTAAAACAGTCATAGGTGACAGACACGAAGAGAAAAAGATGGGATTCAGATTGAGTCTGCCTTATAAAGAGAATCAGCAAGTACTTTCCACATCTGTGGCTCATTCTGTTTGCATTTCCAGCATACTAGAACATTTGTATCATTTTCCCCTCATCTTTTCCCTGAAGATGGCTCAGAGGCAAAGAGTGAGGAATGTTCCTATAGAAAAACCACCAGGATTCTTACCACCACCTGGGGGATGAGCCCAAGATAGCTTCTTGAAGGAATGATGATGTTCCTTGGCTCTTTTGGTACCAAAATGATGCATACCCTGAAACATGTCTCTGCCTCATCTGGGAGTTTATGTCTATAGAAAAAAGCATGTGGGGACCTTTATATACAATGGATGCAGCAAATTGAAAATATGATGCACTGCAGAACCCAACGGCTCCTCTAAAACTATGGAAAGCAGTGGTGGCTTCCTGGAGCTAGCCAGAATGCCTCATCCGTCAGTTCATCCTAAACCTCCTAGAAAAAAATGGCTCGGTGGCAGACGTGGGTTATCATGTCTATTATAAAATGTGAAACTTGTGTTTACTCTTTTCACCAGATTTTTAGTGAGAGGACGGAAGGAAAAAATTCTGTTTGGCATTTCTTTGCTTTCATGCAGTTTTTGTTTGTTGTTTGTTTGTTTTGCTTTTTGTTTTTGCCTTGTTTTTATTTTTCTTTAAAGCTGAGTTAAGATGCTTTTAGCTCTTTCATGGAACCAAATGCTATTTAAAACTTTGAGTTGCTTTTTGATGCAACAACTGATATACATATATATATATATATACATATATATATATATCTGTATAAGAATCTCAGGAATGACATAGCTAATATTTCTTACAAAATTAGAAGAGGCATTTTTGAAGTTATAGAACATCTACTTCCTAGCAGCTGTCTTTTCACCTCCTAGTTTCAAGCGACTATTTTCCACACTTCCCCTAGGTTTATGCCATTGTGCGCTGTTCTATGGTGTCAGCTCCAGGAGAGAGCGAAGACAGGAACACAGTAATAACTTATGAGTACCAGGAGTCCTATTTTTGAAAATACTCAGGGGATAAGAGAGTGAACAATGATGATGAGTGAGGGCAATGGGCTTCCTATAGTGAGGAAAATTAACACAAGACAGACCTCTCTTTTTCCTTTTAAAGTGCCACTGACACAAACCAGGCCCTAGTGTCTTCCTTTCTGGTACCCTGAGTTTTCTGGTCAGAGTGGCCTTGGAATGGAGGAGGGTGTCGAGGATGACGGTTCCATGCCGAAGTCACAGATCTCAGGTTCAAGGTAAGCCCGCAAGACCGAATTGCTGCAGAACTGAAGGCTGCATCTTAGAAAGCAGAAATACAGAACCGAATATGCACATGTGCACACCCACGTGTCTCTTCCTTGTCTAAAGTAGTCGAGTCAGTCTCTTGAGTGATCATTTTCGCCGTGATAAGCTTGTTACAGAGGAAGGCAGTGGCCATAGCTTCCTAGTATTCTGGGCTGGTTTGAGGGGATAGATGCTGTGGTGAATGCAGGTATGTCCCCAAATAAAAGGGAAACAGAGAAGGAGAATGACCAAAATTAAAGGATAGGAGAAAGTGGATAAGGAGGAACCAAAAATGAGCAAAGAAAGAACATGAGATGACCCTGCAGTTTTTCAGATGAAATATTCCCGCTTACACTCGCTCACTGTGTTTTGCAAATCAATGTCATTTCTAAAGGAACTGTCCAAATTTTCTGGATATTCCTTCTCCTTCATCTGGTTGGTGCGATGTGACTGCTTATGCTGGTAAAGGAAGCGGCTCATGATGCCAACGATCGAGAAGATGATGAATATCACCACTGCTATCACTCCTGTTGAGAAAGAGGGACAGGAGAGAAGGCAATTATCACAGATCATCTGATCAGGAGAAAGAACTGAAAGAAGACGACAAGGGCGCTCAGGATGAAGAACCAAACAAAGACAAAAACAAGCAACAAACTCTGCCACATGTCCAGAAATAAACACAGATTTTAATGTTTTCAGGCTTCAATTACCAAAACACCCCCTCTTTCAGACTGGTGACAGAGCAAGCCAGTTTATATCAGAGAAGCTTATATTTAACAGACTAAGAATGTCATCAAATAAACACAGGATCAGACTAGCCAATGATCTCTTGATAAATTCTTTCAAGACTTGCCTTCAAAAATATGCCTGAATCACTTTTAATTAGAACACTTGTTTGTCACCTTGCAAATAACTAAGTATCTTAGAACTATTTCAGCACCCTAGAAAAGAACATTTAAGTATCTCACTTCCCAGTACATAAACTATGGATATAAATCTGTTTATGACATATGTTTGCTTTACTAAAAATGTCTTATTAATCATGAGATGCTTACCAAACATTCGGGACATTTTACCCTTCTGCACACTCTGTAAGATGCGGGGTAGTCTGGAGATGGTGCCCTTCTGTCCTCCAGAGTCAACTGCAAGAGCAATCGTCTGTCCTATTGTGTCAGATTCTCCCCTACTGTGATTGACTGTATGTGATTCTACTGGACCTACTTGGCAAGTCATCCTCACTGATCCTAAGGTCTTGTCCCTACCTTTGCCAGGAAGTCTCTTGAGAAGTGAATAGCAAAACCAGCAAAGGACGGTAAAAATGTGGATACTGTCAAATTTTGAAAGAGGGAAAGACTCTATTGGAGAAAGAATGTTTCTCAACATTTAAATCTTTGAAACATATTTATGATAGTCAAAGATAAACTCATTCCTAATGAAGTATATTTTCTGCTGTTTTCTTATCTAAGTAGAATGACTCGAGACAAAATGTTTATTTTACAAAGTAAGATGGTTTACTTTTTAAAATATTCTTAACCATAATATAGCATTTCCCCCAACTATTTTAGAACAAGGCAAAGTAAAACCAGGTTGGGACTCTGTGGGAGAAGGTGAGGGTGGGATGTTCTGAGAGAACAGCATGGAAACAAGTATACTATCAAGGGTGAAACAGATCACCAGTCCAGCTTGGATGCATGAGACAGGTGCTCAGGGCTGGTGCACTGGGAAGACCCAGAGGGATGGGATAGATGGAGAAGGAGGCGGGAGGGGGGATCAGGATGGGGAACACGTGTAAATCCATGGCTGATTCATGTCAATGTATGACAAAACAACCACAATATTGTAAAGTAATTAGCCTCCAACTAATAAAAATAAATGGAAAAAAGAAAAAAGAATCTGCAGACTTTCTATCACTGGTAAATAATATTGCTGGACTTCAACTTGTCATTGACATATTTTTAAAAGTTGATGAAATATGTTATGTGAATAATGTATTTTGTGCTCTTAAAAAAATAAAAGAATCTGCCTTCACAGAAAAAAAAAAAAAAAAAAAACCTAGAAATAAACTGGGTATAGTGAGTGATACCTAGGAATGGGTTGCAGCTTCAAGAGATGAAATACAGAATCGATTTCTATTCCTTCAGGACATGGAATATATTTTTCTACTCATTCAGGATATGGAATATTTCCATGTGAACCTCTAGGAATTTTCTTCAGGGGTTGGGATAAATATTCTGTTCTTAGACTCAAGGAAGCCTGTACACTAGTGGGAAAAAGTCAACAGTCACTAAAGTCTTTTCCTACGTGTCAAATGAAAAATTATATGAAGAGAAACAGGCATCGAGTGGTTTCCTATATTTCTTGTCGCAAAACAAAAATCAACCCAGACTTTACTCCTGAAGCAGAAATTCAGGCCAGACATTTGAAGAACTTCCTTAAGGAAGCGTTGTGTGTATGTGTGTGTGTTTTCCTCACAATCTTACTGTGATTATGCACCTCTGGGCTCCCCTTGCCAGTTGCCCTGCCTTCTTTAAAACACTGCTCACTGGTTCTGTTGGTACCTGTTTATCTACCCCATCCCACCCGACCCCGGCCAAGCTGTGAGGTCTTACAGGGTAGCATCCATGTTTCTCATCATCCTACTTCTATACTTAGCACTGGTCCTGACCGGCAATGGGGCTCATTCCATAGATGTTAAATAAATGGTTACTGCTGATTTTTAAGAGCAAACTCCATCTGGTGTGGAACAGCTCATCTAGCCTCCAGAAGGCAGAGGCAGGGGCGCTGTGAGGACCCTGGTTCTCAGATGGAGATGAATTCGGTCTCTCACAGGCATCTTCCATTAAACAAGGTTTGGGAGTCATTCTGTGTTGTAAGGCCCAGATGGACAAATCAAGCTCCTGGAGGCAGCAGCTAAGCTGAGGAAGAATGCAAAGTGGAGAGACCAAGAGGCAGGGAGGAAATGGAGACGTCGGGGAGAAGGGAAGGCGGGGTTCGCAGCAGAGCAGACAGGATCTGCCTCTGCAGCCATATGTGCTGCTGGATTGGAAACTACAGTCCTGTGGGCTTCACCCTGCTCATCTGATCCACTCGATGGAGAAAACCTACAGGATGATGGCTTTGCCATCTGTCTGTGCAACGTGGCTTCTTCCCATATGTAGTTTTATTGGTTTGCTTCCTGCTTTAGGAAAAATGACAACTGGATGAGATCAACAGGATGCGTGCTGCCTGTCTGGAGGTAAATTATCCAGCTGTTGACTGTGCTCAGCTGCCTGGTGGTTGAGGGGAAGGAAGACTCCATGCAGCTGCTAGTACCTGGCCTAGGGGGAGGGTGTCTTTGATCATCAAAGCATTATGACTATTCATGAAAAGGCTCACATTCTTGCACATCATGCAGGGCTCTGGGTGCTGGATGGCCTCAACTGAGGAAGAATTCAGACAATTCCTCCAGAGCACAGAATCACTTATGTCTGTTCTGCTTTCAGCCACAAAGCATGGTTTACCTCCAATGACGGCTGAGTCACTTCGCACTGCGTTGGTGAGTGGTTCCCGCTCATCTGTCTTCCCAAAAAGATCTGAAAGGAGTAAAAGACACTCAAAGTCCTAGCAGGAGGTCTATAATGTGCAGTTGAGGTGACACACCTGTGGGTTAGACCAGGTGATCTCAGAGAGCTGTGAGTTGGCATTTTGGAAGGAACCCAAACAAGCATATACAGAAAAAAAAAAAAAAACAACCAAAACAGAGTATTTGAAGTACTCTGCTTATACCCCATACTTGCATGACTCTGTTAGATTCTATATAAGCTGTAATATAAGGGGTTAAATACATTGATGGGGGTGTTATACTCATGTCTGCTTTAGTCTACTGCTCACCTCTCAGCCTACCCTCTGCTTTGCTGGACAGTTTCCATACATGACAACACCTTCTTCCCTCAATCACACTTGCCTCTGCTTCAGAGGTCTCTTTAATTACAAGAGATTTCTGAGTTCGTTGGCAGGAAAGAACAAAAGTATTTGTGCATTAACACACCCAGGAAACCCTCACCAGAGGGTTTTACTAGATGTACCTTAACGTATATGGTACTTTTTTTTTTTAAAGAGCATGAAGTTTGAAGGCACCTAGACCTGGGTTCTAACCCTTGCTCTGACACATCAGTCTGGTGACACTGAACTACATACATTTTAAAACAACAACCTGCAAAGGTATTAAAAGGGGTTAATGATCCTAGAGGTATCCATACAGCGCACATAAAATTTTCAGGACTTACAGCACCTATCATTAGTACTGCTGTATCATTTAATTCTCTGGAAATGACTCCAACATGATTATTGTTTTTCCCATTTTCACAGATACCAAAGTAAGCTGCCCAAAGTTTCATAGTGTAGCACTGGAAAATTCAGAACACAAATCAAGGCTATCTAAGTGTCACATTTATATATTTTTCTAGGGTACATACCTGACTGCTGCCAAGAAAATAACCAAGATCAGTGATAAGCAGGCAGCAGAAAAACTCTTTGCCCTTTCTTTCCTCATAATTCATGACTTATTTGGCAATTGATGAGCATACCTGACTAAAATCCTAAGAATACTCCTAGACACCTAGGGTGATGGTGACTAAGAAAGCTAGAAAAGGTGTTTCAGGGAGTGGTAAAGTAAGAGAAGATCTATGGATGATAGTACCATGGGGCTTTCTTATTTTTAAGGAAGGTTGATTTTAATCACATGAATTTTACTATCAAAGACCAGCTTACCTTCCTGCCCTCTAAACTCTTCAATCCTCAGCTCAGTAGCCACTTTAAACAGTAGTGAAAAAATAAATATACCTACACACATATATGGGCTTCCCTGATAGCTCAGTTGGTAAATAATCCACCTGCAGTGAAGGAGGCCCTGGTTCAATTCCTGGGTTGGGGAGATCTGCTGGAGAAGGAAAAGGTTACACACTCCAGTATTCTTGGACTTCCCTTGTGGCTCAAATGGTAAAGAATCTGTCTGCAATGTGGGAGACCTGGGTTCAATCCCTGGGTTGGGAAGATCCCCTGGAGAAGGGAAAGGCTACCCACTCCAGTATTCTGGCCTGGAGAATTCCATGGACTTTATAGTCCATGGGGTAGCAAAGAGTCAGACATGACTAAGTGACTTTCACTCACTCACTCACATACATATATGTATGCATTTCTAACTACTCATTATATTAGAAGTTTTTGTTTGGTAGCTAAGTCCTGTCCAACACTTTTTGCGACTCATGGACTGTAGCCTGCAGGCTCCTCTGTCTACAGGATTTTCCAGGCAAGAATACTGGAATGGGTAGCTATTTCCTTCTCCAGGGGATCTCCCTGACCCAAGGATCGAACCTGGGTCTTCTGCTTGGCAGGCAAATTATTTACCACTGAGCCACCTGAGAAGCTCTATATTAGAAATAAGATTATTTAAACATATTAAATATCAACCTAAGAGACCAGTTATAATTCTTAACTGCCTGTAATCATACAAGGTAAGGAACTGGTTCACATTAGCCTTTAGGCTGGAAGCTTCTTGAAGACATCAAAGTAGCACTGGTGAGAGAAGTTTCACAGAGTATTTTCTGGCACACCTGATGAGGAATGCACCGTAGTCACCGCATTCACATCCGAATCCATCAGAGAGGCACAGCTGGATTCTGTCAAGACCCCTTGGATGCTTATAGGTGCAGTGGTAGAATGGCGCAGGGCTGCCTTCAGTGGTGTAATATGGTTGTACTGGACTGAGGCCAGACACCCAACAAAACCCAGGGCATTGGCTTTAGCAACTTCAACATCCAATGCAAGATTCTCTGCAATGTGAAAAACAATTAGTTAAAAAAAACAAATAAAAACAAAAAACTGCTCCATTTCCGTGCTAAGGAATGTCTGAAATTACAGAAAGTGACTTTTATTCTTTGAATAAAGGAAATTGTCCTTTCTCTCTCTTCATCTACTTTCTTGAAAGTCTACCCAAAATATAAGTGTAAATACATCTACCACATATCACAGAAAATTGCTTGGGCTATCTTGCTTTGAGATAATGTTTCAAACTTCTAAATTTTCATTCAAGTATTTTATGAACTGTAACGAACACTTAATAAATCTCCTCTACAGTCTAGATGTTTTATATTACAGAATTTAGATCATTATCTCCATCACAATTTATTTATGGACGCTGATGATTAATTCAAGCATACTACAATGCTCATTACATACTTCATTCAAAATGATAGTAAGAAAAAAAGTGAAATGAGGCAGACAGAGGAAATTCAAAGTGATCCTCTCAGAAGTGCGTCATGTTTCGTGTTTTCAGCAGCTTGTATACACTATACACAAACACATTTTCATACACTAATAGGCTGACCATCTATTCAAGATTTTTACATGCTTAGTTCTGTTCCTTATTACTAACTGGTGAGCATGAATTTTCTATGACAGCACTCAATGTCCCAAAGCATCTTTGAGTTTTTATAAAAGATAATGAGGCAATCATTTATGAATCATGGCAAGATCAAATGTCTCATTTTCTTCAAGATTTGTGGTAATATTACTCAATATGCCATTTCTTTATTTTAATAAGGATAATTTGAACAAATTTCTGTGATGCAATTGCATGAAATGACAATGCAGGATGGACTTCTCCCCCTCTTTTAAAGCATAACAGTTTCAATAGAACTAGATGGTTCAAATAGTTATTATGATAATATGCTTATTTTATGGAAGAAGACAAGGACTTTCCTCTCAATCCAATTAATTATAATTTACTTCCATTCATAAGTGGTCAAAATGTGCCTCCAGGGAACACCAAGCAAGCATTTTGTTGGTCACATTTAGGGAAGATATATAATGGACATATAGAGGAAAATGAGAAACTAATATCCCTTAACAGTGCTATTTCTACTTTTGACCTTATTATTCCTTCCTGAGGAATGCCCATGTAAACCTCACTAATTTATCATCCCTCTTTTCTTACAGGAGAATAAAAGAAATTATGTGTGTTAATTTAATGTGGCTGTTTTAACAGATTATTGCTGATGTTGCTCAGTCACTCAGCCATGGCCAACTCTCTGCTACCCCATGGACTGCAGCACCAGGCTTCCCTGTCCTTCGCCATCTCCCAGAGCATGCTCAAACTTATGTTCACTGAGTCAGTGATGCCATCCAACCATCTCATCCTCTGTTGTCCCCTTCTCCTTCTTCCTTCAATCCTTCCTGGCATCAGGGACTTCTCTAATGAATCAGCACTTTGCATCAGGTGGTCAAGTACTGGAGCTTCAGCTTCAGCATCAGTCCCTCCAGTGAACATTCAGGACTGATCTTTAGGACAGATTGGTCTGATCTCCTTGCAGTACAAGCGACTCTAAAGAGTCTTCTCCAACACCACAGTTCAAAAACATCGATTCTTCAGCACTCAGCCTTCTTTTTGGTCCAATTTTCACATTCATACATGACTACTGGAAAAACCATAGCTCTGACTAGACAGACCTTTGCCAGCAAAGTAATGTCTCTGCTTTTTAATATGCTGTCTAGGATGGTCATAGGTTTTCTTCCAAGGAGTAAGCATCTTTTAATTTCATGGCTGCAGTCACCATCTGCAGTGATTTTGGAGCCTAAGAAAATAAAGTCTGTCACTGTTTCCATTGTTTCCCTATCTATTTGCCATCTGTTTTTTGAATGCTGAGCTTTAAGCCGGCTTTTTCACTCTCTCCTTTCACCTTCATCAAGAGGCTCTTTAGTTCCTCTTCACTTTCTGCCATAAGGATGGTGTCATCTGCCTATCTGAGTTTACAGATATTTCTCCACACAATATTGATTCCAGTCTGTGCTTCATCCAGCCTGGCATTTCTCGTGATGTACTCTGTATGGAAGGTAAATGAACAGGGTGACAATATACAGCCTTGACATACTCCCTTCCCAATATGGAACCAGTCTGTTGCCGCTGGAGACTCCCTGGCACTCACAGGAGAAAATGATTGTGTGTCCTTCTACTCCACAGTCTTGAAGCATTTGATCACAAGGATCACAAGCCTTGTCTGACTCAATGAAACTATGAGCTATGTCATGTAGGGCCACCCAAGATGGACGGGTCATGGTGGAGAGCTCTGACAAATGTGGTCCACTGGAGAAGGGAATGGCAAACCATTTCAACATTCTTGCCTTGAGAACCCCATGAACAGTATGATAATGCATAAAGCTATGACACCAAAAGATGAACTCCCCAGGTCAATAGGTGCCCAATATGCTACTGGAGAAGAGCAGAGAAATTGTAACAAATTAGCAGCAGCATAAATTTAAACAACATAGCATAAAACAACACATGCTTTGTCTTACAGCTCTGCAGAAGTCTGATACAGGTTCCCACTGGGCTAAAATTAAGGTGCTGTCAATTTGCATTTTTTGTTAGAGGCTCCAGGGGATAGCCCATCACTGTCTTTTCTTTTGTTTTCTTTCTTTAAATTAATTTATTTATTTTAACTGGAAGCAAATTACTTTACAATATTGCAGTAGTCTTTGCCACACACTGACATGAATCAGCCACAGGTGTACATGTGTCCGCCATCCTGAAACCTGCTCCCACCTCCTTCCCCATCTCATCTCTCAGTGTTGTCCAAGTGCACCAGCCCTGAGCGCCCTGTCTCATACATCGAACCTAGACTGGCAATCTAGTTCACATAAGGTAATATACATGTTTCAATGCTAATCTCTCAAATCATCCCACCCTTGCCTTCTTTCACAGAGTCCAAAATTCTGTTCTTTACTGTCTCTTTTGCTGTCTCACATATAGGGTCATCATTACCATATTTATAAATTCCATATATATGTTAATATACTGTATTGGTGTTTTTCTTTCTGGCTTACTTCACTCTGTATAATGGGCTCCAGTTTCATCCACCTCATTAGAACTGATTCAAATACTTTCTTTTTTAATAGCTGAGTATTATTCCATTGTGTATATTGTGTACAGCTTTCTTATCCATTCATCTGCTGATGGACTTCCTAGATTGCCTCCATGTCCTAGCTATTGTAAATAGTTCTGTGATGAATATTGGGGTACATATGTCTCTTTCCTTTCTGGCTTCCTCAGTGCATACACGTGTCTCTTTCAATTCTGGCTTCCTAGGTGTGTATGCCCAGCAGTGGGATTTCTGGGTCGTATAGCAGTTCTATTTCAAGTTTTTTAAGGAATCTCTACACTGTTCAGCCACTAGTAGTGGCTCTACTAGTTTGTATTCCCACCAACAGTGTAAGAGGGGTCGCTTTTCTCCCCACCCTCTCCAGCATTATTGTTTGTAGATGTTGATAGCAGCCATTCTGACCAGTGTAAGATGGTACCTCATTGTAGTTTTGATTTGCATTTCTCTGATAATGAGCGACATTGAGCATCTTTTCATGTGTTTTTAGCCATATGTATGTCTTCTTTAGAGAAATGTCTGTTTAGTTCTTTGACCCATCTTTTGATTAGGTCATTTATTTTTCTGGAATTGAGCTGCATGAACTGCTTGTATATTTTTTTTAGATTAATTCTTTGTCAGTGGCTTCATTTGCTATTATTTTTTTCCCATTCTGAAAGAAGAGAGTGAAAAAGTTTGCTTAAAGCTCAACATTCAGAAAACTAAGGTCATGGCATCTGGTCCCATCACTTCATGGCAAATAGATGGGGAAAAGGGGGAAACAGTGGCTGACTTATTTTTCTGGGCTCCAAAATCACTGTAGATGGTCATCGCAGCAATGAAATTAAAAGACACTTGCTCTTTGGAAGGAAAGTTTTGACCAACCCAGACAGCATATTAAAAAGCAGAAACATTACTTTGCCAACAAAGGTCCATCTAGTCAAGGCTATGGTTTTTCCAGTGGTCATGTATGGATGTGAGAGTTGGACTATAAAGAAAGCTGAGAACTGAAGAACTGATGCTTTGAACTATGATGTTGGAGAAGACTCTTGAGAGTCCCTTGGATTGCAAGGAGATCCAACCAGTCCATCCTAAAAGGGATCAGTCCTGGGTGTTCATTGGAGGGACTGACATTGAAGCTGAAACTCTAATACTTAGGCCATTTGATGTGGAGAACTGACTCATTTGAAAAGACCCTGATGCTGGGAAAGATTGCGTGCAGGAGGAGAAGGGGATAACAGAGGATGAGATGGCTGGATAGCATCACCAACACGATGGACATGGGTTTGGGTGGACTCCAGGAGTTGGTGATGGACAGGGAGGCCTGGCGTCCTGTGGTTCATGGAGTCGCAAAGAGTTGGACATGACTGAGCAACTGAACTGAACTGAATTCTCCCATTCTGCAGGCTGTCTTTTCACCTGGCTTATAGTTTGCTTTGTTGTGTAAAACCTTTTAAATTTAATGGTGTCCCATTTGTTTATTTTTGCTTTTATTTCCATTACTCTGGGAGGTGGATCATGGAGGATCCTGCTAAGATTTATGTCAAAATGTGTTTTGCCTATGTTTTCCTTTAGGAGTTTTATAGTTTCTGGTCTTATATTTAGATCTTAAATATATATATATATTAGATATTTAATCCATTTTGAGTTTATTTTTGTGTGTGGTGTTAGAAAGTGTTCTAGTTTCATTCTTCTACAAGTGGTTGGCCAGTTTTCCCAGCACCACTTGTTAGAGAGATTGTCTTTTCTCCATTGTATATCCTTGCCTCCTTTGTCAAAGATAAGGTGACCATAGGTGCATGGATTTATCTCTGGGCTTTCTATTCTGTTCCATTGATTTATATTTCTGTCTTTGTGCCAGTACCATACTGTCTTGATGACTGTGGCTTTGTAGTAGAGCCTGAAGTCAGGCTGGTTGAGTCCTCCAGTTCCATTCTTCTTTCTCAAGATTGCTTTGGCTATTCGAGGTGTTTTGTATTTCCATACAAATGGTGAAATTATTTGTTCTAGTTCTCTGAAAATTACCATTGGTAGCTTGATAGGGATTGCATTGAATCTATAGATTGCTTTGGATAGTATACTCATTTACACTATATTGATACTTCAAATCCATGAACATGGTATACTTCTCCATTTATTTCTGTCATCTTTGATTTCTTTCATCAGTGTTTTATAGTTTTATATATGTAGGTCTTTTGTTTCTTTAGGTAGATTCATTCTTAAATATTTTATTCTTTTCATTGCAATGGTTAATGGAATTGTTTCCTTAATTTTCTTTCTGTTTTCTCATTGTTAGTGTATAGGAATGCAAGGGATTTATGTGTTAATTTTTTACCCTGCAACTTTACTATAGTCATTGATTAGCTCTAGTAATTTTATGGTGGTGTCTTTAGGATTTTGTAGAGGATTATATCATCTTTATGTAGAGGATCATATCATTAGCAAACAGTGAGAGTTTTACTTCTTCTTTTCCTATCTGGATTCCTTTTACTTCTTTTTCTGCTCTGATTGCTGTGGCCAACACTTCCAAAACCATGTTGAATAGTAGTAGTAAGAGTGGGCACCCTGTCTTGTTCCTGAGTTTAGGGGAAATGCTTCAATTTTTCACCATTGAGGGTGATGCTTGCTGTGGGTTTGTCATATATAGCTTTTATTATATTGAGGTGTGTTCCTTGTATGCCTGCTTTCTGGAGGGTTTTTATCATAAATGGATGTTGAATTTTGTCAAAGGCTTTCTCTGCATCTATTGAGATAATCATATGGATTTTATCTTTCAATTTGTTAATGTGGTATATCACATTGATTGATTTGCGGATATTAAAGAATCCTTGCATTCCTGGGATAAAGCCTACTTGGTCATGGTGTATGATCTTTTTAATATGTTGTTGGATTCTGTTTGCTAGAATTTGGTTAAGAATTTTTGCATCTATGTTCATCAGTGATATTGGCCTGTAGTTTTCTTTCTTTGTGGCATCTTTATCTGGTTTTGGTATTAGGGTGATGGTGGCCTCATAGAATGAGTTTGGCAGTTTACATTCCTCTGCAATTTTCTGGAAGAGTTTGAGCAGGATAGGTGTTAGCTCTTCTCTAAAGTTTTGGTAGAATTCAGCTGTGAAGCCATCTGGTCCCGGGCTTTTGTTTGTTGGATAATTTTTTATTACAGTTCCAATTTCAGTGCTTGTGATGGGTCTGTTAAGAGTTTCTATTTCTTCCTGGTTCAGTTTTGGAAGGGCATACTTTTCCAAGAATTTGTCCATTTCTTCCAAGTTGTGCATTTTATTGGCATATAGTTGCTGATAGTAGTCTCTTATGAATGTTTGTATTTCTGTGTTGTCTGTTGTGATTTCTCCATTTTCATTTCTAATTTTGTTGATTTGATTCTTCTCCTTTTTTCTTGAATAGTCTGGCTAATGGTTTGTCTATTTTACTTATCTTCTCAAAGAACCAGCTTTTAGTTTTGTTTATTTTTTCTATAGTCTCCTTTGTTTCTTTTTCATTTATTTCTGCCCTAATTTTTATGGTTCATTTCCTTCCAGTAACCCTGGGTTTCTTCATCTGTTCTTTTCCTAGTTGCTTTAGGTGTAAACTTAGTTTATTTGATTTTTCTCTTGTTTCTTGAGGTAAGCTTGTATTGCTATGAACCTTCCCCTTAGCACTGCTTTTGCTGAATCCCATAGGTTTTGGGTTGTTTTATTTTCATTTTCATTCATTTATATGCATATTTTTATTTTTCTGTGATTTGTTGGTTATTCAGAAACGTGTTGTTTAGCCTCCATATGCTTGTATTTTTAAAAAATTTTTCCCTCTAGTTGACATCTAATCTTACCACATTGTTATCAGAAAAGATGTTTGAAATAATTCCAAATGTTTTGAATTTACCAAGGCTAGATTTATGGCCCAAGATGTGATCTATCTTGAAGAATATTCCATGTGCACTTAAGAAAAAGGTAAAATTCACTGTTTGGGGGTGAAATGTCCTATAGATATCAATTAGATCTAACTGGTCCATCGTATCATTTAAAGTTTGTGTTTCCTTGCTAATTTTCTGATTAGTTCATCCATAGGTGTGAGTGGGGTATTAAAATCTCCCACTATTATTGTGTTACTGTTAATTTCCCCTTTCATACTTGTTAGTATTTGCCTTACTATTGTGGTGCTTCTATGTTAGGTGCACATATATTTATAATTGTTATATCTTCTTCTTTGATTGATCCTTTGATCATTATGTAGTGTCCTTCTTTGTCTCTTTTCACAGCCTTTATTTCAAAGTCTATTTTATCTGATATGAGTATTGCTACTCCTGCTTTCGTTTGGTCTCCATTTGTGTGAGATATATTTTTCCAGCCCTTCACTTTCAGTCTCTATGTGTCCCTTGTTTTGAGGTGGGTCTCTTGTAGACAGCATATATAGGGGTCTTATTTTTGTATCCATTCAGGCAGTCTTTGTCTTTTGGTTGGGGCATTCAACCCATTTACATTCAAGGTAATTATTAATAAGTATGATCCCATTGCCATTTACTTTGTTGTTTTGGGTTCAAGTTTATAAACTTCTTCTTTGCTTCCTGTCTAGAGAAGATCCTTTAGCATTTGTTGAAGAGCTGGTTTGGTGGTGCTAAATGCTCTCAGCTTTTGCTTGTGTAAAGCTTTTGTTTTCTCCTTCATATTTGAATGAGATCCTTGCTGGGTACAGTAATCTAGGCTGTAGCTTATTCTCTTTCATCACTTTAAGTATGTCCTGCCATTCTCTTTTGCTCTGAAAAGTTTCTGTTGAAAGATCAGCTGTTATCCTTATGGGAATCCCCTTGTTTGTTATTTGTTGCTTTTCCCTTGCTGCTTTTAATATTTACCCTTTGTGTTTGATCTTCATTAATTTGATTAATATGTGTCTTGGGGTGTTTCACCTTGGGTTTATCCTGTTTGGGACTCTCTGAGTCTCTTGGACTTGTATGACTACTTCCTTCCCTATTTTAGGGAAGTTTTCAACTATTATCTCCTCAAGTATTTTCTGATGGCTTTTCTGTCTTTTTATTCTGGGACTCCTATGATTCAAATATTGGGGCATTTATTATTGTCCCAGAGGTCTCTGAGGTTGTCCTCATTTCTTTTATTTATTTATTTATTTCTTTTTTCCTCACTATTTAATTTATTTCCACCATTCTATCTTCCATCTCACTTATCCTATCTTCTGCCTCAATTATTCTATTGTTGGTTCCTTCTAGAGTGTTTTTGATCTCAGTTATTGCATTATTCATTATTGATTGACTCTTTTTTTATTTCTTCTAGGTCCTTGTTATAAATTTCTTGCATTTTCTCAATCCTCATCTCTAGTCTATTTATCTGTAACTCCATTTTGTTTTCAAGATATTGGACCATCTTTACTGTCATTATTCTGAATTCTTTATCAGGTAGACTCCCTATCTCCTCCTCTTTTCTTTGGTTTGGTGGGAGTTTATCATGTTTCTTTACCTGCTGAATATTTCTCTTTTTGTTTAGATTGCTGTGTTTGGGGTGGCCTCTCTTTAGGCTGGTAGTTTGTGGTTCTTCTTTATTGTGGAGTTGCTTCCTGTGGGTGGGGTTGGACTAGTGGCTTGCCAACACTTCCTGGTTAGGGAAGCTTGCATCTGTGTTCTGTTGGGTGGAGCTGGATCTCTTCTCTCTGGAGTGCAATGAAGTGATCCAGTAGTGAGTTTTGAGGTGTCTGTGGGTTTGGTGTGACTTTGGGCAGCCTATATTTTAATTCTCAGGTCCCCCATGCCCTTCTTTTCTTCGCCTTCTTTTCATCAACTCCTGTCCCCAGGTTCTGGTCTGTCAGGAAGACCAAAGCAGTCTGTGCATCTTAATCACCTCCCCGCTCCCAGGCCCTCAGTTTCCATGTGCCACAAGAGGGCCATCGCAGATGTGCTGTGTGTCTCCTCTGGGGAGCTGATCTCTGGCTGTGACCCTCCTGGCAGATGTCAACCATCCAGGATCCCAGGAAGACTTGGTTAGCAACTGGGAGCCTGCTCAGAGTCTGGTAGAGGATGCCATCTCTGTGGCCGAGATTGCCCCTTGCCTTCCTGCTCTGGCTGTCGCCCACCTGCCTCTCTGCTTCTGGTGTGGGGAGGGGCCTGTTTGCAGCCGGCTAGCTCTCCTTTGGTATTCGCTCAACTCTTTATTCTCTGAGCAGGCCAGGCTGTGCCTTAGGTTAGAGCTTTTCACAGGAAAGTTCTCTCTCTCTCTCTTTTTTCTTATCTCTCTCTGGCAATCCTACAGTTTGGGTTGCTATCTCATGTTAACTCCCTCAGGTTGTCCTCAGGACACTCAGGCCTGGGCTGGTGGTGGACGTGAGCATCGGGGCCACTTCTCCGTTGGGAGTTATGGCTAGGCACATATTCTGTTTTTTTTTTTTTTTTTTTTTTCCTTCTGGTTATGTTGCCCTCTGAGTTTCTAAAACTCCCCCACAGACCCACTGGTGAGAGGGCTTCCCACTGTTTGGAAACTTCTCCTCCTTCACAACTCCCTCCCAGGATTGGTCTCCATCACTAACTCTTTTGTCTCTCTTTTTGTCTTTTATATTTTGCCCTACTTCTTTTGAAGAGAATGGGCTGCCTTTCTGGTTGCCTGGTGTCCTCCACCAGCATTCAGAAGTTGTTTTGTGGAAGATGCTCAGCACTGAAATGATCTTTTGATGAATTTGTGGGGGAGAAAGTGGTCTCCCTGTCCTATTCCTCTGCCATCTTAGGACCGCCTCTGTTTACCTCTTCTAACTGCCATAGCCACCCATATTCCTTGGCCTATAGCCCCTTCCCATACTTCCAAAGCCAACAGCGCTGCATGTCTGTGCGTCTTTCATCCGGAGTCAGATTTAATTCTAAGCATCTTCTTTTGCATCTTTCTTACACTTTTAAGGATCTTTGGGATTGTACCAAGCTGAGCCATCCCTGGTGGCTCAGATGGTAAAGAATCCACCTGCAGTGTGGGAGACCTGGGTTCAATCCCTGGGTCAGGAATATCCCCTGGAGAAGGGAATGGCGACCCACTCCAGTATTCCTGACTGGGGAATTCTATGGATGGAGGAGGCTGGCAGGCTACAGCATATGGGATTGCAAAGTGTTGGGTACAACCGAGTGACTTTCACATCATATCCTTATTTTAAGGATAACTTAGGAGAAAACCTTAAGTCTTCTATGCCAGTTAGCCTAACATAGTCACAGGTTCTGAGGATTAGTATTCAGCTGTCTTTGAGGGTCATTATTCTTCCTACCACTCCATCTTTCCAGACATCCTGCATCTGAGATTCTCTGAGAACTCTCCAGGTAATAGTAATAAAAATAAAATAGAGATGTGAAGTGACACTTCTTCAAGTGTGAAAGGACATGGGGTGGGGAAGAAACTGCTCTCTTTCAAATATTCCAATAAGTATCCTTCTGGGGTGCAACATATTTGTTACTTACTCATGAAAGCATCACATATGTTTACCTCTTATTCTAAGCTTTAAAAATGAGATTATGAGGATAAAAGACTGCTCAAACATTGTTATTCCACAGTCTTACACAACAAAAGTCTTTAATTAAGTCTAGGTGCCATTTGTTGAGTACCACAGAACTCATGTAATTCAGAAGATGCATTAGTTATTGATTGGTAGCTATTAAGGAGTAGTTAGAGATCATAGGAATTTAAAGAGAGAGAGGCAGAAGGCAAGAGATGGAAAGCATGAACTGGCATGAGGTTTTTGCTTTGTAGAATTTCAAAGCAGTGGAAAGTGACATGTCATTGTAGCTAATGCTCTAAGTCAAAGCTGCTACATCTCATGCCTAGAACTCAGTTAAAAAGAAGCCTATATTGGTGCCAATATTTGAAGGATATTGTTACTGTGTCTACCTTGAACCCAAGTTCTAGGTAAAAAAAGTAGCACATGGATAAATCAGGGGACATGCCAGAAAGTGACTACCTCTCTTCAAAGGAAGAAATATTTTGGATGAAATCTTATCTCTAGGGAAGTTTATTTATTCTAGATATATGAAAAGCACACAAATGAAATGAAATGAGAGGTTTCTGAAATGAAAAAAAAGAAAACAAAGAGTCCTTGATAGGAGAAAATACTCTTAGTATGAAGTTGACATAATGATTTCTCAGATTCTTATATATATATGGAGAAGCAAAAAAAAAAAAAAAAAAGAGGATGATTCCAGATTGTATTTACTTCTTATAAACTTGTTAAATAATATGTGATAATAATTTTTTAATTTTTTGTGATAATAATTGTTTGCTAAATTATTTGCAATTATTTGCTAAAAGTGCATTTGTTCAATATTCAACACTTATTGAGCACTGACTATATAATGATGCAATATTTTTAAAATTTTTGAAAAGTGCTTGACATAAAACATTATGGGTTTCCCAGGTGTGCTAGTGGTCAAGAATGCACCTGCCAATGCAGGAGGCAGTGGGCTCAATCCCTGGGTCAGCAAGATCCCCTGGAGGAGGGCAAAGCAACCCACTCTAGTATTCTTGCCTGGAGAATCCTATGGACAAAGGAGCCTGGAGGGCTACACTTCATAGGGTTGTAAAGAGTTGGACACAACTGTAGTAACTTAGTATGCACATACATACAACATTATGTTAGTTTTAGGTGCACTATATTGTGATTTTACATTTGCATATGTTATAAAGTGATCACCATGACAGCAACCATCTGTCCCATACAAAGTTATTACAATATCAATGACTGTATGTCTTATCAGCATGGTCCACTTATTTTATAACTGAAGGTTTGTATATCTTAAACCCATTCACTCATTTTGATCCCTCCCTTAACTTCCATCCTTCTGGAAACCAACAGTTTGTTCTCCATATGAGTGTTTCCATTGTTTTCTTTGTTTTGGCTTTTTGAAGTCACATATGAGATTGTATTTATCTTCGATCTATTTCCCTTAGCATAATACCCTCTAGATTCATCCATGTTGTAGTGTATACACACACACACACACACACACACACACACACACATAAATATATACATATATATTTGATGTAGTCTCATTATTTTTTTAAACAAGTCTGAAAAAAACTGAAATTATTTAAGTTAAAATATATGTAGGAGATCATGTGGCAATGTTGAGATTTAAACCAAAGTCTTTATGACTTGAAATGCCAAACTCTTTATGAGTTTTTTACCCTAAAAAAAAACCCTCCAAAAGTATCCTAAGTACTTTTGTAAAACACCTTTACATAAATTAGTTAAGAAGAAATAGGTTGCAAAAACTAAGGAAATCATATGCCATTCTGAACTCTTTGTTATATTAAAGATAATGTAGGGTGGGAGAGAGTAGTATTGTAACTTGTATATTATCATATTTTAAATGGATGTTTGTGAGCATGCTAAGTTGCTTCAGTCATGTCCAACTCTTTGTGACCCCATGGACTGAAGTCTGCTAGGCTCCTCTGTCCATGGGATTCTTCAGGCAAGAATACTGGAGTGGGTTGCCATGCACTCCTCCAGGGAATCTTCCTGACCCAGGGATTCAACCCATGTCTCTTATGTCTCCTACATTGGCAGGTGGAATCCTTACCATTAGCACCACTTGCGAAGCCCATGTAATGGAGAACCAGTGGGAATTTGCTGAATTATACAGGGAACCCAAAGCTGGTGCTCTGTGACAGCTTAGAAGGGTGGGATGGGAAGGAGGTAGGAGGGAGTTTTAAGAGGGAAGGGACATATGTATACCCATGGTTGACTCATGTAGATGTATGGCAGAAACCATGACAACACTGTAATTACTCTCCAATTAAAGTAAAATTAAAAAAAAAAGATAATCCAATTCTTAAGTCATTTTATTCAATTTTCAGATTATAGTCACATTCAAGTTATAAGGAATTAGGCAAGGGGACTACTGTGTGGGTTGAACTACAGAATAAATATGGAAGACAAACTTCACAGTGAAGGCAGCTTCTCAGAAGTGGTAGAATGGGATTGCAAAGAAAGGCTCTACCACGGGAAAATGCCATTCTTCTTTCTCATTATTCCCAAGGTTTTCTGCTCATATGTAAAAGTCCCACCTAATCAAGAACTGAAAGTTTGTCTTCATATAATATATACCACCACCTTGAAAAACCATAAATATATTACAAAGAAAAATCTTCAAAACTTCTAATTTGAAGTTGACATTGTTTCTACCTCCTAACACACTTTAAATATCACTGAAATGGTGTTTCTGATTCTTATTAGAGGTTGTCTCCCTGCCCTCAAATATTAGTGTAGAAGCCCCATGGTGTGCTGACAGGTTGCACAGGTTGGAGGTAGCCTGAGCTGAAGAATTACGCCCTTGAACACATGACTTGTATTTTCTCATTTCTGAGCTTCAGTTTTTTTCCACTGTAAATTAGTGATAAATAGTAGTGACCACATTAATTGTGATGGGAATAAATATAATAAGTATGAATTCCAGCTCAGTTCCTTTATATACATTTATTATTATTATTCTTATTACTTATCCAGAGTTCCAAACCTCTTTGTCTACATTCAACGACCCTCAACATGCCCAAGTAATACTGCATTTACATGAGAAAACTAAGGTGTAAAGTCTTATGTGCTTGCTGTAAAGACTAAATTTCCATTTCATACTGATGCGTGACTTAATAAATGTAGTACTAAAACTCTGAATAACTCAGTTGGTTAAGTTATTATTGACTAACTTTTTTAAGCATCTAAAAATTTGACTATCTACATTAATTTGCAAGCACGCCTTTCTTCAAAGCAAACCTATGCCCTCTGTTGAAACAAGTGGATTTTTGTGATGCCAAGGAAAACAGCACAGAACCAATTTTAGTCCCAGGAAGTGCAGCACTTTGTACAATCACAATTGTTTGACATTAAGAGAGTGATAGAGTCAAACCAGGCAGGTGTTTTTTTTGTTGTTGTTTTTTGTTTTTTTCCCTGGATATTAAAAAAAAAAAAAGGGATCAGCAATTTGCTAAAAACAGACATTGCCGTAGGATGTACCATGACATTTGCTATATGTCAAAAGCCATAGAAGACATTCGAATCATGAAGTGTCAAAATACAGGTCATGCAGACCCACACAACCTGGGCTTAAGAGTCTAAAATGCTGTACCTTCACAAAACATAAAGAAAGAAACTGATGTTAATGAAAAATACAAGTAGTATATATAAGTAAAGAGTTTTTCCCTCAAGAGTACTAAAAAGTGGCTTTCAGGTAAGAGAGAAACAGTCTGAAAATTTAGCTATCAGAGATTATCCAGAGTCTAAAAACCATGTCCCTCAGATAAAACTTTTAATCCTGAAAGAGGAATGTCAAACTGCATTAAAAAAAAAATACTTGGAAAAAAATATACTTGGCCTTTACTTAATGCTTTTTCTGCTTTTCATGGAATGTACATTCATACACCCTGTGTATTAACAAATATTCATCCTTTTGTAATAAGAAAATGTAAGATAATTATACCCAATTACCAGTTAGGAATGTTAAGACACAAGGTCAAGTAATTGTTTAAAGCAAGTTACCTAGTTCACGGCCAATTCAGATCTGATATCTAGGTCTTTTATAGTGTGTCCTCATTTCTTTCTGTCATGCCATGTTTAATACTTATATGTAGGATTTTTAAATTAACTTTTAGTGTAACGTAAGTTGCTCGACAGTGTTGTTAGTTTCTGTGGCATAGCGAAGAGAACCAGCAATATGTGCACACACGCCCCTTGTTTTCTGGACGGATCCTTATCTGGGCACGGCAGAGCTCTGGGTGGAGCCCCTGTGCCCACAGCAGGTTCTCATCAGCCCTCTGTTTTACACCTGCTGTATCTATGTCAGGCCCTTTCCCCCAATGCATCCCATCCCCTGTCCTCCTCAGTGCCCACACCTTTTTTTGTCTATGCCTGTGTCTCTATTTCTGCTTTGAAAATAAGTTCATTTATACCATTTTTATAGATTCCACCTATATGCATTACAACTGATTTTTTTTTCTATTTATGGCTTACTTCAATCTCTACTGACAGTCTCTAGGTTCATCTATGACTCTACAAATGGCACAATTTTATTCCTTTTTATGACTGGGTAATATTGCAGCCATGAAGTTAAAAGACGCTTACTCCTTGGAAGGAAAGTTATGACCAACCTGAATAGCCTATTAAAAAGCAGAGACATTGCTTTGTCAACAAAGGTCCATCTAGTCAAACCTGTGGTTTTTCCAGTGGTCATATATGGATGTGAGAGTTGGACTATAAAGAAAGCTGAGCGCCAAAGAATTGATGCCTTTGAACTGTGATGTTGGAGAAGACTCTTGAAAGTCCCTTGGACTGCAAGGAGATCCAACCAGTCCATCCTGAAGGACACCAGTCCTGGGTGTTCATTGGAAGGACTGATGCTGAAGCTGAAACTCCAATACTTTGGCCACCTGATGCAAAGAGCTGATTTATTTGAAAAGACCCTGATGCTGGGAGGGATTGAGGGCAGGAGGAGAAGGGGACAACAGAGGATGAGATGGCTGGATGGCATCACTGACTCAATGGACATGAGTGAGTAAATTCCGGGAGTTGGTGATGGACAGGGAGGCCTGGCATGCTGCGATTCATGGGGTCACAAAGAGTTGGACATGACTGAATGACTGAACTGAACTGAATATTCCATTGTATAAATGTACCACATCTTTATCCATTCCTCTGTTGATGGACATTTAGGTTTCTTCCGTGTCCTGGCCATTGTGAATGGTATTGCAATGAACAATGGGGTACATGTGTCTTTTTGATTTATAGCTTTCTCTGGATATATGCCCAGGAGGGGAATTTATAGGTTTCATTGATTGTTGATAAAGTGAAAAGAAACCTCAGCTCCAAAGCATAACTTAAAAACACATTATGTGGAATTCTCTCTTGCAGCTCTTCCAAGGGTACTCACCAAATATTTCTTTTCATTATTCTCAGTATTTTGTTATCTAAAATTAAATAAACTGCTTTTAGGGAACCAGAGTGACCATGTAAATTGGATTGTTACATATCCCAGTGTCTATTTTCTTCATGACCCCACTGCCAAGGAGACACCTACAAATGTTGCATGACAGACTCCTTACCTTTGGGTCCCAGACTGAAAGCCCCTTCCTCAGCAAAGACATACTTAAACACCCAACTAAGGGGCACATACTCCTTCTGCAATTCTCAGTCTCCAGCACATTTGGAAGCAGCTGACTTCCTTTCTAATTAATTGCATCAAACTTTGCAATTTTGTGTATGTGTATAACATTGCTTCACCTGTTAGGTACCACTCCAGACCATCTATTTTATGATAAAAATGTCTTTATTTGTTTACCACTAACTACATGTTGTGGCTCTTCAGTCACTAAATCATGCCTGACTGTGACCCCATGGACTGTAGCACGCCAGTCCTCCCTGACCTGCACTATTTCCCAGAGTTTGGTCAAATTTATGTCCATTGAGTTAGAGATGCTATATACTAACATATTATTTTGGGCATAGAAGTTGCTAAACATCTTTTGGATGATTAAATGAGTCTGAATTGTATAGGACCTGGCATATAATAGGTATTGCATTACTTTTCTTTAAGTAAAAATATATATCTATAGATAGATAGACAGAAGATAAACAGATGATAGATGCTAATATAAGAAACATAAAAATAACCAAGGTGATTCAGTCAACAAAAAGTCTGTCATTTGAGAATTCATTATCTCCAGTGAAAATCTCACAAGCTAAATTACATTTTTCACTTTTTTAATTGGTTTCCTTAGTTGCATGCATTACATAAAGGTATCTCTGTGGATATATGACAGTGAGTCCTGGATAAGTAAGACTTTAGCAATATATCCAAATTTTAAACTTCTAGATATTATACCCAACACCAATTCTGCTTATTTTCTACAGAAAAACCACTTTTCTGAGTTTAACACTGGAATGCTCAAGTTGACATAAAAACTCATTCCTTTGGAGCGGGAAAATTAAAAAAAAAAAATCATCCTCAGATGTTTATTATTTGATGTGGCCCCAGAACTAGACAATTCACATGTCTTGATTCATATCTCTGTTGTTTACTCTGTTAAAGAAAATGAGCAAAACTAGAACCCTACACGTCCCAAAAGAGAGTCTTTTAACAGAGTCCAAAAATAACTTATAGAAATATATTCTGCTCTGTTATGGAATTGCTATCTGTGAAGTTAAAAGTACCAAAAGAGTACAAGCCACACTCAGCACCTCCAGAGATCTGATGTTATTTCTTTCTTTCTTTTTTGTTTTTTGTTTACAGAGGTAGGCATAATGTATATTTTGTGAGGAGACTTTCTGCTGGAGGTCACAGAAAATCCAATTTGCAGAGACTTAAACATTACAGGGAAGCTGTCTCAAATAATAAGAAGTTTAGAGATAAGGCGAGTTCTGAGCACGGAGTTTCAGGGTTTCTCCTGTGTGGCTATCTCATATGCAGGCTGGAACCAGGGGTTGTGCAGTTCCAGGTATCACATCTAGATGCAATGATGTCCAGAAGCAGTACATAAATACATAAACAAAAGCTGCTTCAATTTTGTGCTTTGTTTTTTTTTTTCTTTTTGAGAATGGAGAATCCTTTCTCAGAACCACATACACACAGCAACCCTGAAGACTTCTAATTGGCCATGCTGTGTTCCAGGTTTGTGCTACTCCAATCACTGGCAACAGAGAGGGACCATAAACATTTGCTTAGATTGGCAGTTTTCAAGACCTGTTTTCAGTTTCCAGATCCATTTTCTGTATTAAAAACCTTGAAGAGATTTTGGATATCTATATTTGTTTTGTATATGTCAATATTCATTGTGTTAAAAATTAAAACCTAAAAACATTTAAAAAGAAGCCATAGCACATATGCCACTAGTTGACCAAGTGGTGATATCATTACATATCTGGGAGCCCCTGAAAAACTCCATTTTGTACATGTAAGAGACAAGAGTGACAAAGTTAATTAATATCTATTATCGAAATGAAGATAACTTTGACTTTGTGGGCTTCCTGAAAGGGTCTCAGGATTCCACCCTCCCAGTGACCACGAGAACCACTGGCTCAGACCAGTGTAGTAATCTTCAGGGATTGCAGATGCTGACACCCTTTCCTGGTGCACATGAATTCTTCAAGGAGCATAAATGTTTAAATAAAATTGGAACTGAGACAGAAAGGGAAAATAGGTCAAAATGGATGTTTGGTAGGCAATCAAACTGTCAGCTGCATACATGCCAGCCAAACTCTGGAAGGAAAGAAGGGATGAAGGAAGGGGGGGGAAGGGAGGAGGGAGCGAAGGAGGGAGAAAGAGAGGAAGAGAGGCATTCAAAAATGACTACCTTTCAGACTGTGTGTGTCCACCTCCCTCCATACACACATTCAGCTTTAAAAAGTTATTTCTGATGAGTCATATATTGCCCTTTGCAAAAATCCCCATGTCTAGGTTGAATGACCAAAATTTGGCTGCCCTGTATGAGAAGAAAATGCGCTATTCTCTAGGAGTTGAATGGAGATCGGCCATAGGCAAAAATGTCCCTGCTGGTGATAATTATATTTAGTGCTACTCTTTGTATGTGTGTGTGGTGCCAATTATCATCTATTCCCGTACTTATCTGTATTACAGGCCTCATACTACTTGACAACATTATATATCACTCGGAAAGACTTTAGAAGTACTGTCCCATAAATATAATAGGAGATATTGATCACTGAGCATCATAGATTAAGTGGTGAAGTATCAGGCGAAGGGCACACACTAGCTTTAAGACTTGGAAAAGACAGCAGTGTGGCATCATACCCACTATGCACATGAGGAAAATAATATCAGAGAAATTCAAAGTCACTGTAGTGGAAATTCTTAGCACTTCCATTATTTATTTTTCCTTATGTGCATACTTACCTTTGAATCCTAGAGCAGAGCTTAACACTCAAACCCCCAACTTGTCTATCTTTACAAAATGGCTCATCTTGTCATTTTAGACAGTCAACAAATACAGATAAATCAGAATATGGTGGGTACAGAAAACTTCTTTGAGGAGGGGCCATTCTCAAATCTCATGGGATAAGGTGTGGATTTGGACGTGGGGAAAGCAGCACATTATGTACAGAGGTGGAGACAGTCTTGAACTCCAAGTCCTAGCAGTTCTGTGTGTATAGCACTGACTGGTCCTTGCCTGGCAGCTGATCTTTCTGGGAAACTAACCTTTCTGTTCTGCTCCCAGACCTGGAGGAGGAGAGAAGGAATATTTGTCTTTGTGTGTATAGATTATTATCCAACATATAATTAGTAAATTTTAAATTAAATGAAAATAACTACTCAAAGACTTCTAACATGATGCTCATAAGGCAGCCCCTTCATCTCTCTAAGCCTCAGATTCCTTATAAGTAAAATTGATCATTGTGTATGCCCCAACATTTGGTTTACAAGACACATGGTGTGGCAGAGAATAAGCTCTCTCTCTCCAAACATGTCCTAATTTCCAGAACAAGTGAATATTTCACTTTACTTGGCAAAGGAGATTTTGCTAATATGATTAACATGAGTTACATTATACTCAATATAATCACAAGGATCCATATTAAAATGCAGGCAAGAAAGCCAGCCAGAAGTAGGAGATGTGATGGCAACCGTAAGAGATTCTAGCATTTGAGGAGGGGGCTACAAGCCAAAGAGCGCAAGTAACCACCGTACGCAAGAAACAGAAAGGAGACAGCTTCTCCCTTGATGCCTCCGAAAACAGCATGGCTCTGCTAACACCTGAACTGTAGCCTCACAAACCCCACTGAAGACTTCTAACGTCAAGATTATAAGATGACTTTATGCTGTGCTTAAGTTTGTTAATGTACCAATAGGAAAACAATAAACATAAGAACACTCTGAGAATGCTAAAGTGGTTCTACACTTTACATTCAAAACGTGTTCAGATATTAACATTTTAGTGACTATAAGACAATAATTATTTTCTTATTTAAATATTGCTACTTAATAGTGTTAGCCATTGTAAACAGTCTGCACTTTGTCCAGGCCTAAAATGCATGAATTTCAGTTACCATGATTTAAATAACAGCAGTCGTTCAAAAACATGATTTAAGTTTCAGTGGCTGTAATTTAAGCATGAGTAAGGGCATAAAGTTCAAATTCTGCTGCTAGGTCTTCAGCCCACAAACTAATATATAAATACATATACACATCGAGATTGGTAGCCAATCACATCACTTCTTTCAAAGTCTGCAGGTGACCTGGCCACTGTACCACCGCTTATGCAGACAATAGACAGTCAGCAAAGTGCATAACTGTGCTGTTTCTTTGTATCTCAGTAATAAATCCATGTGCCATTTAACAAAAAACAAACTAGATGACCAAAAGAGGGAATCGGTCACCAAGATGATTTTATGGCAAAGAAACAGAAAATGAGAACACGGTAAGTGAAATTTATATGTAAATGCATTTATAGAAGAGCTGGCCATGGAAATGCTGACACTGACCGTGTTTGAAAGACAGCAGATCTGCAGCCACAGGAAATTAGCCAAGCTGATGGGAATCGATATAAATGAGGTGGTTCATGACAAGCAGAATGACAGTGTCCCAGAGGAAGTGATGCCAGCAGAAAACTTCACATCAAAGGAGCTCTCGAAGACATCTCATGACATTGAAAACACAAAGTATGAGCTGTCAGAAGCTGATGCAAACTTAAAAAGCACTATGACAGCTCATCAAGGCAGAGAAAAGATGCTCCCTCCATATTCAGCCACACAGCTAGAAGGAAAACACTCCTCACATGCTTCTTGATGGTTTTGTTTGGCAAGCCTATGAAATACCCTAACTCTCAGTGTTTGATATTTTAGATTACAGGGTACTGCGTTTTCATGACATTAAGATGTTTTTTTCCCAGTTTCAATTTGTGTGGTCACTTTTTCGGTTCTGCCATATTGTATAAAGCAAGGGCAACTTCTATAGCATTCATTATGAAAGGGTTGCTTATCAAGTGCCAAGTGCTGCTTTAAGTGCCTTATAACACTTCATTTTCTGTGTTATTATGCCCATTTCAAAGGTGAGAAAATGGAGACAAATGAGGTTAAACGATACAAAGGAACAGCCAATAAGTGATGGAGCTAGGAGTTGAACCCGGCCTCAGCTCTCATTCTCAGACTGCTGGGCACTACATCTGCTTGCGTAACTGCCAACACTCCTAAGACATCAATTATGTGCCTGTCTTTGCTCTGCTCAAGTTAGATAAACAGTTGTGTTGTGACGATCACATCAGAACAACTTTATAAAATAAGAACTATGTAATTCTCATGCCACAGGTAAGTGAAATTAAGGTTTGAAGATGTGAAGTAACTTGTCCAAGGTCTCACAATAAATGTTAAATAAAGCCTGATATCAGACAAAGAGAATAGGCGTGGCAAAGGTAGTGACACAATATATTTTCTTGAATAACTTCAGTGTTTGTCAAATACCATATGATATTACTTATATGTGGAATCCAAAAAAAATGAGATATATGAATTTATTTATGAAACAGAAATAGACTCAGACACAGAAAACAAACATAAGGTTACCAAAAGGGATAGGTGGGTGGGGAGGAGATATGGGAGTTTGGAATTAACATATACACACTACTATGTATAAAATAGATAAATACAAGGACCTACTGCATAGCACAGAGAACTGCATTCAATGTCTTACAATAGCCTACAATGAAAGAGAGTTTGGAAAAGGATATATATGTACATATTTTTGCTGTACACTTGTAACTAACACCACACTGTAAATTAATTATTCTATAATTTTAAAAATTGTTTTTGAAAAAAATGTGTTTAGTGATTGAATCTTGAAATTCTTTTCTGCATGTGTTTTTTTAACATCTCTAAATTTTTTTTCTGTGAATTTATTAAGCTACTTAGCAAAGTGTGCTAAAGTGTACTTTAGCAAGTGTGAGTCAAACTCTCTTCCTCTCTTCAAGTTAACTGGCTGGCAACCTTATTTTTTAAATAAAGGGTGATGGCAAAGATAAGGATGGGAGATAAAATAGAAAAGTGTTTTCTTTGTCTTTCAATCAAAGCAGCAGCACTGAGGGCAACGAGAACTCAGTCCCGCCAGGAAAATTCTAGGAGTCACTGGGGAACACACGCCTAAACGGGACTTATCCCCATGGGCGACAAGAAACTGGAATGTTTATACACCAGCTCGCAGACTTTAAGTCCTTGATACTTTGAGCTTGTGACGTAAATAGGCAAAGCATGTTTCAGTAGCCAGAGAAAGCCCTCAGCAAAGCAATTCCAGGCGCTGGAAGTTACAAATGACCTGCAGTGAAGTGGCAAAGGCAAGAGAAGAGGATGGAGAGGCAGTGGAGTCTCCTGGAGCAACTGTGGGCCAGTCACCAAAGCTCCGCTGGAGAATGCGTGCCTGCGCTAAGTGAAAGAAGAAGCACTGTGCAAGGGCGCATTTAATAAAACCAAAGACCTCCTCATATTTTAAGTCATCATCCTAGAATAAACCTTTGCTTATTGTCTAAAGTAATAAAGAGAACAGTACAAGATATTTTAAAAAGTTACTGATTTTTCATTTCCTCATCTCTTAAATTAGGATTAAAAAAAAACTAATACAAAAAGCAAAGCAATTGTACTGAATTCTATATACATTATTTTTAATAATCCCAAGTCCTGCCCTTGTGGAATTCAGATACAGAATAAAGTTGGGTAGGTAGTTAGAGTTAATAGATAATAATTGACTGAAACTCAGTCATTCTATTAAGAATAACAGTACATAATTCTCTTTAAATATGCATTTCCTTCATCCTAGAAACAAGAGAGATAACAGTGAAGATAATATTACCTTAGGTTAAATAACCCAAATACTTTAATAAAAAGCAAAAAGAAAATACTAACAGGAAATGCCTTACATGTAAAGAAAAGTACCCAACTATCATGTTATTCTAGCAAGTGTCTGCATTTGCAGTCACAGATAAGAGAAGTGACATTTTTAATTTAATTGATAAAAACTAGCTGTGTTATATAAAATCACTTGAGTATATGGCTACAAAAGTATTACACAGCATGATCAAAAATATGATACCACAGCTTAGAAAAGAGCTCTCTAGATAGAGAAGACAAAGAAAGCTGTATTTGATAATTATACTCTTTTTGTTTCTCATCTGCCAAGTTTTCTTTCTGGTCTGAATTCCAAGGGAATTCCTTTTATCATTTCCATTTTCAGATTCTCCTTCCATAACTGTGCCCCAACGTAGCATCTAAATATTCGGCAGTCGCTGTGCCCAAGCAATGTGCACGCAAATATATTGCACATATGTGCACTCACACACACTGCCTACACAGTATTATTAGCTATCTGGGCAATCCTGATAAGTAGCGGTTACTATTCCTATTTTAACACACACAATATTGCATAGGAACCTGGAATGTGATAGGAGATGGCAAGCCTGAGTATCAATATTTCAGGAATCAGTGAACTAAAATAGATGGGAATGGGAAAATTTAATTCAGATGAACATTATATCTACCATGGTGGGCAAGAATTCCTTGGAGGGAATGAGATAACTCACACAGTCAACAAAAGATTCCAAAATGCAGTACTTGGTTGCAGTCTCAAAAATGACAGAATGATCCACAGTAATCCAAATCTATGCCTTAACCAACAATGCCAAAGTAGCTGAAGTTAAATGATTCTATGAAGACCTACAACACCTCTTAGAACTAACACCAAAAAAAAAAAAAGATGTTCTTTTCACCATAGGAGACTGAAATGCAAGAGCAGGAAGTTAAGAGATTCGTGGGGTAACAGTCAGGTTTGGCCTTGGAGTACAAAGTGAAGCAGAGCAAAGGCTGACAGAGTTTTGCCAAGAAAACGCACTGGTTATAGGAAACACTCTTTTCCAATAGCACAAGAGATGACTTTACACATGGACATCACCAGATGGTCAGTACTGAAATCAGATTGATTACATCCTTTGCAGTCAAAGATGTAGAAGCTCTATACAGTCAGGATAAACAAGATCTGGAGCTGACTGTGGCTCAGATAATCAATTTGTTATTGCAAATTCCAGTCTCAAATTGAAGAAAGTAGGGGAAACCACTAAGCCGTTCATGTATGACCTAAATCAAATTCCTTATGAGTATACAGTGGAGGTGACAAATAGATTCAAGGGACTAGATCTGATAGACAGTGAGCCTGAAGAACTATGGATGGAGGTTTATAACATGGTGCAGGAGGTGGTCATTAAAACCATCTCCAAGAAAAAGAAATGCAAAAAGGCAAAGTGGTGGTTTGAAGAAGCTTACAAACAAAAGAAGAGAGGTGAAAAGCCAAGGAGAAAGGGAAAATATACTCAACTGAATGCAGTTTCAGAGACTAGAAAGGGGACATAAGAAAGCCTTCCTAATTGAACAACACAAAGAAATAGAGGAAAACAATATTATAGGAAAAACTAGAGATCTCTTTAATAAAATGGGAAATGCAAAGGGAACATTTCATGTAAAGAAGGCACAATAAAGGACAGAAATAGCAAGGACATAACAGAAATAGTAGAGAGTAGGAAAAGGTGGCAAGAATACAAAGAACCAAGCAGAAAAGCTCTTCATGCCCAATGTGGCCATGGCGCTGTGATCGCTCACCCAGAGCCAGACATCTGGAGTGCGGAGCCGCGTGGACCTCAGGAAGGATCACTAGAGACAAAGCCAGTGGAGGTGGCGGAATTCCAGCTGAGCCATTTCAAACCCCAAATTTCCAGCTGAAATCCTGAAAGATGGTGCTGTTAGAGAGCTTTACTCACTATTCTAGCAGATTTGGATAACTCAGCAGTGGCCACAGGACAGGAAAAGGCCAGTTTTCATCCCAAAGAAGGGCACTGCCAAAGAGTGCTCACATCACTGCACAATTGCACTCATTTCACACACTAGCAAAGTAATGCTCAAGATCCTTCAGGCCAGGCTTCAACGGTGCATGATCCAAGAACTTCCAGATGTGCAAGCTGGGTTTAGAAAAGGCAGAGCAACCAGAGATAAAATTGCCAACACACACTGGATCATAGAAAGCAAGGGAATTCCCCCCAAAAAATATCTACTTCTGTGTCATTGACTATGATAAGCCTTTGACTGTGTGGATCACAACAAACTGTGGAATATTCTTAATGAGAAGAGAATACCAGACTACATTACCTGTTTCCTGAGAAGCCTGCATGCAGGACAAGAAGCAACAGTTAGAACTGAACATGAAACAAGAGACTGGCTCCAAACTGGGAAAGGAGTACATCAAGGCTGTATATCGTCACCATGCTCGTTTAACTTCTATGCAGAGTACATAATATGAAATATGGGGCTGGATGAAGCACAAACTGGAATTAAGACTGCCAGCAGAAATATGAAGAAACTCAGATATGCAGAAGATTCCACTCTAATGCCAGAACGTGAGGAGGAAATAAATAGTCTCTTGATGAAGGTGAAAGAAGAGAGTGAAAAATCTGGCTTACAACTCAACATTCAGAAAATTAAGATAATGGAATCAGGTCCTATTACTTCATGGCAAATAGATGTGACAAATGTGGAAACAGTGTCAGATTTCACTTTCTTGGACTCCAAAATCAATGTGGGCAGTGACTGCTGCCATGAAATTAAAAGATGCTTGCTCCATGGAAGAAAAGCTATGACAAGCTTAAATAGCATATTAAAAAGCAGAGACATCATTTTGCTGACAAAGGTCCATATAGTCAAATCTATGGTTTTTCCAGTAGTCATGTATGGATGTGAGAATTGGACCATCACAGAAGGCTGAGCGCCCAAGAATTGATGCTTTTGAACTGTGGTGTTGGAGAAGACTCTTGAGAGTCCGTTGGACAGCATGGGGATCAAACTGGTCAATCCTAAAGGAGATCAACTCTGAATATTCATTGGAAAACTGGCGCTGTAGCTGAAGCTCCAGTATTCGGCCTTCTGATGTTCAGAGACGACTCACTGGAAAAGACCATGGTGCTAGGAAAGGTAGAAGGCAGGAGGAGTAGGGGTGACAGAGATGCTGTGGTTGGATGGCACCACTGATTCAATAGGCATGAGTCTGGGCAAACTCAGGGAGATAGCGAAAACAGGGGAACCTTACATTCTGCAGTTTAGGGGGTCACAAAGAATCAGACAAAACTTAGCAACTGGACAATAATGACAATTTCTGTTTTATAGGAAAAAAAAAAGAGAAAAACAAAGTGAGGCCCAGATAAAATTAGGGTGTTATTAAGATATTAACTGACCATTGTTGAGCCAAGCTTCAGACTCAGTCTTCTCCCCAAGGCCATTGCACTCTCCTGCTCTTATAATCTACGCCAGTTAAACTGCATCCAGTTATTCAGATGAGTCTCTAACTGATGCTTAGTAAATAAGTAGCTCTCCCCCAAATTAAAGATACAGATTATAGACATTTAAGGAGGTGGGACCACTAACTAAGATATAAAAGCAAGTTAAACTCATCCTTCATTGTTCAAGGAAGCTCTAGATGGCATTCTTACATTGCTTTTGCTCCCTGAAGGTATTTATCCATGAAACAAAGGACAGCAGTGGAAAAATTTGAATTTGGTGCTTTTTAGTGTTACTGACATGCTGAAATGCAAATTGCAACTGCTAATAACATAGATGTTACTCGTAGAATTTTAGAGCTTCCAGGAGCAGAGCCCAAGAAATGATAAAAAGTTACATATCACATTTATACATGAGGAAGAAGATTTTTCTGATTGACTCCCTAGCGCAGCATAAATGGCTTGGGGCAATTTCAGAACTCAATCCCTCACTGTGTTAGTCACAGTTCTCCAGAAAAAACATATATATGAAGAAAGGCCTCTTATGATGATGGAAGCTGAAAAAACCCAAAATCTGCAATCAGCAAACAGGAGGAACAGGAAGGCCAATGGCGCGGTTCCAGTCCAAAGCCAGGAGGCTCCAGACCCAAGAAAAGCCAAGATTTCTGTCCAAATTTGAAAATCGCAAGGGATCTAGAACCAGCTCTGCCATTTTGTTTGATTCAGGCTTTTAATTGATTGGGTGAGGCAATGCACTTTACTTAATCTAATGGTTCAAAGGCCCATCTACTCCAGAAACACCTCACAAACACACCAGAATCGTACCTGACCCACTGTCTGGGTCCATGCCATGGTATGGATCAGCCAAGCAGACACACAAAATTAACCATTATCTCCAATTTCTAAAGAGATCAACACATCCTCTGGCCTCCCTTAGCTGAAATTTCCTTCCCAACCTCACACAAAGGAAGCACTGTCTTACCAAATATTAAAATTTCACAAAAGTCAATTACAAGGATGTGAGATGTATGTAAATGGTACACACAGAAGTTTTCAGCCATGATCCCCTGATAAAGTCAATTGTAATGAAGTCCTGAGCAATCTTCAGACACAGAATTTATGACGGGGACAAACAGCACAGGGGACGGAGAAAGCTTGAAGTCCTGAGTCTTACTGGTGACCCCAGCTCTTTGGAGAGCCTTCTTTTAAACCCCTGGGCAAGCGCAACACCATGAGTTCCACACGTCTTCAATCTGCCACCCCTAAAGTAAAACTAAGAGTTTTAGGTGGCTTGTCACAAAAGTTCTAGGGGTTAGGAATTTGTGATCCAAAAGGCCTAAGGATTCTCAAAGCAATTATGCTGCAGAATCCAGACCATAGTGAAAATGGGTGACACGCATGCGTGTGTGTTGAGTCCTTTCAGCTTTATGCAACTCTTTGCCATCCCATGGACCGTAGTCCACCATGCCCCTCTAACCATGGGATTCCCCAGGCAAGAACACTGGACTGGGCTGCAGTTTCCTCCTGTGGAGGATCTTCCCGATTCAGGGGTTGAACCCATGTCTGCAGTGGTTCCTGCATTGGTGGGAGGATTCTTCACCACTGAGCTACCTGGGATAGTCCAAAGTGGGTGGCATGTGACTCCAAATCACACAGATTAAGACAAAGAAAAAGTTGAAGAGTAGCCAGAAGTAACAATATATTCCAAAACAAAATGACAATTCTCTGACAGTCCAGGGGCTGAGCACTTGTCTGCAGTGGGAAGAGTCAATGAACAGAACACAGTTATAGGAAACCAAGGAGGTAGGCATGTTCACCAAACTGGAGCAGAGTGCAAGGGAACTGTGCCACCTATTGAGGTGGAGAGGGGAAGCTTAACAGTAAAAATGCTAAATATCCTATAAATACAGAAACTTCTGCTTAAATATAATGACTGAATTCATGCCAGTGTTTTAACTCAGTATGGCATAAAGCTCAGTGTCTTTTTTCTTTTCTTCAGATATTGAAAAGCATTTTTATTTACAGCCTAGGAGTTTGTCAATTTAGGTCAGAAAAATTGACTTTCAGTTGCCTTTGTTTGATTTTGTTTGTTTTGTTTTAATAGTGTGAAAAATGACTTTGACATTAGGATTTTTGAAAGACAAAGTTTATAAAATTTCCATATATCACAAAATCCTATAATGTTCAACATTAGAATAAACTTCAGAGAGCATCTGGTAGACCCTGACATTTCAAAGAGTATGAATTTGCAGCCAAGAGATTTTAAGCATCTGCTGAATAACTCAGCTCTTGTGATTTCAGACACTCCTGTGCCTCTGAGTCTACTGCCTGTTCCTTCTCTGGTTGCTAATATAATCTCCATGTACTACATATTACAAAAAAACTTTGGAATGCCATCCAGTGATTGTTTTTATTTTAAATAAGCTATAATTAAGGCTTAGCAAGGTAAAGTGCAGCAGCATGCCTTCCTGCTCAGAGATAAGCACAGGTATGGTCTTCAAAAGAATAAATACAACCAGGAGTCCTCTTTAAAAATGTCTTTGTATTAACAAGGAGTGTGGTGAGAGTGCAAGGAATACAGCTCACATTACAAAATTTCCTGAGTTGCTCCTGCTTTTCAAAGGCAGCAGTTTCCCTTCTAGACACGTGCCTAAGAAAATCTAAACCAGCCATTCAGATAGATGCATGTACATACGTGTTCATAGTAGCACTATTTACTACAGCCAAAAGGTGGAAATAACTCAGTAGATTAATGGATAAACACAAAGTGGTAAGACCATACAATGGAATATTATTCAGTCATAAAAAGGAGAGAGGTATTGATACATGCTACAATGTTTCTGAGCCTCAAAAACTAGGCTAAGTGGAAAAAGTCAGACATAAAAGGTCACAAAATGATGTGATGCCATTTACAGGAAATATCCTGAATAGGTGAGTCAATATAGACAGAAAGCAGATGGTTGATTGTGAAGGGTAGGGAGGAAGAGGGTATCGGAGTAACTGATTGTCGGTTCAGGGTCAACTTCCATATTGTAAATGTACTAAATACCTCTGCAGACTTTAAAATAATTAACTTTATGTCATGCTAATTTAACTTCAGTAAAAAATACAGAGAGAAGGTGGGAAGATGGTCTAATGGTGATTCAACTTGGCTAGACCACAGTGCTAGTGCTGTTCAATCAAACACTAATGCAGGTGTTGATGTGAAAGTATGCTGTCACTGTGAATAAAATCCACAATCAGTTGACTGACTGTCCTGGATTGGTCTGATGCGATCAGCTACAAGACTTTATGGAGAGAGGGGTTCTTCAGGTAAAGTATTCCTTGTTGTTTGTCTATTTTATATGTAGTAGTCAGCATATGGGTTTCTCTTGTGACTCAGCTGGTAAAGAATCTGCCTGCAATGTAGAAGACCTGGGCTTGATCCCTGGGCTAGGAAGATCCCCTGGAGAAGGGAAAGGCTACCCACTCCAGAATTCTGGCCTCAAGAATTCCATGGGCCGCACAGTCCATGGGGTCGCGAAGGGTTGGACACAACTGAGCAACTGTCACCCACCCAGTGTGTATGTGTAAATCCCAAACTCCTAATTTACCCTCCTCATCCCACCCCCACAGGGAACTACACACAATATCGTACAATAACCTACAGTGGAATGGAATTTGAAAATCACACACACACATGCATAGTTACTTCTCCAGGGGATTTTCCTGACCCAGTGATCGACCCTGGGTCTCCCACATTGCAGGCAGATTCTTTACAATCCGAGCCACCAGGGAAGGCCCATATACACACACACACACACACACACACACACACACACACACACACATATATATAAGCACTTTGTTATACATTTGAAACTAACACACTGTATTCAGACTTCATTTTTAAACATGAGGGGAAAAAAAGAAAATAAAGGATTCCCAAGTCAGACAGGGAAAGACAAACATGATATTGCTTATATGTGGAATCTTAAACAATGGTATAAGTGAACTTACTACAAAATAGAAATAGAGTCACAGATGTAGCAAACAGACGTCTGACGACCACGGGAGCAAGGTGGGGAGTGACAAGCTGGGAGTTCGGGATTGACCCTTCACACACTTCTATAAAACAGACAACAGTATGGGCCTACTGCATAGCACAGGGAACGCTACTCAACACTCTGTGATGATCTATATGGGAACTGAATCTAAAAACAGAGTGAATGTCTGTATATGAATAACTGACTCACTTTGCGGTACAGCAGAACTTAACACAGCATTGTAAATCAACTATACTCCAATAAATATTAATTTAAAACAATTCCTCTTGTGGTTAGCCATGTCTGAGAGTTCCACCTGCTCTTTCTGATGGCCCACCTTGTGTCACACCTCCATAATCATCTGAACCAATTATTTGCAATGAATCTCAATATATTATCTCTCACAAGTATGTTTCACAGCTGCAATCCCAACTGATACAAGCAGACTCTAAATTTGAAGATTTGTCATTCAAAGGCCTTTGCTTTCTCTTAACCAGTTTTGCAACAATTCCCTCATAACGATTTCTATCCTAGAGAAAGACAAAATATTTCCAATCAATGTACTCTAGAACTTTAGTCACCTGTAGGCATTGGAAAAATAAATAAGTGTTATGATGGGGTGGGATTATGACAGGTAGACAAGGAAATGCCTACAGTTGTGGGTCAAGGATGTTCACTGGAAAACAAATCAAAAAAAAAAGGACTTGAAAGAACATTTCCCCAGCAGACCATTAGACCCACCCATCGTCCTTCCCAGACTGACTTTCAGAATCACCCGCCCTTCAAGAGGGAGATTGGAAGTCTTCCTAGGAAATATGCTTATTCCAAGAAGAATGACTCAAAGATAAAGTTGGAGTTTTTTCTATTTAAAACCCAATGCAGCCTTTCATGCAGACCCCAATCAGTGCATTATAAACACTCTGTTCTTAAATACAAGCAGATAGCTCAGGGTCATAAAAAGTGTGATGAAATCTAATGGGAGTGAGAAAGACCGACTGACATAACATTAGAAGCAACTAGGGGAAAACAACTATGCAGAAATAGCAAAAGAAAGGTAGATGTACAGGCACAGATTGTTAAATAGACTCAAAGTGATATGAAAAGATAATTCAACCTTGAAACCTCGTATTTATATCCAAGAGCTAACCTGGCTGCCACATATAAAAAAGTTCTATTCATACCTTTCAAGAGTCACTCTACCAACACATGTAGCCAAAGGGCCCCACCTCCCACAACATAGCAAAGTAACCACCACAGGACTTGAGATAATGTGAACTTTTGCTGGATTGGAAGATACAAGTGAGACTCGGTGTTCAGAGATCTGGAGAAACTGATGCAATGTGCATTTGAGACACTTTCTAGTGGAAAAACACTCTTGCTCAACATAGCTAGAAATGATTTGCTCATAAACAAGGAAGGGCCTGATCTTACACTCAAGATCAGAAGGGGAACAGTGTTCTGGCTAAAGGTGGTTTTACTTTTGTATGCATTAATCCCAAACTCCTAACCTATCCTTCCTCCTAATGAAAGTGAAAGTGAAAGTTGCTTAGTCAAGTCCAAATCTTTGCAATTCCATGGACCATACAGTTCATGGAATTCTCCAGGCCAGAATACTGGAGTGGGTAGTCTTTTCCCCTCTCCAAAGGCTCTTCCCGGCCCAGGGATGGAATCTAGGCCCCCTGCATTGCAGCCAGATTCTTTACCAGCTGAGCTGCAGGGAAGCCCTTCCTCCCGTTACCCTCTTTGATGACCCTGAGTTTGTTTTCTATGCCTGTGAGTGTTTCTGTTTCATAAATCAGTTCCTGCGTGTCATATTTTAGACTCCACATATAAGCATATCACATGATATTTGTCTTTCCTTTTCTGACTTACTTCACTTAATATGATACTCTCTAGGTCCATCCACGTTTCTTCAAATGGCACTATGTCATTCTTTTTTTTACAGTTGAATAATATTCTGCTGTCTAAATGTATGACATCTTATCTATCCATTTCCCTATTGATGGACGTTTAGGTTGCTTCCATGTCTTAGGTTGGAGAAGAAAATGGCACCCCACTCCAGTACTCTTGCCTGGAAAATCCCATGGACGGAGGAGCCTGGTGGGCTGCAATCTATGGGGTTGCTGAGAGTCAGACATGACTGAGAGACTTCACTTTCACTTTTCACTTGCACGCATTGGAGAAGGAAACAGCAACCCACTCCAGTGTTCTTGCCTGGAGAATCCCAGGGACGGGGGAGCCTGGTGGGCTGCCGTCTGTGGGGTTGCACAGAGTCAGACACGACTGAAGCGACTTAGCAGCAGCCGCAGCAGCATGTCTTGGCTATTGTAAATAATGCTGCTGTGTACATTGGTCTTATACTTGATTTCTCTTTTCTCTGGCTTCTTGATGTTCTTAGAATCTAATTTCCATGAGTTAGAGTTCCATTGTTCTATTATTTCTGCTTGTGTGCGACTTTATGTCCCTACCTAGTCCCCTGGATTTTTTCAGGGTAGAAACAACCGCTTGCCCTTCTCCAGTCATCTCAGCACATCTAGCTACTGGAATATGCATTGCGGCAGAAGCTTGGCAAGTGTCAGCTGGTGGCCTGAGGGTTAATTATCACCCCCTCCGTCTCACCCGGGTTGGCCTATGGCATACCTGCTGGGATGGCCGCAGCTGGGCTCGGTCGTGACTATGAAAAACATGAGCGTCAGTTGCTCATCTGGTATTTGCCAACCACTGGGTCCAGTTCCATTACTCTATTCAAAACCCCTAAACTAAGTGAGACTGAGCACCCAGTGTTGTCCAAGATGGTTTCATTTTTAGCACTGATAATCCCACGTCCCTGGAAATGACTGAGTCTGTGGCCAACCATTCTGAAAACAGGCAGTCTGTCTGTAATACACTAATCAAAAGAGCTGCGTTTGTAAAATACACACAGAAAACAGAGCACAGAGACTTGCACTACAAGATGGTAGTGATAAAACCGTGGGTAACAACACACGCTGCCTTCAAAGCCTGCAGTCAGCCCCAGGGAAACAGTCATATTCAGAGATGAGAAATACAAGTCTGGGGATTGTGAGCAAACTCAGGGCAGAGGGAGACATCCTACAAAGTGGTGGACTGGTCTGTGGCTCTTCTCCCTGGACTGGATGATAAGCATTTCACAAATCCCAAAGCAGGCCTGGGGTGTTGGCTTAAAGGAGGAGTACAGAGTATCAGCTTTATAATCTATTGTGCATGCCCTGAGTGGGTAAACATGGGCCCAGGCTTGATCAGAATGCTTTAATTTCCCTCTGCAGTGACTACACAGCTACCACTTTTTCTATTCTATTGTGCTTACCTTTCCAGTGTACCTTACACTTCGACCCACCCACCCAGTGAATTACCTAGTTCTCCCAATTCTTATTTTAAATTCCACTGCTATTCCCTTATTTTGTTCTTTCCCACTCAGAGGATGGGTTTTAGTGTAACCTCCACATCAGTCTCTCCATCCTGCCCACATTTGACCTGTTACCCACAAAAGAACCAACAGCAGCAGTCTCTGTCCAGGAGATTTCTCTTAGGTGGCTTCTCCCATCTATGTAATGGATTCTGGAGTCCTTTGTAGAGCTCTGAGGATTCTTGGGGATATGGTCCCAAATGAAACTTCCTCTTTTTCCTTCTTCTCTCCTCCACAGCATAAACAAGACCATCTGAAGATAGCCCCTTCACTGTTCCCGGCATACTGTTTGTCTCCCTGTGGTCTTATTTGATCCATACCACCTATAATCTAAGTTATGGTTTTTCCAATAGTCACGTATGGATGTGAGAGTTGAACCATAAAGAAGGCTGAGCATCGAAGACTTGATGCTTGCAAATTGTGGTGCTGAAGACTCTTGAGAGTCCCTTGGACAGCAAGGAGATTCAACCAGTCAGTCCTAAAGGAAATCATCCTGAAGAATCACCAGTGAATAATTGGAAGTACTGATGCTGAAGCTCCAATACTTTGGCCACCTGATGTGAAGAACTAAATCTTTGTAAAATACTTTGATGATGGAAAGATTGAGGGCAGGAGGAGAAGGTGCAACAGAAGATGAGATGGTTGGATGGGATTACTGACTCAGTGGACATGAGTTTGAGCAAACTCAGGGAAATAGTGAGGGACAGGGGAGCCTGGAGTGCTGCAGTCCATGGGGTCACAAAGAGTTGGACATGAATTAGCGACTGAACAATAACAATCCCTCTTTCCTAGAACATACTCCACCTCTTAAGACCACATTTGGCTTTGAGACCAGGGTAGGAGTGATCTCCTCCATGACACTCTTCTGAATCTAAGCTAGAAATGATCTCTCCCTCATAAGAATTCTTTCTTCGATCTGCATATCACTAATCAAAATTACTCATATTGTAATTATTAAATGTGTCTTGTCTCCATAGATATGGGTTTTATTACTTCAGGAACAATGATCCTTAAGCTATATATCTTTAAAGTGTTCTGAGTTTCACTTAGCATCTTGATTTGTACATAATAGTTGCTCAAATGCTATGCATTGAATGAGTTATCTGGGAATAATGCTAAGGAATCATTTTACCAATTTCAAACATTTAGATATTTTCTTTCAAGAAAGTTTTCACCTATGCAAAGCTGATACTCTTGAGACACACATAGAGAAAATATATGAGAAGGGTAGAACACATATCCAAGTTTGGGAGCAGATTAGCATAACCAGAAACTCCTCCTAAAGGATGAACTCAAACCAGAAATTTTCTCAGTGTTCATGCTGATTTACTTATTTATCCTCCCAACAGGAAAGTCATCAATGTGCCTCTTTATCAAAGAAATGGCAGAGATCATTGGTACGTTAGCCACTGGTCTCAAATCTTGATCCTGATAACTGAGAAAATCCTTGTGGAAATGAAACAGAAAAATACAGGGATTCAGATCAAATCTTTCCCAGAAGTGGATATCCTATAATCACACCTGAGTGTCAAGGGGCTTCATGTATTTTAATCTGTTTTAATACTCCAAAAACTAAATCCCAGTGGACTAAATGAATGGGGGCTTCCCAGGTGACACTAGTGGTAAGGAGCCTGCCTGGTAATGCAGCAGTTGTCAGAGGTGCAGTTTCAATCCCTGGGTCAGGAAGATCCCCTGGAGTAGGGCAGGGCAAGCCACCCCAGTGTTCATGCCTGGAGAACCCATGGGCAGAGGAGCCTGGCAGGCTGCCACGCATAAGGTTGCAGAGAGCCGGACACAACTGAAGTGGCTTAGAACACACTCACAGACTAAATGAATAGCCAGGAACCAATGATTCTCTTTCTGCTTTGACTTCTCTGCCTTATCTGTAAGAAAACACTCAGAATTCTGCCTCTGCTGGCTCCGCGTGTCCTTTTCAGCTTCTGACCCTTCCTGCCAAGCTTGGGATAGAGACCTAAAAGGCGGGTGAGAGTTCATCAGTCTGAGCTTGGAGCCTCTTCACTTCATTGCCTTGTCAACACTACACTGTCAACACTGGTCTCGATTCCCCAGGCAAAGGATGAACAAATCAATGCATGCCATTGGCAAGGAAAAGGGATATCGGCCCAAAAAAATCAATAGGCAGTATGGCTGCATTCTCTCAAGAAAAATAGTTGCTGTTTTCAAATACCACCATGTGTCCCGTGTGTCAAACACTTTACATGCCCTGTGTGTTATCTTTATAACAAATTGATTAAAAAATATTTCTATTGCTTTACAGATGAGGAAACTGGAGCTCAGAGAGGTGAACATAACAGAGATATAGCTAGTAAAGGACAAGTATAGAATTTAAGCTGCCAGCTGTCTAATTCCAAACACATTTTCTACATCACTACCAGGAACCACTGTGAGAAAAACACATGGTGTCTAAGGAACCTGCAGATCCTTCGAAGATCTAGTTGTAGCTGACTGTATAACATGGAGCCCGTTAATGTGCAGTGTGATGGCCTTTCAGCTCCGAGAGCTGTCACATCTACATATTATGCTCTATTTCCTTCTCCTTCAAGAACACTATGGGAGTTTGGGGTTAGCAGTTGCAAGCTTTTATAAAGAGAATGGAGAAACATGACCCTTGCTAGTATATAGCACAAAAAACTATACTCAATATTCTATTATAAATCATAATGGAAAAATATGAAAAAAGAACATATATATATATGACTGAACCACTCTTCTGTATAGCAGAAATTAACATAATATTGTAAGTCATTTATACTTCAACAAATTTTTTTTTAAAAATAATTTTAAAAGAAACATTATAAACACTTAGTGTGTGCCTGCAAATATGGTACCAAGAAGGATGAAATCATAAATAAGACTCAGGTCCTCTCTTTGGAACTCCATGATTACCCCAGAGTGGGGAGGGGCGGAGGTAGTCGTCCACATCCTTAAAAGTCAGACTAGCTCCCACTTCCTGACTTAAAGCTTTCTGTGGTTAGTCCCTACCATTCTCAGGATAAATCCCTACTATTCTCAGGATAAAACCCACTCTCAGTCTGGCTAGTGAGACTCATGGGGTTCTGGTCCCTGCTCACCTCTCGGTCCCATCACTTGCCATCTTGCACTCTGATTTTCAGCCTCCTGTGTCCAGAAATGCCACTTTATTTCTCTTTTGCTCACCAGGTCGAACTCACCTGGGTCCCTCCTCTGTTTATTCTCAACTTAGATGTCCCTTCAGAGGGGACATCTAAGTGACGTTTCCATGCCCCTTCTCCCTCCAGCATACCACACAGGTCACTCTGGGCTTACCTGTCTGCTTACTGGTCTATTTTCTCACTAAATTGTGAGTGCCTTGAGGGTGCAGACTGTCCTTTACTTTTTGTATCAACAGTGCCTAGCTTGGTACGTTTCTTGGTGCAGTTAGGAAATACTCAGTGCATATTTGTTTAATGAATACAAAATCAGAATACATCCCACACTTTGGAGCATAGTTGATACACCAAGCATCAACAGTTCCAATCCATCAGAGGCAGCTTTAATTGTGAGAACATACATTCAAATAATGTCAGATATGTTTCCCCTGGTTTAATACCCTTAAGATGATTTTATTAGAAACCGAGAATTGGCCATATGTGCACCTTCACTATTTAGCAAGCATCAGAGAGTCAAGGTTATATGTCTTTCATTCATTCATTCCACCCCAGCAGAAAGAAAGAGAGAAATTCAAGCTTTTTTATGCGAAGAGTGAGTAGCCATCTTCTTCTTTTTTTTCCCTTAGAATTCCTCTTTTAGGTATGGAAGACATTAGAGTCCAATGTCATTCTTGAGAGAAAAGTATTTGGGTCAAATGAGGTGACTTCTTATTACGTATTCCTGTTACTGCAAGCATTTACTGAGTTTCCATTATGCCAGGCATCATGTTAGCCACATTACCACTGAGTCTTCCAAATAGTAACTGACATTATTATAATAAATACCTACATTCCCATCGAGAAAAGTAAAGCTCAGAGAATTAAGTTATTTGTCCAGGTCAATTAGTCAGCACTAGACTTTGATTGGAATCGAGAGTGGATTCCAAAACCTGACTTAAAATAAATATGCTATTCCCCCTCCACAACTAAAGTTAGGCCCTAGAGTCTACTTTTAAGCCCATCATGGCTAAGGCTAGGGACACAAGGTTTTAGTTTAGGAGTCTGCAACAGAAAACAGAGTGTTTTTTGTTTGGTTTGGTTTTGTTAATCTGGACTGTCTCATGTTATTTCTTAAAAACCAAAAACCAAGGACTGATTGGGAGTGCCGGATCCAGATCTCAGCGTGTGAAAGTACATGTCAAGCCCACCCCTGGCTACTGCTGTGACACTAGACCAGTCACTTAACTCTGTGACACAGTTTCCCCATCTACAACGTACGAGTATTAATAGTGCTTATCTTCTTGGGTTGTGGAGGAGATAAAAATTAGCTCACATAAGAGTTTAACAATCTAAGTGTCCATGGTCAAACCAACAGGTACAGAAGGTGCAGCACATATATGTACAACAAAACATTTATTGTCATTTAGTCTCAAAGTCAGGCCTGACTCTTTGCAACCCCATGGACTATAGCCCACCAGGATCCTCTGTCCATGGAATTCTCCAGGCAGGAATACTGGAGTGGGCTGCCATTTCCTTTTTCAGGGGATCTTCCAGACCCAGGAATCAAACCCATCTCTCCTGCATTGGCAGCAGATTCTTTATCACTGAGCCAGCAGGGAGCCTACAATGGAATATTACTCAGCCCTAAAGAAGAATGAAATAATGCTGTCTGCAGCAACGTGGATGGAACCTGAGACGGTCACACTCAATGAATGAGTCAGAGAAGAATGAGCACATGTGATGTCACTTACATGTGGGATCATTAAAAAATGACATGAGCGAACTTTTTACAAAACAGAAACAGACTCACCAACATAGTAAATGCATGTGTGGTTATCAAAGATGAAACAGGGGGGAAGGAGGATTTCAAATTGGAGATTAATAGATACAGAGTTCTATATATAAAATAAATAACAAGGACCTACTGTGTAGCATAGGGAACTATAATCAATATCTTGTAATAAGCTCTAATAGAAAAGAATCTGAAAAAGAATATGTACTATACATATATATATGTGTGTGTGTGTGTGTGTGTGTATTTGTGCATGTGTGTATAGCGGAATAACTTTGCTGTATGTCTGAAACCGTCACAATGCTAAATTATTCTTCAATTAAAGTGTTAGTCACTCAGTCACGTCCAGCTCTTTGTGACCCCATAGACTGTTGCCTTACAGGCCCCTCTTTTCCATGGGACTATCTGGGCAAGAATACTGGAGTGGGTTGACATTCTCTTCTCCAGGGAATCTTCCCAACCCAGGGACTGAACTTGGGTCCCCTGCATTTCAGACATTGCAGACAGATTCTTTACCTGATGAGCCATCAGGGAAGCCCAAGCTTCAATTAAAAATAAGGGAAAAATAAGACATAAGAGTTTACATCTAGCACAGAGCAAAGCATTATTAAATAATATAAGCAATGTTATTATTATTATCATTACTTTTTATATAATAGTCATATCGTTGGCTTCTGGGAAACCACACAAAATACCCCTTGTTAAAAGAGTCAGGAGAAAGCATATGGAGTTTGCTGAAAGGGATATCAATTTTGGTTTTTGCTTTTATAACAAAAATGCACTTGACTTTTACAAAGAAACACAAGCTTGCAGTAGGTCTGGGTTCTGATCAGGCACTAGCTCCTTTAAAATGTAAAATAACATTACATTTTTCAATCAGGAGATAACACACATTCCTGTTCCTTGAGGTGAAACTAAATCATCTATTGTGTATCCCATGAGAAAAATGGAGTGCATTATTTTTAAAAGAAATGGAAACAATTCCCCTGTAGCCCAGCTGTGATTCAGTGTTGGTTATCTTTAAGTTAGAAAGGATAAGATGGGTATTTAGGAAGGTGGAATGATTACTGAAATATGATAGTTCTAGATCTTTTAGAACTCTTCATTCAGAGAGAGTTCAGATTAGATTAACCTGAATTTTTTTTTTTTCTTGGGGAAACTATCATTAACAAAATTTTGGACATAATATGAGACAGTTACACACAATATCAGAATTTGAAACAGGAGGGCTGTGGTTTGGAGGGGCTGTGGTTTGGAGATCTTTTTATTTGCTAAAGAACTAGGAATGGCCAAAAACAAAGTGCAACATTATTTAATAAACCCATGCTTTCAAAATAAAATAATTTTTTCCAGGAGTTTCTTTGGAAGCTACAAACTTGTCCCAACGAAGATAACAAGCATTTCTTAAAAGAGGGACTCTCAACTATTCTTTTTTTGTTGCAACACACTGGGAATGTTGTTTGATGTATACAAACATAATGCAGTCCCCATATTATGCACAACTCCACGACTCTCTCTCCTGGTGAAAAGAGGCAGCAGAATGTGAATGAAAAAAAACAGTGCTGTTACTGGATTATCGTTGATTTGTCCTCTCTAGCAAGAATACTTTGTCTTCCTTTTGAGAAATAAGCATCCCCTTATTCTTAGTATGTGTGGTTCATATTGACCTGAACCCTCCACCCCATCCAGAACCATAATTGGGTGATAATCAGTGTATCCCCAATCCCTTGAACACCGCCAGCATCTACAACTCTCGCTGGACACAAATTGCTCCTCTGAGATTCAGTCCAGGATTTTTTCTGGAAATTTTGGAAATGAGAGGCTTTCTTTCCACCAGGGCTGTTGGAATAGCGGTTATGAGGCATGGAACTGCTGATTCCAGTTTTGTTACCATTGAAATTCTGCCTGAGAATAAAGTCCCATAGAAAGGTCAAGAGGGTCAGAGGTGCAAAGAGAAACAGACAGACAGATAGACAAAGGCTTCATCACAGTCACATTTGAACTCCTGAACCCAGCTGTGCCTGAAGCAAAACTTACACTCTGAAGCTTCCATTTTCACCAACTATTTTATGGTCACTGTTTAAACTGGTTAACGCTGATATACCATTAAAACAGTCTTAACTCACACTCCCATCTTAAAGGCTCACCACGGTTCAGAATTCCTCTCTTAGAACACATTTGAGTCCATTTTGGAAGTTACCTTTATAACAACTTTTCTAAACTCATTAAAATAAAACTAGAAACAAAGCAAAACACTGTTATCCTCTATTTTGCCATGGTCTTCAAAAATCAAAAGCTTCTGACATGTATGGAGCATGTGCTAAACACCAAATACTTCAAATGCTTTGTATATAGTGTCTTACGGAATGCTTACTCAAATCTATGAATTAAATGCAATCATCCTCATTTTACTGACAAGGGACTGTAGACAGATTTGACAGTTCACAATAGTCATACAACAGCAAGAAAACCAAACATGAGTTAGTCTCTAAAAAGCTGAGCATCTTTCACTCTGTAATTTTTCTTTTAAATTTCATATCATTTACACAAGTTTTGAATCAGATGGAGGGCCCAGCTATTTAGAAAATTTAAAAAAAAGAGTACAGACTTATAAAACAAGTACTTTGAAATATCCACCTTTCGTTTACATGCATAAATTTTGCTGCACTGTCTGAAAATGGCAGCCATGACTCTTCACCTACAAAATGCTTGAGAAATGATTTAACATGAACACAATCAGGAGTTCACACAACAGTGCTCTGATATTGCAGAAGACACAGTAGGTGTGATGTTCAAAACCTGAGGGATTTAGGAGAATCAAGAATCCTGCTCTCTAGACACAATCAGAATTCACTTCATATGGACAAGCCCAAAGCACAGGCAAGTGCTCACAGCTAGTTCTGCAATTCCTAAATTAGCTGAATTTTTTTTTGCAGATTGAGAAGGAATTCTCCCAATTTCTATATGGCTTGTTAAGGCCAAGTGAATTTTGAAGCTACCTGGGCAAACAGCCATCAGAGAGGAAGAATAATGTCTCTGCCAACTGTGAGCTTTAGCCTACCAAACTGGCAAGTAGGCAAAAGAAATTAATAAATGAATAATCTTGTAAGTATGCCCTGAGGGCAAATAGCATTTGAATGTCTATGTGGAATCTGGCAGCTACAGTTTAAAAGCAGTATAAAATTCCTTTCCATCTAAGCTTGAAGATGTTTCTACATTTTAAAAAGTAATGGCTTCCTAAATCTGCAGTATAGTAAGAGTCTCCACTCAGGAAGAAAACAATAATAATGATAATAAATTCTTTAATTTTCAGCTTCAATGCTATATATATATATATAAACTTTGCCATTAAAATTAATTATATACTCTGGAACAGTAAATTAAGAGAAATCAGGACTAGAAAACATAAAACAAAATTAAAAAGCAAACAAAAAATGCAGTTCCTTTTAGAAGGTTCAAACTTTCTAAATTTCTAAATCTGACAGAATGTTCATGTTCCTGCACAAGTGCTAAATTGGACAAACATAGAAACATACAGGTAATTCACACTATTTGAATATAAGGAATGCAGTTCTATATTTCTAAAGAATTCAGTAATTTTTCAAAAAGATGATCTTGTTCAAAAGGGTGACTTCTCTAAATAAACACATTTTTTTTCTTTTTAATGCTATTTTCACTTCAATCTATTCATGTAATAGACCAGAAGCAAGCATTTTTCTTCTTAAAAGTCAAAGAATGTCAGTAAACAAAGGAACAAACCTAACACCAACACATGATTCACCATGGGTGAACACACACAGTGCAACTTTAACGTCAACGATTATGTCTTCTATTTTCATGAACTAGTCTCTATGTCACAGGCATTTTCAGGAAAGACATGTTTATTCATCTTGTTATCTATATAGCACATATCATGTAGAACCATCACTGGTACTAAATAAATACCTTCTAGAATGATGAATTCGCCCTTTCTCTTAAAGAAAGGAAATGAATACATGTGTTGCTTTACAATGGAATGCTACTACTGAGGAAAACTGGAACAGATTTGCTATACTTACTTGCCTTTGGTATATACTATGAAAAAATGCCTAAAAATACTTGTTTTAGAGTTGAAAATGTCCAATGCAATACTAGACCTTTCTAAGTTGTGGATTAGGGTTGCATTTGTTATAAATACTATGTACCCTTTTCTGCACCATTCCTACCTACAGCAAATATTCCTAGTCCAAGTTCTTTCTGATGCATGAGGCTTCCTTCCAAAATGTCTACAGGATAGATGTCCCTCCTTAATAATGAACCTAATGTTCATATCATCTCTCACCTCTAGATACAGACCTTTCAAAGACCAAAAGTATGGAGGTTAATTATGGATCCAAATGCTCTGCTCTGCTTCTCGCCGTTTGGACAGGAAGAAAGTTGGGCAGGCAGGGGTTTTCCACACTTGGTCCAATGAAGACATTTTATTGACATTTATCTTCCTCAACAATAACCTAATCTTTTCTGAAACAAAACGACAAGCTGGCCCTCAATTATCTAGCGTGTGCTCAGTTGCCCAGTCATGGCCAACTCTCTGCCACCAGAGACTGCAGCCCACCAGGCTCCCTTGTTCATGGGATTTCTCAGGCAAGAATAATGGAGTGGGTTGCTATTTCCTGCTGCAGGGGATCTTCCCAACCCAGGGACTGAACCCACATCTCCTTCATCTTCTGCACTGGCAGACAGATTCTCACCCACCGAGCTACCCGGGAAGATAATTCAGTACAAGGCACAGTAACTTAGCAACTCGCTTTAAATTTTCATGCTTTCAGTCTTACGTATTAGGGGTTTAGTTCAAAAGACAGAAATGCCACAGGAATGTCATGCACAGGGTCAAGATTAACAGAAAGAAATTTTAAATAAGAGGATGTTTTTAGAGCTGCCATTGCAAAGCAGGTAACATGAAAACAGCCCAAGCTTGGTAAACCTACAGCCCTAGGAATTTCTCCTCTCAAAATTCTTCTGAAATGTGGATTCAGTGACTAAAGATAAATTTAGGTATGAGGGGACATGTAATACACCAGATACTCAAAAAAGTAATTCTGCTTCATTAAAACCAAACAACACGTTTTTAATATTTTGTTAAGCTTCAGGAAACAAAGAGGAATCCTAAGCTTGGGGAAGATTTTAGGGGAAATAAATGCAAAACCAAGACAGTAAGTCATCAGCCTACATTAAGTTTGCATCCAGGAGAGTACCTGAATCATCTTGAAGAACAGGAGTCCTGACCTCGACCTGTTACTAAGTGAAGATACTCAATTTAAAATATTCAAAGTGAAACCAATGAAAATGGACAAGAAAAATAAAATCACCTAACAGAAAAAAGAATCAGTCTGAGGTTTATCTAGTGCAGGTCAAAGCTAATTGAGTAGAGAGAATAAGAAAGAAGCATTAAAGAGATGCTGAGAATTTTTGAGAGCAAATGAACAGATACATATGAATAATACATATGAACTAGATACATAGAAACTAATGAAGAAATATAAGAAACATAAACATATCAACTGAGACAATTAAATAGAAGTCTACAATCAGACACATGGTAATAAATCTGTCAAACACCAAATTTAAAGAAATGACCTTAAAAATAAGTTTAGGGTGTTGGGTGTGCGGGTGGTCAGTGTATTTTCAAAGACAGGACAGACTGACAGCCAGCTTTTCAACAGTCACATCAGACAATGGAAGAGTACAGTCTGGCGATGTGCTGGTGAGGGTTTAACCTGGCTGCCAAGGAACCCCAGGACTCTGACTTGTAGCATTTCTGAGATACATGGAATAGAAACTCCTAGGTTGGCCAATTTCAAACTACCATTGTGAAATCGCCAGATGCAGAATTGTGCAGGGGTATATATAACAGGTTCTTATGAGCCAGTGTGAGCTGGTTCCATCACACCCATGAATAAATAAACCCTTAAGATATAAGGGAAAAGTGTCCTTCAGTGTTGAATTACATATCTAGCGAAACTATCTTCCAGGAATAAAGGTGAAAAATGAATGACTTATTTTCAGATAAAGGACCACTTATACAGAAAAAAATTCAAAAGAATTTACTTCAGAAAGAAGGAAATTAAATCTGGCAGAAAGTAAAAGGTTTTGGAACAACAGATTAGTAACTACACTGGTAAGTCCAAAAAGCAGTGTCTACGTAAAATAATAATTATTATTAGCAGGAGGGGAAATGGAATAAGAAATAAACATAAAATTCAACCTACAAGTTGGTCAGTGTTGACTGGCTCATTCAACTGCCATTTTGGAAAGTAAAACTGACATTTTCAAGACCTGATAGCAGATAGATTTCTGGATGCAGATTATGTTCTGGAAACTAGATACAATTTACGGATCTGGAAGGTTGTAGTGGGACAGGAGTCATTTTTTCTGCCTTTTCAGCTTTTCCTACTGGCCAGCAAAGCCATGGTAACTTGGTCTTTTCTCTGCCGCAGTTTTTAAGGGACCTTCTCCACCTGCTGGACGCTAACACACAGCACTGCGTTGGTGACTGCGTGGTAGGTAGTGGCTTCCCGTCCATCAGCTCAGAACTGCTGGGAGTCACTCCAAAAGACCAGCAAGAATGAACACTGGAAGTGCCATCACAGTTTTGTAAGCAACTTATTTCCTGAGTTACATCCATTCCTGCTTAAAATGTCTCCAGCTATGAATGTTTCCTGCACTGTGTTGTGACTGAGAGAATAGAAAAGAGCACGCTAGAATCACAAGAAAAGTTGGACAACTAGAAAATAGAGAGGCAGAAACAAACCCAACCATGCAAACAACCCAAAAATGCACCGGGGCTTACATTTGCCAGTTTATGGAAACAGAAGATGCCAGGTTGAATGAAAATACAATATTTGTTTGTCTGCTCTTCACAAGATTCTATATAAAGCTCAAAAAAAAAAAAAAAAAAAAGGACTGAAAGGGAAAATAAGCAAAATGATAAACCATAAGGCAGGCAAACACTAAAGCAAAACTGAACTAGCTATATTAATAACAGACAAACTAGATTAAAGCACAGAGACATTAAAATTAAAAAAATATTACTTCAGTGTGAAAAAAATGTTCAATTCATCAAGAAGACACAAAAATTTCAATCTTGCTTACACCTGAAGGCATCATTTCATATAAAATGAAAATTGACAGAACTCCCTGTAGGAAAAAATAAAAAAGAGTGTCCATTATTGTCGTAGGACAATCTTTTGAATTTTTGGCGAATTAGGAAAGAGATTAAGGATTTATAGCATTAAACAATTGGGTTGTAAATCCTTAATTTCTTTAAGTGAAATTTATGTGAATTTAACTAAAAGAATTGCATAAACATTATAAATTCATTAGAAATTAAGTAAAAAATAATTATTTCAGTGAATTGCTATATTTATTTACATTACTCAAGATTCTGTAAAGTAGATGTAAATACCGGTTTCCAGTCCCTCCACACAGGCATTCCTGTCTCCACAGGACTCTTCGTCCTACACGTTGGATATTATCTAGATCTTGTTGCTTTTCCCTGAAGAAAGTTATTTATTATTTATTTATCAAGGCCAGAAAGACATGGACTAGAACAGCAAACCTGTGACTTTGCCCAAGGTGAGGGACCTGATGGCCCTGAATTCGACTTCTGGGGAGAAGTTATAACTGAGTCGGAGTTGCTGATCCATCTGCAAGAAAACAGAAAGCAGAAGCGGCATCAGCAGAGGTCCTCACATCCAAGGCATAAAACACTCCTGTCTGAAAATAGCTGGAAAACACAGGCAGGGCAGACACCTCTCTGGGATTTTTCTCCCTGGAGAAATGAGAAATGTCTCACTAATTCTTCCACAATGCGCATAAAATACCCCTTTCTTTCTTTCTTGGTGAATTAAAGGCTTTCACACAAGGCTTCTCCCTGGGAAATTCTGTACAGCTTTTGACAGGTATTTATCTCCCCACTGAGATTTTCTCACCAAATTCTTCGTTGCAAAGAAGAAAACAAATGAAGCCTTTTAGGAAGGACCCTGCAGGATTAACAAGAAAAGGAAAGCAGGTTTTCGTTTCCATCTCTCCCTCCTCCCCATTTGGTCCTTGAAACCTTCACGGCCTCCTTTGCTCCAGCTCACCTGGCCTCGATCAGGGGTGCCCTAGGGGATTTTCCTGAGCAAATCTATTTCAGTTTGACAAAAGGTCTGAGTCTGCGAAGGGGAGATTGGCTGAACAGCTGTCCCAGCATGAACAGCTGATAGCTCCATTTTGCAGGTGAATAAAAGCCACCAGGGGGATTCTTTGGAGCTTTATTTCTAAGATCATCCTTTAGGGAACCTTCCTTTCCACACAGGTTCATTTCAGTTCCGCCTCTTTGTTCTCTCCCTTTCAAGGCATGGTTCCCCATCCATCCCTAGGTTTTTCTGTCTAGTCAAAGCCTACCAATTTTTCCAGGCTCTGTCACAGTCCATCTGTAGGAAGAGAAGACTAAAACCCCTTCAGCTGTGTGCCCGTCCCCGGACTGCCCTTGGGGAGCAGCTGATTGGGAGCCTGCTGTTCCCAGCTCCCACTGCTGGACCCTCCTTCTGCGCCCACTGCGGCTCAGACAGACCCTCCTATAGGAGGCCCCGGGTCCTGCAATGGTTTCTGCTCTGAAAGAAAGCAGTGGCTACGACTTGTGGTATATAATTGTAGGCTTAATTCCTTTTTCATTCACGGAATTATGCTTTAGTAAAACTTGTCGTTTATTGAGCACTTGGTATGTATGAGACATATACTAAAGTATCCTTCAAAATGCATCCTTCCCTAGAATACTGTGAAATAGACATTGTTATCCTTGTAGGACGGATGGTGGAAGTGATGTCACAGATCACACACTTGGCCGATGCCACAGAGCATTACATAGCACGGACTCCCTGTCACATGGCCTGCCAAGCACACAGTATGGCACTTACTCTACTTGTCCATGCCTGACCAGATGTTCGAGCAGCCGGGAGACAATTGCTTATGTTCTTATTTCTGAATTTCTACAAAACCCATTCAATGACCAAACGTGCCAGACACGTTTCCAAGCGTTCCCACGCCCCCAGAGTCCACCCCTCTAGGAAGCTCTCCTTGAAGCCTTAGTTAGAGGAGGTGATCCTGTTCTCTGTTCTCATGGTGCCTCCCCCCACCTCTAACCTTGCATTTCAGATGCTGTCCCATAATGACAGCAAGGAGATCAAGCCATCCAATTCTAGAGGAAATAAACCCTGCACACGCATTGAAAGGACTGATGCTGAAGCTCCGATACTTGGGCCACCTGAAGAGCTGACTCATTGGAAAAGACCCTGATGCTGGGAAAGATTGAGGGCAGGAGGAGAGGGGACGACGGAGGAGGATTTCATTAGGCGGTATCATTAATTCAACGGATGCTCGTTTGAGCAAACTCCAGGAGAAGGTGAAGGACAAGGAAGCCTGGTGCGCCGCAACATGTGGGGCTACACAGAGCTGGACAGGATTTAAGGAGTGAACAACAACCGTAATGATCTGCATGCTCTCTCATCTCACTTTTCTCCACTAAACTACTGGCTCTTTGAAGATGTGGACATTTTATTGATACATGCTTTCTATATGGCCTATTACAATAACTGGAAGAGTAACTGCAAACAGACGTTTGCTGAATGAATAAATAGACACCCTGTGTTGGTTCTCTTTCTATCTTCTGGGCTATGGAGCATCCAGTAAATCACCAGGATGCCTCTGGCTGCCCTGGTGGCCTCTACACCTCGGATACAGCACAGAGTTTTTCATACCCGTGGTCCCCATCTGGAATCTCTTTAATGCTCCCATTCAGTCCTTGCCCTGAAGGAGTTTTCTCCCTGCCTTATCTCAGAGCTCCCACCTGTTCTCTGAAACCATCCCTTCCAGCAGGGGCAGGGCTCCCCCTCTCAACCTTTGTTATTCAGGTTGAAGAGGAGGCTAAAGTGACTGCGAATTTCCCGCTGAGCAGAGAGCGGCAGGATCCTTAGCACCGGAGGCCGAGCTGAGTTTCCTCTAGCTTCTGGCTCTAACCTCTTCCCCAGGCCCCCAGAGATCAAGTGCTTCCCTCAACACTGTCACATATGTAGAAGACCTGATTGTTCTAGTACAGGAGTCATTCCTGGCATACTGTTCTCCTTTATGGGAACTCACCTGGTCCTTTCCACTCTAATCAGATGACAGACAAGGGTGAGAAGGAGGTGAATAGAATGACAATCAGTCATTTTGTTTTGGTTCAGTTCAGTCCAGTCGCTCAGTCATGTCCAACTCTTTGCGACCCCATGAAATGCAGCACGCCAGGCCTCCCTGTCCATCACTAACTCCCGGAGTTTACCCAAACCCATGTCCATAGAGTCGGTGATGCCACCCAACCACCTCATCCTCTGTTGGCCCCTCCTCCTCCTGCCCTCAATCTTTCCCAGCATCAGGGTCTTTTCCAACGAGTCAACTCTTCGCATGACGTGGCCAAAGTATTGGAGTTTTAGCCTCAGCATCAGTCCTTCCAGTGAATACCCAGGATTGATTTCCTTTAGGATGGACTGGTTGGATCTCCTTGCAGTCCAAGGGACTCTCAAGAGTCTTCTCCAACACCACAGTTCAAAAGCATCAATTCTTCAGTGCTCAGGTTTCTTTACAGTCGAATTCTCACATCCATACATGACCACTGAAAAAACCATAGCCTTGACCAGACAGACCTTTGTTGACAAAGTAATGTCTCTGCTTTTTAATATGCCGTCTAGGCTGGTCATAACTTTCCTTCCAATGAGTAAGTAAGTGTCTTTCAATTTCAAGGCTGCCATCACCATCTGCAGCAATTTTGGAGCCCATAAAAATAAAGTCAGCCACTTTATTTTAATAAAGTTTCCACTGTTTCTCCATCTATTTGCCATGAAGTGATGGGACCAGATGCCATGATCTTAGTTTTCTGAATGTTGAACTTTAAGCCAACATTTTCACTCTCTTCTTTCACTTTCATCAAGAGGCTCTTTAGTTCTTCTTCACTTTCTGCCATGAGGGTAGTGTCATCTGCATATCTGAGGTTATTGATATTTCTCCTATCAATCTTGATTCCAGCTTGTGCTTCCTCCAGCCCAGCGTTTCTCAGGATGCACTTGTTTAAGTATCAGTAGAGGTATGGAGACAAAGGTACAATGATTCAAAGAAGGCTTGGGATACTTTGGGAAAGGATTCCAGTCCTTAAGTGGAATGAGTGCATATGGCGGCACCTCTAGAACTGGTTCAGGTGCTGGGTTACCTATTTGAAAATCTTAGCAAATGCACAGAACAAAGGCAAAAGGCGGGGTGGGGTGGGTGGGTAGTTTCCACAAACATTTATTTCTAGGACATCGGCTTTATGATAGGGGCTGGGCAATCATTGACGTCTGCAGGGAGAAATACATTGTTTTGTTATACTTCTTTATGTTCATTCTATGTTTTAGTGTTGCTTTCTTTAAAATTACTCTTGATGAGGCTGTGAGAGAGTAGTGTATCACAATCTTTTAGAGCTTAGGATGCCTAAAATTTGTAATCTGGCCTGGAGAAGGGCTTCCCTGGTGGCTCAGCTGGTAAAGAAGCTTTGTTGATCTTAAAAGTTAGGATAGCAGTGGTCTTGTCAAGTCATTAAATGAGATTAAAAGAGATGGGAAAAGGAGGGAAATTAAACAAAGCTTTTCTTTTGAGTAAGCCCTAGGCACCAGGCTTCATGCTTGGCCCTTTAGTTATGTTCTTGCTTTCCTATAATGGTTGCCAGAACTGACTGAACTCAGCTGCATTTGTACCCCAGCCCTCCCCCATAGCATGCAAACTTTTTTTGCAGATAAATAGACTGAGCCTCAGAAAGGTGAATAGCCAATCTAAGATCTTATAACATAGGAGATGGAACAGGAATTCAGACACACAAGTCTGTCCCGAACTAGGGATCCCTCTGTTAATTTCAGGACCTCCAACTCTCAAAGGAAGTCATTAGCTCCAAGCTTTCAGAACGCTGGACCCCCTCCATCTTTACAGCTGGCCGCTGTGCTGACATTTCGGAAAACTAGTTTAACTTGTTTAATGTCATTAATATATTTTAAATAGCGGCATTGAAGTCCACCTCCACCACCAGGGCATTCATGAGGGCACATGAGCTTTTAAAACCACTGGTCAAATTATAATTCTCAAGTCATTACCAGGGTCTCTTACTCCTGGCTGTAGCCTACTTCCTGTGGATTCCTTCCAAAGTGACAGAGAGGAGAGAGGAGAAGGTTCAACAACGCCAGGTCCCGAGGTGCTAGGAGAACGTACTCGTGCCCACTGGAGGCCTCTGGCTGGCTGAGCTTACTGATAACCATCTACCTTCTCCTCATAACTGCTTCTGAATAGTGCCTGACACCAGGCAGTAGCTTATACTTTTCTGTTTTTAGTAAACTGTTTGTTCTTTTTTTCCCTTTCCATTGCTTTTGTTTGTTTGGGGGTTTTGTTGCTGTTTTAATTTGGCTACCCAGAGCCACATGGGATTATAGTCCCCTGACCAGGGATTGAACCCATGCCATTGGCAGTGAAAGCCTGGAATCCTGACCACTGGAAGGCCAGGGAATTTCCTAGTGCATTTCTAAATGGTGAGGAAGGAGAAGAAATAGGATGAGGAGGAGTGGGGGTGTCACAGAGACAACTATGTTGTGTGACTATTTTAACAAATTGATGTAAATTTAAAAAACAAAATAGATCTCTGCCTCCATTTCTTTCTGCTACTTTTGCGCTTTTGAAATGCTACATCTTCCACTGCTTGTGCTTATCATTCACTATTAATTTGGCTGGTGGGAAATCTAGATGGAGAAGAAGAGGGAATATCCCATTGTTCTCTCACCTCCCTATTTCTGTTTTCATTTATGGAAAAGAAGACAGGAATTAGAAACAGAGAAAGAGTCATTTATACAAATGCCCACCAACATGCACCCTGGGTGTCTCACCACAGCCTCATTCAGACATCTTCAAATAAGAAATCATATCTCATCTCTATCTTCTAGTCTGACCTCAATCCAAAGACCTTTACCACTTATTTTAAGAGTCAGTGCTACAGTCAATGCTATTAAATTATAGTCACTCAAGGATTGTGATTTGTATACTATATTTGCCAATTATTCCTGAACTTCCACCCAATCAAGAAAATGAACAGTCAAAGTCTTGAGTCTTGACATGTCATCCATATCCAGAGGGTCACCCAAGGTTACCAAAGGTTACCAAGGTTCCCTCCAGATCTTTCTTGAGTCCTTCTCTCCCTGAATTCCCCGCTCCACTAGGTGAGGTCCTTATCTTTGCTTCCAGTCTGGTCTCTGTCCCATATCACATCGCTCCCAAATGTGTATTTCCATGGAGAGATCACAGTGAGCCGCTGGAAATGGAAATCGCCCCATGCTACTCCCCTGCCTAAAATCCAGTGGTTTCTGCTCCCCTCTCCACAGGTCCAATCTAATCCTCTCCACACAAGCCGGGAAAGAAAGGGCGACCTGCTCCAGTGTGCTTGCCTGGAGAGTCCCATGGACAGAGGAGCTTGACGGGTTATGGTCCATGGGGTTGCAACAAGTCAGAAACAACTGAAGCGACTTAGCACATACAAGCTATGTGGGATTAACTTAAATATTTATTAAAGGCCTTCTGTATGTGAGGCACTGCTTGACAAACTGGGGGTCCCATGGTAATGTAAACAAACAAGAATCCCTGTCTTCATGAAGCTTACATTCTGGAGGAGGGAGAAGGGACTTATCTATTAAATACATAGATAAGTTGTATTGATTGCTAAAAGCATTTAAGTGGTTTAGGATTGAAGTCAAGGAGCTGGGTTGTTCTATTACATAAGGCGACTGGAGATGGGGTCCCTGACTCAATTTTTGAGTGGTGTTTCAGAGGAAGAACAAGTAATAGGCAGCGATGAAGATACGTGAACAACTGGATCCCAGGCAAAGCGGACTCTCGTGTGTTCAAGAGCTCTGGGAGGGCAAGAATGTGCCAGGAGGCCTGAGCAGAGCTGAGAGGGATCCGGCGTAGGTGAGCGTGTGCATCTGTGTGTGTTTGTCAGTCAGGAACCTGTGGACAGGGCGGGCTGTCTGTAAATCACACTCGTTTTGACTGAGTGGAGCGTCAGCGACCCTCGCAGCCCCTCCGTGTTCAGGCGAGCTGAACGGACGCCCAGACGGGTGGGTGCCCGTCCGCGCTCTAGCGTCCCCTGGGCACGCTCCTCCCACAGTCCTTGCTGGTCGCTTGGGCTTTCTTCCTTGCTTGTCTTCCTCATTATTCTACAGTTCAGAAGCTGCCAAAGCTGAACATGCAGCAGCGTCACCTGCTGCCCCCTTCCTGAAAAAAGGCTTCAGATTAAGGAGATCTGACCTAGGACCCAAGAATTAGCATTTCTTTTTTTTTTTTTTTTATTAGTTGGAGGCTAATTACTTTACAATATTGTAGTGGGTTTTGCCATACATTGACATGAATCAGCCATGGGTTTACATGTGTTCCCCCTCCCGATCCCCCCTCCCACCTCCCGCTCCACCCGATCCCTCTGGGTCTTCCCAGCGCCCAAGAGATGCCAACAGGAAGCAGGCTGTGCCCTGAGGACCACTATTCTAGTTCTCCAAAGGCTGGGGCTGAGTGTGATTAGTATACATCCCCAGAACTTGGCTGCTCTTGGCTTGGGGGCGAAACTCAGAAAACTTGTATTGAGCAGCCGAGGTACATTTGTCAGAATGAGAAGGGAAGTAAGGTACCTGAATGGTAAGTCCTCTGCCCTCTCTGTTAATCTGCAAGTGATGCAGTCTTCTGTTAGCAAAGTTCTCTGTATTGATGGTGAATACATGGGTTTCTTCCTTGTTTAGCTGGTAGCGAACTTGTAAGCTTCCTTGAAAGAAAAACATTAGAAATTAGAATTAAAAGTAGACCGATATAGTATAAAAATGATCAGATTGCTTTTTAATTGATCATGGCTGTTTTCTACTGACCTAGGCCATAATCCTTTCATCACTCACATTTTTAAAAGATACTATATATGTTGTGACTGCAGCATCCCAGTCCATACTAAAACTCCTGAGTATAGATGAAATATGCATGTGTGTATGTGTGTTTGTGTCTGTGTGTGTGTGAGTGTGTGTTATAAGAAACCAAAATAATTTGATTGCGAAGACTTTAATAAGACTGTCCACACCCTCTTCAGTTTCTACCACTTCCTAGAACTCCTTTTCTTCCTAATTGCCTTCGTGGAATTTCAGAATATGTAATGTGAAACAAGATTGTAATCTAAGGCAGAGTAGCTGGGAGCAATCTGGAGCAGTGAGGTCATTACTCAACAGGGTCAGCCAACAGAAGACGCTCCCTACAGTCAGTCCTGACTCCTCCTCTACCTTTGGTTCTGATTATCATAGATTTCCAATGTGGGGGCTTATTTCCTCATTTAAAAATTAATCGTAGCTCCCTGAGAGTGGGAGTTGCCCAGTCCTGTCTGACCCTTTGTGACCTTACAGACTGTGGCCCGCCAGACTCCTCTGTCCATGGGATTTTCCCGGCAAGAATACTGGAGTGGGTAGCCATTCGCTCTCAGGGATCAAACTCAGGTCTCCTACATTGTAAGCATATTATTTACCATCTGAGACACCAGGGAAGCCAAAGAGGACTGAGGTGACTATATGAAAGTGAAATGTTAGTCCCTCAGTCATGTCCAACTGTTTTCGACCCCATGGGCTGCAGTCCTATAGGCTCTGCTGTGCAAGGAATTCTCCAGGCAGCCCGTTGGAGTGGGTTGCCATTCCCTTCCCCAGGGGATCTTCCTGACCCAGGAATCGAACCTGTATCTCCTGCACTGCATGCAGATTCTTTACCTTCTGAGCCACCAGGCACTGTGTAAGAAGCCCTAATAGCTCCCTAGAAATAGCATATCTGGTGCTGAGAGGTGCCTTCACCTGGGCAAGGGGCCAGCCCGTGGTAGGGAAAGGGACCCCCTTATAAACTAGTGGGCTGTTCCCTAGCTAGCTCTTTCAGGCTCTTTCTAAGAACTTGGGTTTTTAATACTATTTAATGCAATGTAATATATAATATATAAATATGTTCCTACTATATAATGCATACATTTTCCATATAGTATATAAATATATATAATAATATATAAATTTTACATAATATATAATATAATATAATATATAATTCAACCCAATAAAGTAAATCAGCATGTTGTATTTATGTGTCAGGCATGGTAGTAAGACACACATTCCTTGTAGTTATTTGGGATTCTTACCATTTCACTAAGTGGGTCATTCATACACACATTCTGCACACATCAATCTATTTTAGAAATCAGTTCCATTTTATACATCTTCACTAACACTTGCCTACGAACCATCCATCTTAGGTGTTAATCATCTCAACTGGGACCCTGTCAAAGTATTTATTCTGAAGCCTCCCCAACACTCCAATTTAGGTCTAAAACACCTCGACCAGTTCTTAGAGCCAGGCGCATACTGGTCTCACCTTCTTAGGAGGTTTTGATGCAGTCAGTGTCTCCTAAAGCACCCTAAGAAGATATCCTGAACCCTCTTGCTAACTGGTCTTCACACAACTCCTAGGAGGATAAACTCAATTCAAGACTTTTCAGAAATAAGCTTGCCACCATCAAAGGCTGACTTGCAGACTTACAGTCTTAGTCTCACTGGGGAGAGATGGAAATGGTTGGGACCAGAAGTTCATTCATCACCTTCCTCTTAGCATCATGTTCAACTGCTTGGTCGATGAGCAAAGAGACACGTGTCTCCTCCCAGCTACTCCGGTGTCACAAGGTTACTGTCACCTTCTTGGTTGGCACTGCCCTGGACCCGAAAAGTTCACTGCTCTTAAGCCCTCTGTTACCTAACTTATATGCTTCATCTGTCTGCTTTCATGTCCCTCCTCAGTGTCTCCCATCCCTACCTTTGCTTCCCAAAGTGTTTAACATAATGGTAATCATTGCAAGTGTAGAGGCCCTTAGGGAACTGACTGAGGGAAGATGCTCTGAATCTAATAAATGAAAAAACAAACAAGAAAAGGATTCTCCTTGGCAGCAACCTTAATGTCCATCAACAAAGGAATTGGTAAAGAAGATGTGGCACGTATATACAGTGGAACTCAGCCACTAAAAAGAATGGAATAAGACCATTTGCAGCAACATAGATGGACCTAGAAATTGTCACGCTGAGTGGAGTCAGAAAGATAAATAACTTATGACATTCCTGTGTATGTGGAATCTAAAAATAAATTATACAAATAAACTTATTTATAAAACAGACTCACAGATTAAGAGAAAGAACTTACGATTCTCAAGGAGGAAGGGTGGGGGGAAGGGATAATTAGGGAGTTTGGGATGGACATGTACATACTGCTATATTTAAAATGGATACCCAACAAGGGCCTACTGTGGAGCCCACAAAACTCTGCTCAATGTTATGTGGGAACCTGGCTGGGAGGGGAGTTTGGGGGAGAATGGATGCATGTGTATGTATGGCTGAGTCTCTGCTGTTCACCTGAAACTCTCACAATAATGTTAATCAGTTTCACTCCAATACAAAATTAAAAAAAAAAAAAAAGGGATTGCCTTAGTCAGGTGTTCACTACAATTTATCTAGGGAAATATATCCCCTTTTACATGGTCTCACTTTTTTTTCTGTTAGTATATGTTGACATTGCTACATTATAAATAGCATGCATTTACCTGTCTGTGTGTGTGGATATGGGCTGAAATAAGATGTTCAAAGTATAGAAAGGAAATGAAATTGATTTTGAGTCTCAGGGCTTTTCCAAATATGCTTCTGGAATAAACATATGTATAATGGAATGACCCTTGGTCACCAGAAAGTATGCTGTAAAATCTCATTGCATCTTATTAATATTGGAGCATTCTAGCTATATATGCCCTCACTCTTTTTATGTCTCCAGGAAAAATTCATATCATTATTTTTAGAATTATGCGAGTATTATCAATGTCATTTTAAAAATGTTGGAGAGAAATAAATGATCACAAAAAAGGTGTTAACTACAATGATAAAGAATCTAGTTTAAATCAAAGAGGATGTAGACATATTATATTAAACATTCTTGCTGCTTTCTGCGCAGCCACTATCCCTTGGCTTCTACCATTCTTGAGTTTTTTGCATATGACTCTTCTTTCATTTAGAACTTTTTTCGTTCCTTCCTCCATATGACAGGCGAACGAACAGAGGTGCAGAAAGGTGAATAAATTTTCATCATCTATAGTAAGTGATTGACTCAGATTGAGAAATGAAATTGAGTTACTTTCTAAAGAGCATGATTTTCCCATGGAACACAAAGGTCCCATGTATTCATCTCAGCCAAGAATAGGTCTTCCATTCCAACCTTTCCCATTGAGTTTATTCCTGCTCAAGCTCCAACATTAGGCATTTGGCCACCTCTCCCAGGAAGCCTTCTCTGGCTTTTCCAGGCTGGCCTCTTCGGCTCCCGTGGGGCCTGTGCTGACCTCTGTGCTCCGTTTACTTGCCTATGTTTTCCTTCCTTCCTTGCCTCTCACCCTCCCTTCCTCCCTTCCTTCCTTTCATTCTTTTTTAAACCTCACAAATTATTGTCTCAAATTCCGAAGGCTAGAAGCTTGAAGTGTTCTCTCAAAGGATCTAGGATAGGATTCTTCCTTGCTTCTTCTTAGCATTTGGTGGATACCTCCATTCCTTGCCTTGAAGGTGCTTTATTCCAATCTCCCTCTTTCCCTCACACGGCTCCTCTCTGTGTGCATTAGATGGACTGCCATGAGAAGCTACTCTAATACTGTACAAGGATGATTCTGCACCTTTTTAGCCACCAATCTACTATATATATTCTTCTTGACAATCACCTGCTTGGGAGAATGTGAAAATCATGGACTAGAAATTCAAAATTTGAAAAATCCAACCATTATCTGGTTCATCATCTTGAGTTGGGCCTCAGAATAAAGATTCTCACACCTCAGTTTCTTCAAGAACAACATTTTGTAGTTTGCTTGTTCCCACTTAGCTGGTTTTCCTATGCTACTCTGTCTTCCATACTGTCGTTAGTGTGAGGACTCTGACACGGGCTCACTTGGCCATGTGATTTTACTCCAAGATTAACTTTACACGATGCATTCCAAGTGTGCAGCCTGACATGCTGCACATGTAAGTGCACACGTGTAAGCCTTCTTCTTACCTTCTCAACTTTATCAACACATACTTTCCATAACTGCATCATATCTGAACTAACAGAATGCCTCCAAATAATGCTCCTTCCTGATTTTGTGCATTTTATTTCTTCATCTGAAGCTACCCCTGCCTTCTTACTATATGCCAACCCCTTCTCATTTATTAAGACTCAACTCATATGACCCAGGTCTCCACTTTCCTTCAAGACAGGTATGAGCTTTCCTTCTTGTATTATCACTGTGCTCATTTTTGGTAACATTCTCAATGTATCAAGCTTCACTTGTCTCCCCCTTGAATTTAAGCTTCTCCCAGAAGAATAGATGCTTATTCATCTTTGTGTCTACAGAGAAGAGCACAGAGCCTGCTCTCTTAAGTCACCAGAAGACATCTGTTGAATAAAATAGGCACTCTGTAGAATGTTATTATCACTTCATCAAAATTATAAACTAGCAGTTGTTCAATGTCTACTCTGCATCGACACAAAATTAACAAATAGTTATAATATTAGTTATGTTTTTAAGGGATTTGTTATCTAGCTAAACAGGACAAAATCAAGGTCATACTTTCCTGTTTATATGCCAACCATGCATTAGAACTTGAATTTGGTACTAAAGACTTTTTTCCCCAAACTTCTCAGATTAGAGAGAGAAAAATATCAGTGAAGTAAAATCTCTACAAATAAATAATAATAATAAAAGCAATTATTATGAAATTCATAGTGAAATGGATTCAAACTCAGGAGGACAGAACATCAATGTGTATATTCCTTCCACTGTATCATGTTGCCTTCAGAGACATGTTTGCTCAAGTAGACAAGTGAGTTGATGAATAGAGAGATGTATGGTTGGGTGAAGGGAAAGGGGGTGATTATTTATAGACAATAGAGATACACGTTTTGTGAATTCCAATAATGAGCAGTTATAAGAACTGAGGTAACGAGAGTCTTCACAGAAAGAGATTTATTGAAGAAGGTAGAACTGAATTAGGCAAAAAGAAAAAGTACTATGCTTACGTAGCTATAGAGATATAAGCAGAACAACGTGATTGATCTTTACCATGATTTGAATAGAACCAACCAGAGGCCAATATGGCTGATAAGGATCTTGATAGACAGTCACCCAAATGATCTTCTCATTTTGAAATAGAAACACTAAGACTCTGAAACATGAGTATAGCTTGGAAGAGGGTGCTAACAAGAGAAAGTCACAAGGAGAAGCCTCGTACTAGAAGGGCAAAAAATTTGAACTTCTTGTAAAGAAGGATCCCGTAAGGCGCTAAACACATGCCTGACTGGGCTGATCTACACAAAGTGATGTTTTAAGAAAACTGGCCTGGGTACCCCGTGGCACGTCAGACCTAAAAGGGAAGATGGGGGGCCTCCTGGTGGCTCAGTGCTAAAAAGCCCACCTGCCAATGCAGGAGGCTCGGGTTTGATCCCTCCTGCAGGAGGATCCCACGTGCTGCGGAGCAGCTAAGCCCATCCACCACCACTGCTGAGCCAGCGCTGCAGAGCCGGGGAGCGGAAACCACTGAAGCTTGCACGCCTAGAGCTTGTGCCCCACAGCGAGAGAAGCTCCAGCAGTGAGACGCCTGCACTCCAAACCTGGAGAGTAGCCCCCAGGAACCACAACTAGAGAGCAAAGACCACACAGCCAGAAGCAAATAAATGAAGACAGAAGAGATGATGAACCACCAGTTCTCACAACCATCAAAAAAAAGCTACTGAAGGTGCTTGACTGCTGATGTGGAACAGGAATCCATAGTAACACTGCTGTTAATAGTTCAGGCCAATTTCTTGCTTTATCATTTCACTTTGATAGAAGGAGCTCTTCTACACATTGATTACTGTCCAATCCTTAGCATCCCATATCAACTACAGACATATGCACCTTTCTATGCAGCTTTTAGTGTCTACTAACCAGGCCACTCTTACTGACTAGCTTCTCTTTTATCTGCAATGCCCTTCTTAGTGGTAGGTAAGGCAATTATTTCAGTTCAGTTCAGTCACTCGGTTTTGTCTGACTCTTTGTGACCCCACAGCCTGCAGCACGCCAGACTACCTTGTCCATCACCAACTCCCAGAGCTTACTCAAACTCATGTCCATCGAGTTGGTGATGCCATCCAACCATCTCATCCTCTGTGGTCCCCTTCCCCTCCTGCCTTCAATCTTTTCCAGCATCAGGGTCTTTTCTAATGAGTCTGTTTCTTTGCATCAGGTAGCCAAATTATTGGAGCTTCAGCTTCAGCATCAGTTCTTCCAATGAATATTCAGGACTGATTTCCTTTAGGATGGACTGGTTGGATCTCCTTGCAGTCCAAGGGACTCTCAAGAGTCTTTTCCAACACCACAGTTCAAAAGCATTAATTCTTTGGCACTCAGCTTTCTTTATAGTCCAACTACTACATTCATACACGGCTACTGGAAAAAAGCTTTGACTAGATGGACCTTTATTGGCAAAGTACTGTCTCTGCTTTTTAATATGCTGTCTAGGTTGGTTATAGCTTTTCTTCCACTGAGAAAGCATCTTTTAATTCCATGGCTGCAGTCACCATCTGCAGTGATTTTGGAGCCAAAAAAAAAAAACCTCTCTCACCATTTCCACTGTTTCCCCATCTATTTGCCCATGAAGTGATGGGACCAGATGCCATGATCTTAGTTTCCTGAATGTTGAGTTTTAAGCCAACTTTTTCAGTTTCCTCTTTCACTTTCATAATGAGGCTTTTTAGTTCTTCACTTTCTGTCATAAGGGTGGTGTCATCTGCATATCTGAGGTTATTGCTATTTCTCCTGGAAATCTTGATTCCAGCTTGTGTTTCATCCAGCCTGATGGATTTCACATGATGTATTCTGCATATAAGTTAAATAAGCAGGGTGACAATATCCAGTCTTATCATACTCCTTTCCCAATTTGGAACCAGTCTGTTGTTCCATGTCCAGTTCTAACTGTTGCTTCCTGATCTGCATACAGGTTTCTCAGGAGGCAGTTCAGGTGGTCTGATATTCCCATGTCTCGAAGAATTTTCCAGTTTGTTGTGATCCACACAGTCAAAGGCTATGGCATAGTCAATAAAGCAGAAGTAAATGTTTTTCTGGAACTCTCTTGCTTTTTCAATGATTCAGCAGATGCTGACAATTTGATCTCTGGTCCCTTTGCCTTTTCTAAATCCATCTTGAACATCTGGAAGTTCATGGTTCATGTACTGTTGAAGCCTGGCTTGGAGAATTTTGAGCATTACTTTGCTAGCACGTGAGATTAGTGCAATTGTGTAGTAATGTCTTTGGGGTTGGAATGCAAACTGACCTTTTCCAGTCCTGTGGCCACTGCTGAGTTTTCCAAGTTTGCTGGCATTCTGAGTGCAGCACTTTCACAGCATCATCTCTTAGGATTTGAAATAGCTCAACTGGAATTCCATCACCTCCACTAGCTTTGTTTGTAGTGATGCTTCCTAAGGCCCCCTTGACTTCACATTCCAGGATGTCTGGCTCTAGGAGGCACTTATTTACTTAGTGGTAAAGAAGAAGGACTCCCAGGCCGAGGCTCTGGGAGTCCTTTTTTCATTCATTTCCTCTATGAGCTACATATGCCACACATTTAAGTCATCAGCAGCTCTCTGGTCTCTATAAAGTAAATCCTGTGTCTCTGTACCTCTTTCCAGCTCAACCATCATACCCTCATCGTTTCCTCATCATCTCTCACCAGGAACATTGCAATGCATCTGAACTCACTTCTCAGATTCGAGTCTTAGCTCTTTTCCCTCACACTCATCCATTCTTTATTGTGCAGTCAATATAAGATTTCTGAAATATTTATCTGATGTTGCTAATTAAAATGTTTTAATGATACCCCAATGCACTTAGAATAAAATCCAAATTCTTTCTCGTAGATCCTATGTAACCGTATTTCATTCTACACTTGCCCTCATTCATTAAACTGAAGCTAATGCATGCCCATATTATGCTCCCATAATGTGCCACTCCTGTCTTAGAATCTTTACATCCGCTTTCTCTTCAACCTGGAATGTTCCTCTTACAGGTATATTCCAGGAATCCTCTCCTTATTCATGGTCTAACTCCATGCAGTGATGACTCCTGTAGCCATGTACTCCTAAGTCAACACCTCCATCTAAGAGTGTTTTCCAAACTGCTAGTCATGACTGACTAGTACATCATAGAATGAATAACAATTCAGTATCTGTTATTACTAACTGAATACTCTCTAATTCCAATTACAAGCATTTCACTCTCTGAATACAATATTCTCCCTTTCATTTTCCCTTCATCTAATCCCCAGATTCCCATAATATTTTTCTTTTAATTTGTTTGGTTGTACTTGGTTTTCATGTTGTGTTAGTTTTAGGCATACACAGTGATTTAGTTCATATATATATATATAGATTATATATATGTATTCATTCTTCTTCAGATTCTTTTCCCTTGTATATTATTACAAGATATTGAGTGTGCTATCCAGTAAGTCCTTTTTGTTTATTTTAAATAAAGTAGGATATATATGTTAAACCCAGCTCCTAATTTATCCCTCCTGCCTTCCCCTTTGGTAATCATAAGATGGTTTTCTCTGTCTGTGAGTCTATATGTTTTGTAAATAAGGTAATTTGTGCCATATTTTAGCTTCCATATATAAGTTATATCAGATGGTATTTGTCTTTTTCTGTCTTCCTTCACTTTTAGTATGATAATCTCTAGGTTTATCCATGTTGCTGCAAATGGCATTATTTCATTCTTTGCTATGGTTGAATAATATTCCATTGTAGTATATACCATATATTCTTTATCCATTCATCTGTTGATAGACTCTTAGGTTGCCTCTGTGTCTTGGCTATTGTAAACACTGCCATAATTGAATGCATGTATCTTTCCAAATTAGAGTTTTTCCCAGATGTATGCCCAGGAGTGGAATCACTTGATTATATTGTAACACATTAAAAAAATGGGCAGAAGATATAAATAGACATCTCTGAATAAGAATATAAATAGCCAATAGAAACATGAAAAAATTTTTAACATCATTAATAATTAGAGAAAGTGAAAATAAAAACTACAATGATGTGTCCCTTCACACCAGTCAGAATGGCCATCATCAAAAAATCTATAAATAAACGCTGGAGATGGTGTGGAAAGAGGGGAATCCTCTTGCACTGTTGTTGGTCTAGCCACTCTAGAGAACAGTATGGCATTTCCTTAAGAAACTAAAATCAGTGCGATCATATATTCCACAGTGCTTAATAGAAGGATTAATCTCACCAACTACTTAGGGCTCCTCAACCCCTTCAGGTCCTCTCTCCTCTCCTTATCCGACCCAAATTGCTGATCCATAACCATGAGTCTCCCCTCCTATAAACTCTCACCTCCCTTGATACCAGAAGGTATCTGGTTGGCAGAACAATAATTGCTAAAAATCCCACCTTCACTCTACCTTTGCAAGGTTCAGCTGGCAGAAAAATGTATAAACCCTGCGAATTGCTCATGAGCTGCTTTAAGTTGTCCAGGACCAGCTTCACGTGGGGCTTTCTTGTGTTCTCCCAACCTCACCGTATTTCCTAGGTCCACTGACCTACTGGCCCAGAGAGCTACCGAACAGCATTTCATCTTTTCTCAAATCCCCAACTTACCTTCTCCTTCTCCCATCTCAGTTAATAACCTTGACTCCTGCTTCTCGAAGAAAACAAGCAATCGGAAGAAAACTCCCAGAAACTCCTGCCACCATATCGACTAACAGATCAATTTCTGAGCCTGTGTGGTTTCCCTACCTTTATAACTTAGATGGATTGTCCACGCTTTTACTTAAATACATCCCTGCTTCACATTCTTCTGACCTGTTTGAAGACACCACTCAAGCAGTATCCCCTTTCTTTACCATTTTTCTTCCTCTCTATGACATCATTCACATTAGCAAATTTTTCCAGATTTCCATGGACTAAAAAGAAACCTCTTCAACTTTCTTAACTTTAGCCATGGCCATATTTCTCTGGTCTCTTCTGGCTTACAAGGAAACCCCTGTAAGGCATCATGTTATACTTTCTGAATCCAATTCCTTTTTTCCATTTGCTCTTAAACTTCCTCTGGTAAGATTTTACCCCAGAGACTCTGTGAAAATTTCTATTGCCCAAATCATCAATAACTTTCATGTTGTTAAATCTAATTTTCCATTCAGGATCTCCAATTTATTCTCACCAGCATTTTACCCAATCACTTTCTTCTCTTCTATAAAACTATTTGCCTGGCTTCCGGGACATGACTGTCTCCTAGTCATCTTCCCACTTCACTGGCTCCTCCTTCTCCCTCCCCATTTCTGAGTCCTTGTTTTCTCCTTGACTCTTAATGTTGAAGTTTCAAAGTTTAGCCTGTGGACTTCTCTTTTCTATCAACACTCACTGCCTTGATAATTTTGTCCAGCATTATGGTTCCAAATGCCATTTTGGTGGTTTCTTATGGCTGCTGTAGCACATAGTTCTAGATGCTATAACTTTGACGTCTAAGTATCATCAGGTCCATATTCCCACCAAACACTCCAGGGGAAAGTCTCTCTTCTGTTTCCTATGAGTTTCCGACAGCTCTTGGCACACCTTCATGTTTCTTGACTTGTAGCTGCATCATTCCCACAGTTGTCTCTCTTGTTGTGTTATGTGGCCTTACTCCCTTGGTGTGTCTGTTTATGTGACTCAGTGTCTCTATATCCTTATCTTTCTCTTCGTATAAGGACACTGGTGATTGGATTTAGGTCCCACTCTAATACAGCATGACTTCACTTTAACCTTGTTTCCAATAAAGTTCACATTCTGAACATTCCAGCTAGACATCAGTTGGGGGGTGGGGGTGGAAATCTGTTGAAGCCAGTATAGTATCTAACTACAGGCCGCTTTCCAAATTTATATATCCAGTTGGTCATCTGCCCTCAACTTCAGACTCTTCTACTCAATCGTCCCTCTTCTTGTTTGGCTAATAGGCACCCCAAATTTAATACACCCAAGACTGAACTCATGATCTCTTCTAAACCTGCTTCTTCTATGACCCTTCCCTACTTAAGCACTGACAATCCTATAAATTCAGGTGCTGAGCCAGAAAAACTCTTGGGTTCCTCTCTGGTGTCTTATACCTTCTGTCCAACAGGGAATGCCAAAGTTTGATGCCCCACCCTCCAAAATAAACCTGAGGCTATTCCTCACCAATTGCTCTCCTGCTAATCCTCACCCCAGTCAGGCAGCACGTCTCATCCAGACTAATTCAACAGCCTGCTAACTACTCTTCTTCTCTTCTGGAAACCCCCTGTATTTTATTCTCCACAGAGCCCCTAGAGGAATCCCATCAGTGTATAAATAAGACCAACCACTCCTCGGCTTGTCCAGTGGGCCCTCATCTTTCCCAGTTTAGTTTAGTAGACATCTTTTTCGTTTTCCTTTATTGAAGTTTAGTCGATTTACAACATTGTTTTAATTTCAGGCATACAGCAAAGCAGTTAATATGTATATATGCATGTGTGCTAGTCACTCAGTCGCGTCTAACTCTGCGACCCCATGGACTATAGCCCACCAGGCTCCTCTGTCCATGGAGTTCTCCTGGCACAAATACGGGAGTGGGTTGCCATGCTCTTCTCCAGGGCATATATGCCTGGAGAATATCATTATTATAACAGAGTTATATGTAGTTCCCTATGCTATACAGTAGGTCCATATTGTTTATTTATATATAGTCTTGTGTGTATACTAATCCCTAACTCCTAGTTTATCCCTGTCCACTTTAGTAACCATAGTTTGTTTGTTTTTTATATAACTTTTTAAAAATTTTGATTGGAGGCTAATTACTTTACAATATTGTATTGGTTTTACCATACATTGACATGAATCCACTACGGGTGTACATTTGTTCCCCATCCTGAACCCCTTCCCTCCTCCCTCCCCATCTTTTCTGAGTCTGTGATTTTATTTCTGTCTTGTAAAGAAGTTCATTTGTATTTTTTTTTTTTTTTTAGTTTCTGCATAAAAGTGATATCATACCATCTTTGTCTTTCTCTGTCTGGCTTATTTCACCCAGTGTGATACTCTCTAGGCCCATCATGTTGCTGTAAACAGCATTATTCCACCCTGTTTACAGCTGAGTAATACTCTACTGTATATATGCAAGACATCTTCCTGTATTCATCTGTTGGTGAACATTTAGGTTGCTTTTATGTCTTGGCTATTGTAAGTAATGTTGCTATGAACATTTGGGTGCATGTACCTTCAAATTAGAATTTTCATCTTTTCCACATATATGCTGAGATGGAAGGCAGTTTCCTTGCTGTTACTATAAGGTCCTCAGGCCTCATATCTGTTTTTCCAGGAGTCATGTGTGGATGTGAGTGTTGGATCATAAAGAAGGTTGAGTGCCAAAGGACTGACGCTTTCAAACTGGGAGGTTGGAGAAGGCTCTAGTGAGCCCCTTGGACTGCAAGGACATCAAACCTGTCCATCCTAAAGGAGATCAACCCTGACTATTTATTAGAAGGACTATTGCTGAAGCTGAAGCTCCAATACTTGAGCCACCTGATGCAAAGAGCAGGCTCATTAGGAAAGACCCTGATGCTGGGAAAGAGTGAGGGCAGGAGGAGTAGAGGGCAACACAGGATGAGGATGAGATGACTAGAGAGCATCACCGACACAATGGACATGATTTTGAGCAAACTCTGGGAGACAGCGGAGAACAGCGGAGCCGGGTGTGCTACTGTGCACGCAGTCACAGAGTCAGACATGACTTAGTGACTGAACAGCAAGGCCTTACATTACCTTTCTCTCTCCTCATCAGCTACCACACTCCTCCTTGTCTCTGGATCCAGCCACGATGCTTTCCTAACCAGATCCTAGGGAACATGCACACCTCTGTTTCAGGACTTTGCATTCCCTACTTTCTCTGGAATGATCTCAGGGTATTCACAGGGCTCCTCCACCTACTGCCAAGTCCTTCACGTCTTTGCTCAAACAGAACTGTTTCAAGAGCTCTTCTCTGATGGCCATGTTAAAAACTCCAAGATCCTTACCCCACTTAAACATATCTTTATTTCCTTTACTTTGCTCTTTTTTCCTAATAGAGCTTACCATCTTAGAATATTTTGCTTCTCGTTATATGTATTATTTACTATCTATAGCTTCCATTAGAATGAACACGTGTGTGCGTGTGTGTTTATGTGTGTTCAGTTGCCCAGTTGTGTCTGAATCTTTGCGACCCCATAGACTGTAGCCCGCCAGGCTCCTCTGTCCATGGAATTTTCCAGGCAAGAATACTAGAGTGGGTTGATATTTCCTACTCCAGGGGATCTTCTCAGCCCAGAAACTGTGCCTACGTCTCTTGCGTTTCCTGCACTGGGAGGAGGATCCTTCACTACTGCACCCTGAGCCACTGTATACAGGGAAAACACTGTTTCAGACGCACAAACCCGTGCTGGACCACTATGCAAGAGCGCTTCTTATTGCATATTCTGTCCAGACATTGTTGGAAAGTCCAGGTCTTTCAAATAGCTGTTTTCATAGTATTTATCACCAACCTACTCATTTATTAATTTTTACAATTTAAAATTTGTTTAGTGATTTACATTCCCCATTTAAATTGAAAGCTCCATGATAACAGAGCCTTACTTCTGTTTTACCCTGGGATAATCTTTCCCTGGGATATAAGAAAAATGCCTGGCATATAGTTGGAGTCAATGGGGGTCAAAAAATATTTATCGAAGTCATTATAGAATGAATAGGTAGCTTCAATGATATGAGATATATTTCCTTTATCTCAAACATGCTTAATTATATATATATATATATATATATATATATATATATATATATATATATAATGCAAGCAATTATTTATGGGTTGATAACAGTAATTTTAAAAATTATAATTTCCTAGCTATTAATGTCAGCTACTGTCATTCTTATAATCAGTGTCATTAGTATTTCATTTATTATCCATTTTGTTCTAGGAATTGTCTTAAATGCTTTTGTCATATTTCAACTTTAAACCTCAGAAATACATCCTATGTATTATTATAATTATGCTGATTGTACATATGAGGGCAATTTAGCTTGTCTAAGCTAGTTAGACATTTAAATTTCAGCCATTTCACACAGGGTTTTCTCCAGTCTAATTGTAATCTGCATTTCCCACCACCTCACAAGCATGGAAGGGTAGTATCGACACTCTGCATCTCTTCCTTAGCACCCACCATATGAAGCTAAAGCCTTTTAATAAAGTTCATTTAGATGAAGGCATAATGTCTGTTTTTAATCCCATTTAGACTTCACAGAGAAAACATTTTTTAAAATCTGTGGCCATTCTGAAGCCAAACTCAGTTGTCCAGAGCATGTTGTCAAATCACTACAAGCACAATTGAATGCTAAATTTCATGAGATGTCTCCAAGCTGAAAAAACACAAATAAAAAAAAAATTTTTTTTTTTTAAATCTTTGAAAAAGAGAAAGTTTGTACTTAAAAACTGCACAGTCCATGGAAGGTAAAGTCCATTTGCACAGCAAAGTTAAACATTATGGTTATTCTTCCCAAGTTTCTATCTTTGGCAAGGTGAGAACAGACTAGAACCCTAAAGAATCAGCCACCCTAAAAAAATATTCCTAGTTCTTTGAGAATTTCTCATGAGTCAGGAATTGCAATGCACTGCAGCTTCTCAGATCCATTCAGCTATGATAATTTTCTACAGCTCAATTCATTCCTTATTCAAAAGCAACCTTGAAAACCCTCAGAGGAAGTAATAAACAGGTACCAAGTCTTCTAGCCTCTTTGGTGATGGGTTGCAGTTTACTTCATTCAGCGCTATTCTAAGCACCTTCATAAGCAACAATTATCTTCTTCCATTTCAGCCTTTCTGTTTACGTTTGCACAAAATACTCCACAACCTCTTACCTTTAACTGAAAAGTTGTTTGCATAGAAAAAGAGCCCCATTAAAATGCAGACCAACTGCCCCTCTTCCATGGTATTCTATCCAAACCCTGCATCATGTAATGTCAGCCCTTTTTTCAGCCACAGAAAATTACACAAAATTATGAAATTAGGAGTTTAATTTTTCATTTATCAGTTGATATACATGAATGAAACCACACAAGTTCCTCTGGTTCGTTGTTGTCCTCTGAATTTCGTCTCTACAGCATGTGTGAAAGGCACACGCCACAGGACATGATGGGAGAAACTGGCCAATGTGTCGTGTGCTTGGAGACGTCATCATGCTATACGGATCTGTTTTCCTTTCTTCTGAGACCCAATTAGAGCTCACTTCCCTTTAAAAACTCTCTCCCTTTATTTGTGTATGATTTACGGGGTTTGAAGGCAATAGTCATTAGAACTCAATATTGTAATTAGTCTTTAAAGTATTCGGGATAAAGCAGCTTTGTAAATTTTATGTCCCCTTTTTATGATCCAATTGCTTTTGAATATATAAGCTTTTGATCACGACAATTTTACAATATTTGGAGCAAATGTTGTGTGTGTGTTTGAACATTTTTTAAAAGTTTTTGAGCACCACAGATTCTGATGATATAAAGCAATGCCAATTCACAGAAATATTGGGTCACGCTTTGTTATTTGTTTCCTGGGTGGTGAAAATGCTGCTAAGCTGACTACTCACCTGTAATAAGGGGCTCTTACTTATTTTTTTATACCTCCCCATGCCCTGTGCTAAGCTCCCCAGAGCAGACCCTACATCAACACATGGCAAAGATCCAAGCCCCTTGATGTAACAGAAACAGTGATAATGACACTGACCCAGAGAAGAAAGATTCAGCCTTTCTCCTGAGATGCACACAGCCTAGTATGCGACCCAGAATAAGAAGACCATTACAATACAGGGAGAAGAGATGCTGGAAAAGGATATATACATGGAAGAAAACTGAAAAATCACCAGAGCCCTGCTAGGGGTGTTAAACCCTGATTCAGAGTCACGAAGAACACATAAAAGTTAGCCACTAGGATGAGAGGAAAGAAGTGGGTTTTCTAGAGGAAATAGTATGTCAAAGGGAGGGAGATGGAATAGATGATGGACTGCAAGTCTGTGTTGGGTGGAAGGCAGCTATTACTATGGAGAATAAGTAGGAAGCAATACTAATACAAATTTGGGTTGTGAAACATAATTGTGTCTTTTAAGAAAGCTACCCAGGTGGCACTAGTGGTAAAGAACCCATCCGCCAATGCAGGAGACATAAGAGACATGGGTTCAAACCCTGGCTCTGGAAGATCCCCTGGAGGAGAGTACAGTAACTCACTCCAGCATACTTGCCTGAAGAATCCCAGGGACAGAGGAGCCTGGCGGGCTACAGTGCATAGGGCCACAGAGACTTGGACACGACTGAAGCCACTTAGCACACACACTTGACACGCGCCAGCTATCACCTCTATCACGCCGTGATTTTCAGCTCATCGTTTTGCTTTCTCCAAATGATTTTTATAAAGTTAATTACAACAAGGACCTATTATATAACCCAAGGAACCATAGTTGATGTTTGTAGTAACCTGTATGGGAAAAGAATCTAAAAAATTATTATCTATCTATCTTTATCTGAATCATTTTGCTATACACCTGAAGCTAATAAAACATTGTAGATCAGCTATACTTCAATGTGAAAAAACAGTTCATTTCAAGCATGCTGCTCTGGATGATTACTCAAATACATTTTCTAAGGCCACCATTCCAGGCAGTGGTGTGGGTGGTGATTTGTTCCAAGCATAAATGCATCTGTACCACAAGGAGTAGAGTCACACTGCTTTCAATAATCAATAAATAATGATAATAAAACTTCCAATAGTCTGAAAGTCATCCTTAGCGTCTAACACCATGTGCACCACATTACAGAAGTGGCAAGGAAGCAACACTCAAAAACAAGAAAAAGTGGAGCATAAAGTCAGGCCTCTGTTGCCGCTGTCACTGGTTTAAGTGTAAAGTGGTGGCAAGTGTAGCAAGGTCAGGGCGTACCCACACTCTGAGCCTTTGCGGTTCCTGTTGTCTGCTGATCCCACGCTGACTGCCAAGTGCGAGGATCACAAAGCAGTTTAGTGCTGGCTTCAGGCACTTCCACAAATGAAAATATAAATGATGGTCAATTAGAGATGATTTCTTAAAGCATTTTCTAAAATCATTAACAATGGGTGTAACTAGCTCATGAATAACTTTAGGCACTTTTCACGATGCAAAGTCATCAAGATGTGACTATAGAGCCCTGTTTAATGGCACAGAGACAAACAGATGGAGGTTTTCCTTGAGAGGCGGGGCTCCTCCAAGTTTGGCTTGTGGAGCCCCACCTGCTCTGAAGTGAGGGTCCCGTGCAGGCTGCAGTGCCCTCCTGATCCCTTATTCTAGTTCCACTGTTGGTCTTAGAAATGGAAATGTTCGCTGGCATCTGAAAGATGCCCCTATGGACTGACTGACTGGTGGATGACCTCATCACATCACAGTTCACTTCCCTTACATCACTCATGATTCTGAGTCCAGCTTTTTCTCATCTGTAAAATATGGAGGATTGATTATGTGGCCCTTATTCCCTCCCCAGGACCATCATCAGTGTTTGCTCTGGTTTTTCCTGCAGGCTTACTACATGACATCCACTGTCTCAGTAGCCAAAAAGATCACTTCTCTTCGGTTCATATGGAATATTTAAATCTTTTTTGAGAAGTTAAATTGAATAGGTAGGCTGCACATGTCCAAGTGCTAACTGGGAGACAGTGTGTGTGTTAGTATGTTGTAAGAGGGGAGAGGGAAGCTGTTCTTCTTTATTGCTTTTTCCATCCTATTGTAACACATGTTCAGGAGGGAAGGAAGAATTGAGGAGAAAAATAGAAGATATTCTGGACCGCTGCTACTGTCTCTTCTCACTGTTTTATTTTAGATCAGCAAGCAAAAAATCACTCCTCACTCCACCAGCTTCCTATCTACCCCTAATCCACAGTATTGATTGGAGGAAGTTAATTAGGCTTGGAGACTTCCAGGTAGATTTTAACTTCCCTGACCCAGAGGAAAGGTCCCAGATTCTGTGGGAGCATAGAACAGGTGGAAAGGGATCCAGCTACTCAAGGAGATTCCATGAATTTGGTTCATGGTGCAGAGGTTGCAGGGTCAGAAAAGGTGAAACTAAGCCAGATCCTCTGGGGCTCACAGGTGCAAATCCCTTCTCTGTCCTTCAGGACTGTCTCTAAGTTCTAAACTGAAAGTTGCTCAGTCATGTCCAACTCTGCTAAAGGACAGAGTCAAATGGTTGCTAATCAGGCCTCCCTGTCAATGGCTTTATTTTTCCATTTTCAGCCTCCATTTCTCTCTAAAAGTCAAGTAGCCACATTTCTTGCTGCTTGTTTGCTGTCTTTATCCTCTTAATTTATAAAATTTTAAAATTTTATTGAAGTACAGTTGTTTTATAATTGCTAATACCCACTGTATAGCAAAATGAAAGTTATATATACATATACACACATATATTATATATATATGAATATATATATTCTTTTTCATGATTTATCTTTTTCATGATTATTCTTTCTCATGGTTTATCACATGATACTGAATAGAGTTTCCAGTGTTATACAGTAGGACTTTGCTTTTTATCCACCTTGTATATAATAATTTGTGTCTTCTAATCCCAGCCTCCCACTCTATCCCTCCACAAACCTTCCCCCTGGGCAAACACAAGTCTGTTCTCTGTGTCTGTGAGTCTATTTCTGTTTTGTAGCTACATTCGTGTCATATTTTAAATTTTACATATAAGTCTAATCATAGGGCATCTGCCTTTCTGATCTACTTCACACAGTATGATCATTTCTAGGCCTATGCCTGGTGCTGCACATGGCATTATTTTATTCTTTTTTATGGCTCGGTAATATTCCATTTTACATGTGTATTGCATCTTTATCCCATGTTGATGGATATTTAAGTTGTTTCCATGTCTTGGTCATTAGAAATACGGCTGCTATGGACATAGGGGTCCATGTATCTTTTTAAATTACATTTTTGTCTGGGTGTACGTCTAGGAGCAAGATTGTTGGATTATATGGCAGCTCTATTTTTAATTTTTGAGGAACCTCCCTACTATTCCCATAATATTGCAGCAATTCACGTTCCCATCAACAGTACACAAGGGTTCCCTTTTCTCCACACCCTCTCCAGCATTCGTTATTTGTAGACTTTTAATGATGGCATTCTGACCAGTGTGAGGTCGTAATCTGCATTTGTTACCAAAATCGCAGCCTCACTGTACACAGGGGCCAAATCAAACCCGGGAGGCAATGCTTTAGGTGAAGTAGAGGAGTACAGCTTTGTTGCCTTGCCAGGCAAAGGCAGCCACACAGCGCTTCTGCCTCAAAAGGCTCTGTGCACCGACACCAGAGCACTGGGTGAGGGTTTTTACAACAGTGGATCAAAGGTTAAGGTCTCTGACAAGATTAGGGTGTGAGTGAGGTTTGCACTCTCTTAATCTCATTTCCTAATCTTAATGAGTTTCTCTGGTCCCTTTAATCTCCCCTCAGGTAATTTCTTAGCTCCTCCTCCCTTAATTAGCAACTGTTCAAATCCACAGTGGAATATCCATTTGGAAGTCATACAAGGTCATGTAGCCTAGAGTCTTGCCTACAAGAAATGGAGGACAGAAAGGCCTCCATGCCTGGGATCCCCACAAAGTCCCACTTGGCTTCACAATTCTCTAATAATTAGTGATGATGAACACTAATGTGCCTGTTGAAGAAGATGTTGCTTTATAGTCAATTAGAGATGTTGCCTTCAGGTTCATTCTTCAATTCTTCAGCTGCCCAGCTCAAAGACTGATTATCTGATTATCGTGTTTGAGAATGATAACTTTGTTTTTTAACAAGATAGCCCATAATCCTTCCAATGACAGAATGTCACCCTTCTATGACATGGTGACCCAGATCGCATACTGAGTCTGTGTGCCTGTCAACATATTTTTTCAGAGGCAGAAAAGAGCAGTAGGTATGATTACCTAGTCTGCCTTGGTTACATCCCAATGCCTGTACCTGATATCAGGGAGGCCCTGGTCAAATCAAGTGACTTCCCAGTACTCCCATCCTGACTGTACAAAATGGGTATAATTATAGTATGTACTTCATGAAATTGAAGCTATATTAAACACTTCAAAAGTATGTGACATATAATGGTCATGCATGTTAACTGCTATCATGATTGTTACTTTATTATTTAATCTCTCTGAAGCTACATTTGCAGGAATTCTATAAGGGAACAGGATAAAGAATCATCATCATCAGTATCATCATAAGTTGGCTTGGTTTGATCCTTTATGTCATCATTTTTACTGTTAAAAGTGAGTCTGAAAAGGGCATTCTTAAGGCAGTACTATATTTAGAAATCTTATTTACATGTGGGGAAATTAGAAAGAAACAAGTGTGGCTGAACACTGAAACAGCCCCATAGAGAGCTAGTCTCATTACCAATTGAAACCAATTGAACATGAACAATCTTCCAGGTAGCCAGCAGCCTAGAAGGCTTTTGAAAGACTAACCCTCACTGCAAGTTCAAATTTCTGCCTACTGAACGGGAATTTTTAGAACAGATGGTTTCCTGGGAGAAGTGGGTTTATATAGAGAGTAACTAGTGGTTCTTACTTATTTACGGTTTTGTAGACAAAACTGTGCCTAAAATATTATACTTGCTACAGAATAATTTAATTTCATTTGAATTGCATGCTAAACCAAAAAATGCCCCAATGATTCTTCTACTGCTTTCCCAGGATGAAGGACTAAAAATAGAGCAAACTGTGAAACAAATAGGTCTACCCCACCTGCAGATGTCTCGTCTAGATAGCTCCCTTCACTAGGAAAAGAAATTAGTTATTTCAGCCAAAGGTGAGATAAATAGTCACTGAAGTTCATCGAGCCAATAATTAGCACTGAGGTTGCAATATTGCACTCCATGCTCTTGTCTACTCTCTCTCTCCTCATCTTTATTGTTAATTAACAACAATTTTTGATGGCCAAACTCAGTATAGAGCCATGGCTTTCCTTCCAGAAGTCACTTAGAGCAACTTAATATCATCTATTCAGTTTTTGAAACTCGGTTATAGTGTAATTTTCTCTAAGATTCAAATTCTATTTGGGTAAAGTTCAACCTGTTAATAAACCACCATTCCTTCTTACAGAAGAAGAGGAATCAGATTCCACATATAAGTGATATCATATGGTATTTCTCTTTCCCTGATTGACTTCCTTCAGTATTTAGTATTATAATCTCTAGGTCCATTCAGGTTGCTACAAACGGCATTTATTGTATCTGTACGTCCAGGTTAATCACATATGTTCATTTTGTAGACTGTTCTAAGCCTTCCTTTGGGTTGCAAGGGTTTCACTCCTGGTGGGGTGAAAAGGCTTTTATATATAGAATGGATAAATAACAAGATCCTACTGCATAGCACAGAGAACTATATTCAATATCCTGTGATAAATCAGAATGGAAAATAATATTTTAAAAAGTAGGCATATGTACAACTGAATCACTTTGCCGTAAAGGAGAAATGAACACAACATTGTAAACCAACCATAACTCAATAACAAACTGATAAAAAATGCTGAGAGAAGCATAAACTTAAACCTTGGGGATAAGTGTGTTCAAAATCAAAAGCATTATTTATTATTTGTAATTCTTATTTGCAAAGTGCTTTGAGCTCCCTGGGGAAAGCCAGAATACAAACACTAGGTACGTGTATAATTAATAACTCTTCAGTAGGGATTATGGCCTCTCTGAGTAAGAGTTATTTATACACTGACACAAAAAATAGTTAAACAATTTCCAAACAACCTAAGGCATAGTCCCCCTGGATGGAGGGAGAATTCATTTGTATTATAGAATGGTCAAGAATGTGGATGGGAGCTACCACACACATATCACATTTCAATCAGCTTTTATCCCAAGAGGTGTGACCATGGGACATGACTCCACTAGTTTTACTGGAGAACTGGTAGGAAGGAAAAGTAATAGTAAATATGCCAATAATCACCTCCCCAAAAAATCACAAACCAAACCAAATGAATCTCTATGTCCAATCCCTCCTATGAATAGTAGACAACATCTGTCTACAACAGTGCACAAATGGACATGTGTGACTGACATTAAAGTACAGATACAATAATGTCCTCTGCAGCAGCATGGATAGACCTAGAGATTCTCATACTAAGTGAAGTGATTCAGACAGAGAAAGAGAACGCAATGTGATATCACTCATACATGGAATCTAAAATATGACCCAAGTGAACCTATCTCTAAAACAGAACCATACTCATAGATAAAGAGACAAAATTGACATTGCCAAGGTGTGGTTGTGGGAGGACGGTTGGGCTGGGAAGGACTGGGAATTCTGGATTAGCAGAGGCAAACTATTAATATTATAAATAAGATGGATGAACAACAAGATCCAATTGTACAGTATGGGCTTCCCCAGTGCCTCAGTGGTAAAGAATCTGCCTGCAATGCAGGAGACAAAGAAGAAGTGGGTTCAATCCCTGGGTCTGTAAGATCCTCTGGAGGAGGAAATGGCAACCCACTCCAGTGTTTTTGCCTAAAAAAATCCCCTGGACAGAGGAACCTGGCAGGCTATAGTCCAAAGGGCTGGAAAGATTCAGAGGTGGACGTGACTGAGGGACTGAGCGTGCACTGTATAGCAGAAGGAGCTATATTCAGTATTCTATAATAAACCGTGATGGAAAAAATATGAGCCACTTTGCCTTACAGCTGACATTAACACATTAGAAATCAGCTATATTTCAATTAAGAAAAAAAGCCTGGAAGGGGCGAGTTATCTGTGGTGTAAATGATTTCATTTTAGAGGTCACTTTTATTTTTAGATGACAACTTGAATATTTGCCCTAATATTATCTTCAAACTAATTCCACTAGTAATGTACAGCTGCATTTGAATGGAACTTTGTGCTTTACAAAGTACGTGATTAACCATCCATTGACTCCAGAATCTTTCATGAGAGTTCTGAAGTGAACAACTTTCTTAAGTCAGCTTCTAGCCTTTTTAACCCCTATAACCATTCCTTGGAAATTGCTAGACTTTCCCCAAAGCCTCCCAATTCTCCTTTCTACCCTTTAGACCTTTCTCTGGCTTATCAGAAGATAACTCAGAGGTTTCTTACCATGGGATTCCACCCTAGGTTCCCAATCTCCTGTTTTCTCCCTGTGATATTCTCTCAGTCAGGTCCCAGGAAGGAAGGAGGTCTCATTGCTTTCACTGGGAGAGCGAATGGGACAATCTGTTTGCCATGACGTTAAAGTCTCCCTTATTGATAACTACGTGTGCGATCTGGGGTATCAGATGGAGCTGCTTGGGCTTCCTGGATGGCTCAGCGGGTAGAGAATCTTTCTATAATCAGCAGACGTAGGAGATGCAGGTTCAGTCCTTGGGTCAGGAAGATCCCTTGGAGAAGGAAATAGCAACTCACTCCAGCCAGCATTCTTGCCCCAAAAATCCCATGGACAGAGGAGCCCGGCAGACTACAGTCCAAAGAGTCTCAGAGCCGGACGTGACTAAACGACTGAGCACAGGCAGAAACATGAGGGGCTGCTCAGCACACCCGTCCTCCGTCAGTGGGGACAGAAAGAGCCGGGCAGCTCTTTACTGTGTGGGCTTTGACAAGCCCCCTGGCCTCTCTGCTACCTAGAGCAAAGTAAGAATATTATCTGCTTGACAGATATGTAAACTAAAGTATGCTTCAGCCATGCACAGTGCATAGACAGACATTCAACAAATACTAGCTTTGTGCTCAGTATTCAGAAGCCAGACACCTAACATCATGCCTGGGGACAGGGCTGTGGTAAATGCCACAGCAGGGTTTTTTGCTTTTATGATTCAGACCTTGTGAGTACCACTCTACCCTTTCTGGGGTGGGTCTGGATGTGGCCAGCCTGGAGGAGGCTCACCCCAGGTAGGCCCCTCTGAATTTTAGGTGCTTAGCAAGAGGTGTCGTGGGGGACATGCCGACTTCTGCAACCACCCTGGCAATTTGGCAGTGTATAAGTAAGGCCTTAACAATTGTACATGAATGTAGATTGAGCAGTTTCACAGATAGGAATTTATCTGGGACAATAATTGAGGCCCAGAGATTAAGCAGTAAGTAATTAATCATAACATTAAAAAAAGTATAATATTAAGAATCAACCAAAATATCCAATAATAGGAAACTATGGACAAACTATATAATCTAACACAATTTATCTGCTAATAACAACATGGAAAGATTGTATAAGATGATATTAAATGAAAGTAATTCTAAAATAGTATGCATAATCTGATTACATTTGACCTAAAGAGCGATAAAGTCACTATCAGTTACGTTCTGCATACTAGACACTGTGTTAAATGCTTTACCTACATTACCTTATTTAATCCTCACAATAACCCTTCAGAGCAGGTATTAGCTGTGAGTCATTTTAAAGATATCCTTAAGGCAAATACAGTAGAGAAAGGTGTTGAAGAGGCCCTGCTGGATTTGAAAGTGGCACCTTGAAGGCCACAGAGCATTGGATCCACGGTTACAGCTTTGCTCAGTTTTCTTGAGGTGATTTAGGAGAGCCCGCTGTCCTGTTGCTTACAGATTGCACCGTGCCAGTCCCTGCTTCCACTGCCATTCAACAAGAAATATCTCCCGGCAGCTTGCAGAGGCCTGCTGCAAGCCTCCCCTTTATAGCTGGGATATTTAAACACGAACTACCTCTCTCTACATGAAACATCTGGCTAGGAAGCCTGTGCCTTAATTAGCCATTTCTCCCTGGGGATCTGTGCTCAGTAAATTCACTCTTCAGAAAAAGTACAGCTGGAGAGATGAAACCACAGAGTCCAGTGTCTAAAAATTTGTCTTTAAGGGAAGCATCATTTATGAATGTGTGGAGAGGGGTGGGGGAGGAGCATCTGCTTGTATAAAGACACTAAGACTTCTGACTCCAGATTGACAGCCGCTCAGAGTTGAAGTCTGGGCCATCATGGGCAAGAACATAGATTTCATATTTTAATTTTTTTTGAACTTAATTTCTTTTAAGAACATTTTACATTTTTAAGTTGAAGTATAGTTAATCAACAATGTTGTATGAGTCTCAGGAGTACAGCAAAGTGATTCAGTTATAATATATAACGGTGGTGGCCATGTGCTTACTCATTAAGTCATGTCTAACACTTGCGACCTCATGGACTGTAGCCTGCCAGGCTCCTCTGTCCATGGGATTTCCCAGGTAAGAATACTAGAGTGAGCTGACATTGCCTTCTCCAGGGAATCTTCCCAATCCAGGGTCGAACCCACATCTTCTCCATTGCAGGCTCTCTCTTACACTGCAGGTAGATTCTTTACCTCTGAGCCACCAGGGAAATCCTAAAAGATGATGTTAAAGTTCTGCACTCAATATGCCAGCAAATTTGGAAAGCTCAGCAAGTGGTCAGAGGACTGGAAAAGGTCAGTTTTCATTCCAATCTCAAAGAAGGGCAATGCCAAAGAATGTTCACACTACCACATAATTGTGCTCATTTCAAATGCTTAAAGCTTTGCTCCAAATCCTTCAAGCTAGGCTTCAGGAGCACATGAACTGACAACTTCCAGATATACAAGCTGGGTTTAGAAAAGACAGAGGAACCAGAGATCAAATTGCCAACTTTCGCTGGATCATGGAGAAAGTAAGGGCATTCCAGATAAACATCTACTGCTTGCTTGAGTACGCTAAAGCTTTTGACTGTGTGCATCTCAATATACTATGGAAAATTCTTAAAGAGAGGGGAATACCAGGCCACCTTACGTGTGTCCTGAGAAACCTGTATACAGATCAAGAAGCAACAGTTACAAGCAGACATGGAACAATTCACTGGTTTTAAATTAGTAAAGGAATATATCAAGACTCTTAATTGTCACTCTGCTTACTTGACTTACATGCAGAGTACATCATTCAAAACCTGGACTGGATGAATCACAAGCTAGAATCAAGACTAGCAGGAGAAATATCAACAATTTCAGATATGCAGATAATACCACTCTAATAGCAGAAAGTGAAGAGGAACTGAAGAGCCTCTTGATGAGCGCAAACGAGGAGAATTAAAAAGCTTTCTTGAAACTAAACATTCAAAAAACTAGGATCATGGCATCTGGTCCCAACACTTTATGGCAAATAGAAGGGGAAAAATTTGAAACAGTGACAGATTTTATTTTCTTGGGCTCCAAAATCACTGTGGACAGTAACTGCAGCCATGAAATTAAAAGATGTTTGCTCTTTGGAAGGAAAGCTATGACAAACCTATATAGCATATTAAAAAGTAGAGACATCACCTTGCCAACAAAGGTCCATCTAGTCAAAGTTATGGTTTTTCCAATAGTCATGTGTGGATGTGAGAATTTGACAATAAAGAAGGCTGAACCCTGAAGAATTGATGCTTTCAAATTGTAATGCTGGAGAAAACTCTTGACAGTCTTTTGGACTGCAAGGCGATCAAACCAGTCAATCCTAAAGGAAATCATTCCTCAATATTCATTGGAAGGACTGATGCTGAGGTTGAATCTCCAAGACTGTGGTCATTTGATGCACAGAGTCAACTCGTTTGAAAAGATCTTGATGCTGGGAAAGATCGAAGGCAAACTGAGAAGGAGGCAGCAGACTTAGATGGTTAGATAGCATCACTGACTCAGGGAGTGAATTAGAGCAAATTCTGGAACAGAGTGGAGGATAGTGGAGCCTGGTAGGCTGAAATCTGTGGGGCTTCAAAGAGTAAGACAAAACTCAGCAACTGAAGAACGACAAAGTGTGTGTGTGTTAAACTCAAGGTCCTAATTCATCCCTCCACACCTCTCCTCGCTTCGGCAACCATAAATTTGCTTTCTTTGTCTGTGGGTCTATTTCTGTTTTATAAATAAATTCCTTCATTTTTTTTTTCCTTTTTGCACCAACATTGATAGACAAAAAGATTACCCTACTGAGTGAGGTAAGCCAGGCAGTGTAAGACAAATATCAATATCATGTCATATATCCTGATATCACTAATGTGTGGAATCTTAAAAAAAAAATGATTTTAAAGCAGAACATCCAGTGCCAATCTTGGATCTGCCGATTTATCACCAATTTGTTTGAATCTACTTCACCTAAGTTTCATGATCTGTAATTTGGGGTGGAGTTACTAGTAACTAATGTAAAAGATGGAACTCTGTGCAATGCCAGGAATGCAGTAAACATTGCATAATTGCATAAGTTTGTTCTCTTTTAATCTTTCATCCCTTGGGTTTGTGTGGAAGACTCACAGTGGGTCTTTGGGAAACATCTGTTAAACAAATATTTACATTGTACTTATAGAGAAGCTATTTCTCAGGCAAAATCAACTAATCTTGCCAGCATCACAAGAACTTAGAAATGAAAGAAACTCAGTTGCTCATACAACTGAATTTTTTCACTTTATCATGGGAAACATCAGACATTCTGAGTAAGATGTATCTCACAGAACTAGTTAATATAATTAATATTGTTTAAATCATGATAGTATATGTAATTTATATCATGGGAAAGCAGAACACATTTGTACCACCTCATAAATGCTGAATGTAATTTTTATGTATAAGTCTATTTAGTTTTATGTTCTAAAGAAATATGTGTGAAACTCTTGATTTTCAGTAAAATAGTGTTATCTGGAAGAAAAAAAAGACCTTGGAGAAATAAGCACAAGGAGAAGGAATTTGCATTTTTGAAAACTTATTATGTGCAGGAATGATGTTAGGTATTTTACATATTCTTCCTTTTTCATAACACAGTTTTTAAAAGCAAATTAGACTTCATTATCAAAAGTTATGGCAGGGACATGGTCTCTGAGAGATTAAATAATTCATGTAAGGTCAGGGCTGTGGCGACCTCAGGGCTCCACATATGACTTGTCACACATTGGTCCTGTCACCAAAGTCTGTCTGCCCACTGCCTGGTCCACTGTCAGAGCCACAGGCAGGAGAAGCAATGTGGGGCTGACTGGGAGACGTCTTTATCCAACTTTACATTTGTTCCTGACACCCAGGGTACTGTTCACCCAGACCAGAGACAATCTGAGACAGCAAGGTAAAGAACTCTCTGGATGCTACGAGCCTTGATCTGAGAGGGCTGACGGCAGGGAGGGCAGGGGAATCACTGAACACAGACAGACAGCACGCAGCCGCCTTCAGGATGGCTCCATCACGGCACACAGTCATCAGGAGTGCCTGCCACACCGACAGAGATGGCCTGCAGAAGGACGCGTGACATTTGGGTGTCAGCCACCGCAGAGACGCAAAACGCATCACACAGCACGAACCCTGAGACAATCCTGCTCCATGTGGAGATCAAACAAGGGTGTAAGTGGTCTCTGATCTCACTGACTGCCTCCCTTTGTCCTCAGACGCTGCTCTTCCTGTGAGAGGCCGAGGGTTCCAGACTGAGGGGCCATGTCTGAGGGACCTGCCTCCCAAGTCAATGGGAAAGAAGGTCTGTTACAGCAGGTTATCCCATGGGGTAAGGGGTCCAGTCTGGGAGGCTGCACAATGCTCTCATCAGAATATCTGTAGAGGAGCTGCAGCATTATGCACCCAGCCCAGGGATGTTAACCACCCCAGACCTCACTGAATACTGAGAAGACTGAGGGGACTTGGAGTGGAACATCCCCACGGCCCATCAGTAAGACAGAAGCTGAGAGAGCAGGGCATCAGTATTAAGAATAGGATGCCCACTCTCACCACTTCTATTCAACATAGTCTTGGAAGTGTTGGCCACAGCAATCAGGGCAGAAAAAGAAGTAAAAGGAATCCAGATAGGAAAAGAAGAAGTGAAACTCTCACTGTTTGCAGATGACATGATCCTCTACATAGAAAACCCTAAAGACTCTACCAGAAAATTACTGGAGCTAATCAATGAATATAGTAAAGTTGCAGGATATAAAATTAACACACAGAAATCTCTTGCATTCTTATACACTAACAATGAGAAAACAGAAAGAGAAATTAAGGAAACAATACCATTCACCATTGCAACAAAAAGAATAAAATACTTAGGAATATATCTACATAAAGAAACAAAAGACTTATACATAGAAAACTATAAATCACTGATGAAAGAAATCAAAGAGGACACAAACAGATGGAGAAATATACCGTGTTCATGGATAGGAAGAATCAACATTGTCAAAATGGCCATACTACCCAAAGCAATCTACAGATTCAATGCAATCCCTATCAAGCTACCAACGGCATTTTTCACAGAACTAGAACAAATAATTTCACAATTTGTATGGAAATACAAAAAACCTCGAATAGCCAAAGTAATCTTGAGAAAGAAGAATGGAACTGGAGGAATCAATCTGCCTGACTTCAGACTATACTACAAAGCTACAGTCATCAAGACAGTATGGTATTGCCAAAAAGACAGATATATAGATCAATGGATCAGAATAGAAAGCCCAGAGATAAATCCACGAGCATATGGTCACCTTATCTTCGACAAAGGAGGCAAGGCAATACAATGGAAAAAAGATAGCCTCTTTAACAAGTGGTGCTGGGAAAATTGGTCAACCACTTGTAAAAGAATGAAACTAGAACACTTTCCAACACCATACACAAAAATAAATTCAAAATGGATTAAAGATCTAAATGTAAGACCAGAAACTATAAAACTCCTAGAGGAGAACATAGGTAAAACACTCTCCGACATAAATCACAGCAGGATCCTCTATGACCCACATCCCAGAATATTAGAAACAAAAGCAAAAATAAACAAATGGGACCTAATGAAACTTAAAAGCTTTTGCACAGCAAAGGAAACTATAAGCAAGGTGAAAAGACAGCCCTCAGAATGGGAGAAAATAATAGCAAATGAAGCAACAGACAAAGGATTAATCTCAAAAATATACAAGCAACTCCTCCAGCTCAACTCCAGAAAAATAAATGCCCCAATCAAAAAATGGGCCAAAGAACTAAACAGACACTTCTCCAAGGAAGACATACAGATGGCTAAGAAACACATGAAAAGATGCTCAACATCACTCATTATCAGAGAAATGCAAATCAAAACCACAATGAGGTACCATTACACGCAGGATGGCTGCTATCCAAAAGTCTACAAGCAATAAATGCTGGAGAGGATGTGGAGAAAAGGGAACCCTCTTACATTGTTGGTGGGAATGCAAACTAGTACAGCCACTATGGAAAACAGTGTGGAGATTTCTTAAAAAACTGGAAATAGAACTGCCATATGACCCAGCAATCCCACTTCTGGGCATACACACCAAGGAAACCAGATCTGAAAGAGACACGTGCACCCCAATGTTCATCGCAGCACTGTTTATCATAGCCAGGACATGGAAGCAACCTAGATGCCCATCAGCAGACGAATGGATAAGGAAGCTGTGGTACATATACACCATGGAATATTACTCAGCCATTAAAAAGAATTCATTTGAATCAGTTCTAATGAGATGGACGAAACTGGAGCCCATTATACAGAGTGAAGAAAGCCAGAAAGATAAAGAACATTACAATATACTAACACATATATATGGAATTTAGAAAGATGTTAATGATAACCCTATATGCAGAACAAAAAAAAAAAAAAAGAAGACACAGATTTATGGAACAGTCTTTTAGACTCTGTGGGAGAAGGCGAGGGTGGGATGTTTCAAGAGAACAGCACTGAAACATGTATATTATCTAGGGTGAAACAGATCACCAGCCCAGGTTGGATGCATGAGACAAGTGCTCGGGCCTGGTGCACTGGGAAAACCTAGAGGGAATGGGTGGAGAGGGAGGTGGGAGGGGGGATTGGGATGGGGAACACATGTAAACCCTTGGCTGTTTCATTTCAATGTATGACAAAATCCACCACAAAAAAAAAAAAGAATAGGATATGATATAAACTGGAAGACCAGCGCACAGGTTTATAGGTTCTACAATATAGAATGAACCAGACCCAAGAGAGTGGAAGATTCAACTCCAGTGGATCTTGAGCCTCAGTACATGCTCCCTGTAATACATTAGGTCTAAATGGCACACCCACCCACAATAGGAAAGTTCCTGAGGCCAGAAAAGTAGGCAAAGACCCAATTCCTGGAAATCTCAGTCCCTTCTCCATGGTAGTTGGACTATTCCTCCCACTCTTCAGCCTGTGAATTTATCTAGCCCATAAAAACGAACCGTCCACACACCTCTAGGCTGCTCTCGGCTTTTGACACAGCCCACACCCTGTCTGTGCTGTGTGAACGCTAAGCCACTTCAGTCATGTTCAGCGCTTTGTGACTCTATGGACTGTGGCCCGCCAGGCTCCTCTGTCCATGGGATTCTGCAGGCAAGAATACAGTAGTGGATTGCCACGCCCTTCTCCAGGGGATCTTCCCGACCCAGGGATTGTACTCAGATCTCCCACATTGCAGGCAGATTCTTTGCAATCTCTCTCTCTCTAAATAAACCTGCTTTCACTCTCCTATGACTTGCTTTGAGTTCTTTTCTGCCAGAAGCCAAGGACCCTCACTTGGTGGCCCATCCCACTCAGACCTGGGATGTGACCATCCTTTCAGGCCCCAATTCCCCTCTGCAACAGCAGTAGCCCACGGGGTGCCACAGGACGTGGCTGGGAAGGTTCAGTGCTTCTAGGTCATAAGAATCCCCTTAGGCACCATTGGCAATCAACTTTTCTGGCCTCATCACAGACCCACTCATCTACATCTTAAGAGGAAACTTAGGAAGGTATATATTTAACCAACTGTCCATGTGAGTCCAATCGCAGGGACTCTAGAAATATTGTATGGTTCAGATAGTTGTTCTCACACTGGGACCCACGTGAGAATCACCTGCAGGCTTGTTAAAGCACATTCCTGGGCCACACCCCAAATTTTCCAACTCAGTAATCTGTCTTTCTAACAAGTTTCCAAGTGATGCTGTTGTTGCCCTTCCAGAGACTAACCTTTGAGAAAGTCTGGGGTTAGACCGCACAGCTGGCCCTGCAGGACATCAGTGGTCAGGGTACCAGGAAAGTCTGAGCTGTGTTCCAGAAAGCAGAGGTCAGAGGTCAGGGTTTGGGGAGGGGTTGGAAAGTGGACTTGGAAGCCCTGCTGACCGCCTTCTCTCTATACCTCCTACCTTACACATTTTTTGGTTTCCTTGGCATCCAGGCTCCCAACTCTAAGCTCATTCCATCAACCAATCTGAATATCTATGAGACCCCCAAACTGATACTGAGAAAAGGCCATGCAACAAACTTAAGATATTTGGCTTCACAGGTAATTCAGGGAAAGAGATTAACAAGAGATGATATTTTGGAAAGATTTTAAACTGGGTAGAAATATGGTCATAAAGTTTCTTAAACTAAGGTGCCTGTTTCCATTTTAAATATTTAATTCAGTGATACATCTCTGAGTAACATCTCAAAATCCAAATGATTCAGATTTTTTAAAATATCACTTGAAAAAACTATGTAAACTAAATGTCTATTGTTGTTATTGTTTCCACAAGCATTCTGGTTATAGAGCAATAGCAAAGTATGCTAAAAAGGAGAATATCCAAAATAGAAATTTAAAACCCTAAGTTCTCTATCTTTAGTAAGTTGATATGATTAATAAAGACTCCTGAGCCTTTTTACTTTTCTATAGTTAAAGACATTTATCTTTTTTTTTTTTAATTAAAATATGTTTTTGCCACCCCTTTACCTAGAGGAGTTGGGCTAAACCACACTCACCACCTCCAGAGGTGGCCAATAGGAGAAAAGGTGTGGCTCGGCCCTGAAGAATTTTTGAGGTTCTGCATCCTGTCCACAGAAAAATCTCACACACATGCATGTGGATCTAATTCCAGACGTTCCTGGATGAGCTAGGGGTCAGTGGGGGTTGGGGGGATAGCACTGTAGCTCCATTCCAAGAATCCCTAGTGTAGACCCTACAGCAGGTCTTCCCAAGAAAGCATATTTTCTTTCTCCCCCCCCAGATTCCAGATTCCAGAATAAAAGGAGACTCTCTTGATCAGTACCCACTTCCAGGCCCTCCCTCAATTACAACTATCCTCAGCATTTTTCCATTTCAAAAGCTGTTCTTATTGAGAATAGGTTTGTGTTAAAACAAGAAAGAACCTTTAGAATACATTCTTTCCTTGCCCCTCCCCCCCCAAGGCTCTGCTTCACCCTTGTCACGTCCTTACTCTCTCAGCTCTACCCACAGAGCAAGAGACTGGTCCACAGTCAGTTTGAAGTAGCTGAAGAGGCTGCTCATAGCTTTTCCCTGTCACTTCTAAGGATCCTTCCTGAGAGAGTCAGCTAACCTGCATGCTTAGTCGCTAAGTTGTGTCTGACTCTGCGACCCTATGGACAGGATCCCATTAGGATCCTGTGTCCATGGAATTTTCCAGGCAAGAATACTGGAGTGGGTTGCCATCTCTTTCTCCATATTTTAAGAATATAAACATGTTATTGTGACTATGACTAAGGAATAGAGATCCTCCATATCTTTTACTCTCTGTGAGGGAAACCTTAGCAGAACGTGGTATTAAAAAAAAAAAACCGATAACGATAACATGAACTCTAAATGTACACTGCTTAAATAATTGTTATCCTCCTTTATCTAATTCTTAGCTTTTGCCATTGTCTTCTTCATCAGCTGTTCTCCCACTTTAACCATTGTGAAGAACATTTGAGTAGCTGTGGTATTTGTTTGAATCGAGGTCAATTGCTTTTCAAGGAAAAAGAAAAAGGAGGAGTAAGTGAGGAAGAGCAACATGAACTGAAACAGAGTCTCTGTTTCAACCCTGAGATTTTGTGAACATGTGCGCAATCTAGGAATACAAGAACTACGGAAAACGGATACATTAGTAAGTGAGGCATCACACCTTTTGCTTGCATCACAGTCATGCAAGCAAATAATTAACTCAGGGACCAGGACCAGTGTGACCGCCAGGGGACAGTTAAGCATGTGTACCGCCACCCGGGAACATGCCATCTGTTGCGTCCACCTTCTGGCGAGTTCCAAGTAGCTCCCTAGCTGTCCCCGGAGAGGCAGTCACGGAGTGGGAGCTGCCATCTCTGGACAAGGCAGTGTTTTAAATAATTGCCGTAACACAGGTGCCAGCTCTGAGTGATGCACCTCCGGGCTGTTCTGCCTCGGGCACCCTTCAGAGTGAACTTCTAACTGATGACCCCCTTCCACTGCACACGACGGAGACAGCATTCTAGCAGGCTGCCTCCTTGCAGCTTTCTGCTTATTCCCTTCAGTCACAGCCAGCACCTGTCAGCAGGCAAGCTACTTCCTGTTTGGGGAGGCAGCAAGGCAATGAGCGCCAAACTGTTTCTGGCATCTTAGCAAGAACACTGAAGCTGACACAGGCGGATGCAGAAGGAGGAGTGACGGCTCCCGACAGTTCTGGGTGAGGGCACGGCCTCTCGTCTGCAAGAACCTCAGCAGCGCCGCTCCTGGGCAGCCTCGCGGGGCGAACGGCGGTTCAGCGGCAGCCCTGAGCAGCCCTGCGCGCCCTGCGGCAGGCCCCGCTGCGTTTCCGTTCGCGCTCAGCACTGCTGTCAGCCCGCACAGCCGCCCTCTGCGGCTCTGCTGCTACGACGGGAGGGGAGCCGGTGGTCCAGACACGTGCCTGGACTTGGCCAAGGTCGCTCGGCGGTCAGTGTCAGAGCGGGAGTTCTGCCCGTTTCCGCCTGCTGTGCCACACTCCAGCCTGGTGGGGGCGCCAAAGAACAACATCGGCCGCGCGCTGCCCTGTTCCGAGACACGGGTTCACCGACTTGCAAAAAGCTCCGTGTCTAGTTTGCAGTCAAGTCAGGGCTCAAATGCAAGCGCTTGTAAACGTTGTCACTCTGCATTCAGTCTTTAGGGTGTGGGGTTACCGTGGGAAAGTCTTTGCTAAGGGGGAGTGTGGAGGGGAGTCAGGGACGAGGCTGCTGGTCAGCCAGGGGGACGGGAAGGCCATCTCTACCCCCAACACAATGGCTCAGAAATAAACAAGTGTCCGCTAAATATCTGCATGAGCGTGAACTATACTAGCTTCTTTAGCTCTCAATCTGGTGTCTCAGGTACTTTCCTAGAAAAAAAAAAAAAAAATCCCTCAAGGAGAGGTGGATTCTCAGCCTACTGCACACCTGTGGTTATAGCCAGGGTGACTCTATGACTGGTGTGCCAGGAACAGTGCCAAATTATACCCATTATGAGGGTCAAACTGTAATTAGCACATGCCTTCTACTGTCAGAAACTTCCCTGCATTGGTGATAGAGCATTGGCTGCACTAAGCATATACTTTATGACAAAATACTGAATTTTCCTTTTTTGTGTTATTTCTGCAAGAGGGTTTCCCTGGTGGCTCAGATGGTAAAGAATCTGCCTGCGATGCAGGAGACCTGGCTTCAATGCCTGGGTCTGGAAGGTCCCCTGGAGGACGGCATGGCTACCCACTCTAGTGTCCTTGCCTGGGAAATCCCAAGGACAGAGGAGCCTGACAGGCTGCAGTCCATGGGGTCTCACAGAGTCGGACACGGCTGAGTGACTAACACTCAGAATCATGGACTCCTGTGGGCAGGAAGAGTGCTTTGCGCACCTCTATGCCTCCGCATTTCAGCATGATGTGCGGCTCACATATGTATAGCTGGGGCTCAGTGAATATTGACTTGCTACAAATATCATCTTCCCCAAATTTTCCACTAAGAAGCACCTACCTCAATTTCTGCCACAGATCTAGTTATTATTATTATTATTGTTGTTAAAAATGTCTGTCAGCAGACAAAGCACCCCACAACAGTTTCCCATTCACTTAAATTCCCTTTTAGCAAATGCTCTGGAAGTGAGTAAATATAACATCTGTATTTGCCATGTAAACATTACAGATGTAGAGTAAAATGACTCAGGGTTCGCCTAGAAACCATATGAGATGCTGATCTATTTCTCTGATTACATTGTCTGCAGTTTAGCTTTTTCTTCCCTTCCTTCCCTCCTTCCCTCTCCTCATTCCATCTCTCTTTCTTTCAAATTCAAAGAAAAAAACTAAATAACTTCTGGATACAGAAATACTTTACAAGGCTGGCAATAATACATCTAGTTGGAAAGGAGTTTCTAATCACATAATGTTTTTCTATGAACATTTCACGCCAAGGCAGTCATGTCGGCTCTTTAGATGATTTGTGTTCCATAAATACACTATACTACGACTATAATTATTTGTTTAATAGATTGCTTAAAATTGCCCATAATTTTATTCTCAAAGGATGCGGGGAAGAGTTCTATAGGATAATGCTGTGATGAAGAAAAGTGAAGGATCTTAATGGAAAAATGAAATCAGGAAAATCAGAGGTGCTCACTCCAGAACGTGTGTGCATGCTCAGTAGCTCAGTCGTGTCCGACTCGTTGTGACCCCACGGAATGTAGCCCCTGAGGCTCCTCACTCCGTGGAAATTTTCAGGCCAGAATTCTGGAGTGGGTTGCATTTCTTCCTCCAAAGGATCGTCCCGATGGAGGAACTGAACTCGTTTCTCCTGCATCTCCTGCATTGCAGGCAGATTCTTCACATTCCGAGTCATCTGTAAAACCCCACACTAGGAATCCCTATCTGACTCTCTCCACATCAACACAGCCAATTAGTGGGAAGCTGCACCTGGGCTGCAGTTCCAAGACCCTGTATTAGCCATGAAGATACGAAATGAGAACCCGAGTCCATGGAGCATAGCACTAAGTATCGTGAGAGGTAAAATCATAATTGAATGTCAAGCAGCCAGTTCAATTCAGTTCAGTCTCTCAGTCGTGTCAGACTCTTTGCAACCCCATGAATTGCAGCACGCCAGGCCTCCCTGTCCATCACCAACTCCCAGAGTTTACTCAAACTTATGCCCATCTAGTTGATGATGCCATCGAGCCATCTCATCCTCTGCCGTCCCCTTCTCCTCCTACCCCCAATCTTTTCCAGCATCAGGGGCTTTTCAGATGAGTCAGCCCTTCGCATCAGGTGGCCAAAGTATTGGAGTTTCAGCTTCAGCATCAGTCCTTCCAATGAACACCCAGGACTGATTTCCCTTAGGATGGACTGGCTGGATCTTCTTGCAGTCCAAGGGACTTTCAAGAGTCTTCTCCAACACCACAGTTCAAAAGCATCAATTCTTTGGCACTCAGCTTTCTTCACAGTCCAACTCTCACATCCATACATGACCACTGGAAAAAATCATAGCCTTGACCAGATGGACCTTTGTTGACAAAGTAATGTCTCTGCTTTTTAATATGCTATCTAGGTTGGTCATAACTTTCCTTCCAAGGAGCAAGCGTCTTTTAACTTCATGGCTGCAATCACCATCTGCAGTGATTTTGGAGCCCAGAAAAATAAAGTCAGCCACTGTTTCTACTGTTTCCCCATCTATTTGCCAAGAAGTGATGGGACCAGATGCCATGATCTTAGTTTTTTGAATGTTGAGTTTTAAGCCATTTTTTTTCACTCTCCTCTTTCACTTTCATTAAGAGGCTCTTTAGCTCCTCTTCACTTTCTGCCAAAAGGGTGATGTCATCTGCATTTCTGAGGTTATTGATATTTCTCCCGGCAATCTTGATTCCAGCTTGTGTTTCCTCCAGCCCAGCGGTTCTCATGATGTAATCTGCATATAAGTTAAATAAGCAGCGTGACAATATACAGCCTTGATGTACTCCTTTTCCTATTTGGAACCAAATAGGAAAACTGTTCCAAACTGTTGCTTCCTGACCTGCTTACAGGTTTCTCAAGAGGCAGGTCAGGAGATCTGGTATGCCCATCTCTTTCAGAATTTTCCACAGTTTATTGTGATCCACACAGTCAAAAGTTTTGGCATAGTCAATAAAGCAGAAATAGATGTTTTTTTCTGGAACTCTCTTGGTTTTTTGATAATCCAGCAGATGTTGGCACTTTGATTTCTGGTTCCTCTGCCTTTTCTAAAACCAGCTGGAACATCTGGAAGTTCATGGTTCATGTATCACTGAAGCCTGACCTGGAGAATTTTAAGCATTACTTTACTAGCATGTGAGATGAGTGTAATTGTTTGGTAGTTTAAACATTCTTTGGCATTGCCTTTCTTCTTTTCCAGTCCTGTGACCAATGCTGAGTTTTCCAAATTTGCTGACATATTGAGTGAAGCACTTTCACAGCGTCATATTCTGGGATTTGAAATAGCTCAACTGGAATTCCATCACCTCCACTAGCTTTGTTCATAGTGATGCTTCCTAAGGCCCATTTGACTTCACATTCCAAGATGTCTGGCTCTAGCTGAGTGATCACACCATCATGATTACCTGGGTCATGAAGATCTTTTTTGTACAGTTCTTCTGTGTATTCTTGCCACCTCTTCTTAATATCTTCTGCTTCTGTTAGGTTCCTCCCATTTCTGTCCTTTATGGGGCCCATCTTTGCATGAATGTTCCCTTGGTATCTCTAATTTTCTTGAAGAGATCTCTAGTCTTTCCTATTATGTTGTTTTCCTCTATTTCTTTGCACTGATCACTGAGGAAGGCTTTCTTATCTCTCCTGGCTATTCTTTGGAACTCTGCATTCAAATGGGTATATATTTCCTTCTCTCCTTTGCTTTTCTCTTCCCTTCATTTCACAGCTATTTGTAAAGCCTCCTCAGACAGACATTTTGCTTTTTTGCATTTCCTTTTCTTGGGCATGGTCTTGATTCCTGTCTCCTGTAGAATGTCACGAACCTCCATCCATAGTTCTTCAGGCACTCTGTCTATCAGATCTAGTCCCTTAAATCTATTTCTCACTTCCTGTGTATAATCACAAGGGATCTGATTTAGGTCATACCTGAATGGTCTAGTGGTTTTCTCCACTTTCTTCAATTACAGTCTGAATTTGGCAGTAAAGAATTCATGATCTGAGCCACAATCAGCTCCCAGTCTTGGTTTTGCTGACTGTATAGAGCTTCTCCATCTTTGGCTGCAAAGAATATAATCAATCTGATTTTGGTATTGACCATCTGGTGATGTCCATGTGTAGATTCTTCTCTTGTGTTGTTAGAAAAGGGTGTTTGCTACGACCTGTGCATTCTCTTGGCAAAACTCTATTAGCCTTTGCCCTGCTTCATTCTGTACTCCAAGGCCAAATTTGCCTGTTACTCCAGGTGTTTCTCGACTTCCTACTTTTGCATTCCAGTCCCCTATAATGAAAAGGACACTTTTTTGGGTGTAGTTGTAAGAGACTAAATATCTGGATGTTGACACAGAATCCAAATACTCTGCAAGGAGAAGACAACGCAGGAACAGAGGTGGAGTCCGTGGAGTGCGGGTGGAGCCTGAGAGCCTGCGCTTCCCTCCTGGCACCTGCTGGTCTGCGGCCGGCACTGTGAGCCGCAGAACCAGCGCAGACGGAGCCGCGCGGCTCCTGCAGCGTGCCGCAGTGCAGCTGCAGGGCCGTGTGGGACCAGCCCTGGCGCGCAGCACCGGTGTACAGCAGAATCGCCTGGGTCAGCAGTTAAGCTGCGAGTGTCCTCAAAAATGCGGATTCAGTAGATTTGAGGCAGAACCAACACTTTACATTTCCAAGTCCCAGGGAATGCTGTCACCACTGGTCCAGAGATGACGACGTAGAAAAGCACCACAGGAAGGGCCCTCAGCCTTGCCTAAGTTTCAGAGAGGTGCCGTTAAAGTTATGAGACCAATTGCTCAAGTCACTGTTTACTTTCCTAAATAAAACACAAAAAGAAAAGCTAATCTAGGAGTATCTATTGTACCATGTTCTTGAGATGGAGCCTTAAGGTGGTGAGTTTTGACGTGTGATCCCTGGATCAACAGACTCAGCTTCACCTGGGAATTTGTTAACAAAATAATGTATTAGGGCCTCACTCTGGACATAACAAGTCCGATATTCTCAGAGTAGGGCCAATCTATCTATGTTTCAAGGAGCCTTGCAGGTGATTCTGATCCCAGTGGCGACTGAGAAGCGCTGTGTGGTGCGGTGCCCAGTTTCCCAGTCATGTTTGACTCTTTGCAACTCTACAGACTGTAGCCCCAGGCCCCTCTGTCCATGGGGATCCTGCAGGCAAGAATACTGGAATGGCTTACCATGCCCTCCTCCAGGGGATCTTCCTGACCCAGGGATTGAGCTCAGATCTCCCCCATTGCAGGCAGATGCTTTACCATCTGGGCCACCAAGGAAGCCCAAGGATGCTTGCCAGGGCAGTCTATCCCTTCTCCAGGGGATTTTCCCAACCCAGGAATTGAGCCGGGGTCTCCTGCATTGCAGGTGGATTCTCTAGCAGCTGAGCTATCGGAGAAGCCCGTGAGAAGCACTGCCTTAGGGCAAAAGGTAAGACAGGTGGGGTAAAGAGATGGTAGGTAGGTGTGAACGCAAAATCCACGGGCTGGAGATTAGGTGACCTGAGGCCCAGGCCGAGCTCTGTCTGTCTTCAGTTCTACGAGTCCAGGCACACCTCTTCATCCATCCGCCCCTTGGTTTTCTTATCCATGAGAGAAAGGGACCCACAACCCTTACTTCCTTAGCCTGGGACTCTGAATGAGGTGACACATGGAACAAAGTCGGTTGTGACAACAATGCCAATATAGTAACCAGATCAAAAGGCAGAACACGCATAGAACCTTGTGGAATTTTTTGCTGTCCTGCTGTTCTGATGTCTTCTGGTTCCTTTCACTTCTGCTCATGGTTCTTTCCCTGAGTTTTGTGCTGTCTAATCTGGTTCTCAAACTGAGCTATGAAGATAGAGGAATAAATCTTTCAAAGACATCTCAGTTCATCAGGTCCACTGACCAACTGCTACTTTAAGGATACATTTAATTCTCTGATGGGCTAAATGCTGATTTCATGCAAGTGTACCATTCACAGCATTGCTGATTGCTGACTTTTTTTAAAGATAAAATTATGATGTGACGAATAATTACAATTTCCAACAAACATCAAGTCTTAGAGTCTAAAAGACCCATGCTGTCATTTTAATAGTTAGATAATTTTATCAGTAAGAAACACCACCGCCCCATTGGTGATGGTGGGGATCTCATAGGACTAACAGAAAAGCTAAACTGAACTTTCAACTATTAAATCAACTAATACTTGAATGCATGTCTACAATCTGCTGAGCACCATTCTAGGAACTGAAGGTACTAAAGACAAAGTCTGTATCCTCCAAAGTTTACCCTCTAGTTCCGATCACAGGGGACAGCAACAACAAAAATAAATGTAAACTATAGCGCTGAGGAGCACATTCGTGAGCAAACAGCGAGCAGTGCAGGGCAGGGCCTCAGTCTGAGACAGCGTAGCCCCCGCACCCCTGCTCTGGCCTCATGCTGCAGCCTCTGATCAGGGAAGACCCCTCAGACTGGATGAGGGTTACAGGTGCTTCAGTGAGACTGAGCCACGTAGCATCCAGTGAAAGGGAAAGGGAGATGCGGAAGGCGGAAAGTCAGCACCTGAATCACAGCCAGAGGGCGCCTTCCAGCAATGGTGAGAAGGCCAGTGAGCCAGACTTGGAGGGAATTCAGGAGACAGGCTCTACAGAGCCTGTTGGACCCAGGAAGAAACCTGGATTTCCTGCTGGGTGACAAGAAGATCACTTCACAGTACTGAGCAGAGGGGTCATGAATAGCCTCGTACTGTGAAAGGAATCCCTGAGTGCCACGTGGGAGGGACGACCGCAGGCAGAGGGAGGGGGCCTTCTTAGGCGGCCACGGCAGCAGGCTGAGCAAGAGGCGACGGGAGCCTTGAGAGACGAGCAGAGGAGGAAGTCGGCAAGGCCGGAGTGCAGAAGCTCTCCTGAAGCCTAAGGCAAAGGTGCTATCCGAGAACTATTAAACTCATTAAACCTGTGTCATGAGTTTGCCAATTTTAACTCGGGCAAGCATCTCTGGAAGCCAGTCGCCTAATAGTTCTAGGGGTCACAGTTGGCCAGTGGGGGTTGGAGGAGAAAGCATAGAGATGAATGAGGCCAGATCACATTCAGTGACCAGCCTTGTTTGAAAACCCAGACTCTTTTAGAATAGACATCACTTTATCTGGGTCCACATCCATCTCCGCACCTTTTTTTCTCCAGCAAGGAGGCTCAGTTCTTGGCTATTTCTGAAGCCCAGTGCTTTGCAGCATTGCTGCAGTGGTGTAACAAGTCAGAAGTGGTGGTGGAGCCATTGAGGTGGGCAAGAGTGTTGGATCACTGATAAAACAGACGACAGCTGCATGATGATTCTGCAAAGCAGACCATTTTCTCCTCAATTTGATTATTATTTTCAAGTTTTATGCAATGTGCCCCCTTTTTGCCCCTAGATGAAGTTCCTACCTGGTCTGAAGGAACTTCCATATCAACAAGACAAAGATAATTTCTGAGCTGAGTCTTTAAGAAGATAGAAGTTCACTGAGCTTGATTTGATTTTCCAAGGCCAAAGCTTTGTAAGTGGAAGTATGTGTAGACCGAAACCTTATTAATAATTTCATTTGATGCTGGACATGGCATGGAGAAAAGGGAACTCGCCTATACTGTCAGTAGGAATTTAGGTTAATACAGTCATCGTAGAAAACAGTATGAAAGTTCCTGAAAAACTTCAAAATGTAACTACCCTCTGAGCCAACAAGCCCACTCCTGAGCATATATCAAGGCAAAACTCTAATTCAAGAAGATACATGCACTGCAGCATCCATTCAGCACTATTTACAATAGCCAAGACATGAAAACAGCCTAAGTCCATCGACAGATGAAGGGATAAAGAAGATGTAGCGTATAAGCTATGGCTTTTCTAGAGGTCACATAGGATGTGAGGGCTGGATCATAAAGAAGGCCGAGCACCGAAGTACTGATGCTTTCAAACTGTGAGGCTGGAGAAGACTCTTGAGAGTCCCTGGGACAGCAGTGAGATCAAGCCAGTTAATCCTAAAGGAAATCAACTCTGAACATTCATTTGAAGGACTGATGCTGAAGCTTAAGCTCCAATATTATGGCCACCTGGTGCAAAGAGCCAACTCATTGGAAAAGACCCTGTTGCTGGGGAAGACTGAGGGCAGGAGAAGGGGGCGACAGAGGACGAGATGGTTAGATGGCATCCCTGACTCAATGCACATGACTTTAAGCAAACTCAGGGAGACTGTGAAGGACAGGAAAGCCTGGTGTGCTGCCATTCGTGGAGTTGCAAAGAGTCAGACATGACTAAGTGACTAAACAACAATCTAGTTATCTATCTATCTATATATACACACGCATAATGGAGTATTACTCATCCATGAGAAAGAATGGGATAATGGCGTTTGCAACATGGATGGACCTAGAGATTATCATATTTAGTGAAGTAAGTCAGAAAGAGAAAGACAGACACTATTTGAGATCACGGATATGTGGAATCTAAAATGTGACACAAATGAACACATCTATGAAACAGAGACAGACTCACACATGGAGGGTAGACCTGTGGTTGCCCAAGGGGAGGGAGAGAAAGGGCTGGGGTGGGAGGCTGGGGTCCACAGACGGTTATTGCTATCGGTTAATCACTGAATCGTGTTTGACTCTTTTGTGACACTGTGGACTGTACTCTGCCAGGTTCCTCGCCCATGGGATTTCTCAGGCGAGAATACTGGAGTGGGTCGCCATTTTCTTCTCCAGGGATCTTCCTGAGCCAGAGATCGAATCTGTATCTCATGTTTGTCAGGCAGATTCTTTACCACTGAGCTACCAGGAAAGCCCAGGATTAGCAGACACAAACTATTATGTATGGAATGGATAAACAACAAGGTCCTACTGTATCACACAGGGAACTCTATTCAAGATCCTGTAATGTACTATAATTGAAAATAATATGAACAAACATATATAATTATGTATTATAATAGTATAATATATACATAATATTCACTATGTATAATATTTATTATACATGCATATTTACATAAAACATATATATACATGAATATATATATAAATCGCTGCTATACAACAGAAGCTAATACAACATTGTAAATCAATTATATTTACTTTTTTAAAAAAATAATTGTATTTGAGACAATTTTCAAAAGAATTCTGGGCACTTTACAGCCATCCAATGAGTTTGGTAGGTTCGTCAGTATTTCACAAAACCATAATTGCATCATATCAAAAGGCCTTTAACGATCAGCAAAGCCAACCCCACGGTAAGGATTAGAAGACTGACACCCATAGAAAATAAGTGACTGGTCTAAGGTTACCCAGGGTTTTTGTTTTGTCTAGTTTTAATCTTTATTGAATGATAATGCACAATTATACTTATGTTTAGAAGCAGGAGACCCCGGTTCAATTCCTGGGTTGGGAAGATCTGCTGGAGAAGGGATAGGCTACCCACTCCAGGATTCTGGCCTAGAGAATTCCGTAGACTACAGTCCATGGGGTCGCAAAGAGTCAGACAAGGCTGAGCGAATTTCACTCACTTTTCTTAGAAAAGTGCACCTGTTGGTGACTGTGCCGCACCATGCTTTTCCCTGATGGATGCTGCTAGCACGGGAGACCACACCCCGGCACCCCAGAGACACCCTCAGGTCCCCTTATCGGTCCTGTGCCCCGAGCTGACCAGTGTTATGCGTTTTAATTGCATAGATTAGTTTTGCATATTTTTGAAAGATATAGAAATTGGTATCATAGAGAATGTACATTTTTATGTCTGGTTTCTTTCAACACTATTTGTGAGGTTTATTAATTTCGTTTTCACGCATATATGTCACTCTTTCCTATTACTTTCAGTGAATATGTAAGAGTATCAAGTTTCTGATGACCACAAGTACTAGGAATGTGGCTGGCAGACTCGAGGGTGGGTCCCATGTTCAGCCCCACATAGACTGCAACCCTCGAATGTAAGCGAGACAGATGTGTGATTTGCTTTTAACAAGCAGAATATGTCACAGGTGGTGGGATTCAACTCCTTTGACTACATTTCAAGATTCAACCATTCATACATATGCTGCTGCCCCCTCGCTGGCCTGAGGGAGGAAGCTCTGAGGGTCCACAGTGAGGGCCATGTGACCAGATACTCTGGGCTACCTTTGGGAGCTGGGAGCTGGCAGCAGTGCCTGTCTAATAGTCAGAGAGAAACCAGACCTTCAGCTCTAAAACCCCAAGGAGCTGAGTTCTGACATCACCAGAGAAAGCTTGGAAGCAGATGAGACCACTGTCCACCTGACACTTTGACTGCAGCGTGATACTCTGAACACAAAACCAGAGGAGCTGTGCTTGGACTCCTGACCTAAGGACACCCAAGTGGGTGCTCATTTAAGCCATTGAGTTTGTGAGAAGATAGTAGTTGGAAACGAATTAGCAATGGGAAACGAATTCATGAACCCAGTTCTCTGGCTTTTTAGTACAGTGATTTTTATCACTTTATGTTGCTAAAAGTAAACCCAACACCCTAGAAACATCTGCATATTGTTTCTCTGTAACCCATTTTAAACAATGATCAGTTTGGCAAATGTTCACCACAAAGTACATTCAGTTCAGTTCAGTTCAGTCGTCTTGGCTTAATAAATTTAAATTTATGTGTGTGTGTGTATATATACACATTTATATACAACATAAATCATATATAGAAGCATGTAAAAATATAATATATAAGTATATAATGAGCTTCCCTGGTGGCTCAGTGGTAAAGAATCTACCTGTCATGCAGGAAACCCCAGTTTGATCCCTGAGTCAGGAAGATCCACTCCAGTATTCTTGTCTAGGAAAGCTAATGGAGAGGAGTCCAGCAGTCCATGGGGTTGCAAGAGTCAGACATGACTTAGTGACTAAATGGCAACAACAGTATGTATATAATCCATTTATATATAAAATATAAATTACATATACATGTATATAATCCATTTATATATAATATATAAATTACATATACACATATGCATATACAACTTTTATTTTAAAGGTCCCCTAACTTTAAAAAGTTGATTATTAATTGGTGAGACACAAATTGTGAAACACACGAGAGAGGCTAATACTGAGTATCTCTGAGCAATTCCCAGGAGGAGTGACTGTCAGGAGGAAAAGCAAAGAAGGAAAGTAAACTAGGGTTGCATAATCTTGCGATCCTATCTTTAGCATGTGCTGCCCATAGACGCACCTTAGGCACTTTGGCACATTGCCAACGAGGGTGCGCTGTTGATATAAGTCAATATCATTACAACTCAGGTGCTTAACAGGAAGACATGACTGATGCAATACACCTGCTCCTGGGAGAAGAAAGCTCGCCTGCTCTGGGGAAATAAGTTTCCAATAGCCCATTTCTATGCCGTTTCACTTTGTCCTTGATTTATTGCTTTTGCCCAGCTTCAGCATGACAAAGCCTTCAGCTTTCAGCACAGAATGATATTCCAGGCTCCACTAAATATATTTGTAAGACAAGGGCAGCCAACAAAATTAAACTGCCAGCACAAAGACCGGCTGTTATTTAATGCTGGAGAGAGATTACAGGGGATTATTACTTTATCAAAAAAATACTTCAGCTACGAAACCACTGTTTATTTCTCCAGTACCTTTGGCTGTGTGCTAATTTATCTTCCACCTTGCACGGATTTAGCTTTTCATTGTCAATTTATTGAAAAGCCTGACAAATGTCAATGGCCTCTGTTACAGGACACCAGGCTTATTTAGTTATTGCTAGAGAGAACTGGAAATTAAGACCTTCACAGGGAATTTACGTGTGCTGTTTCTTTGATTTTTATTGTTGAGCTTTCACTTGAACCATCAGGCATTTCTTCTTTAATCTAATTTTTCTTTTTAGAGGTCCCACTTACAGAGGGCAATTCAAACCACTAAAATCCAACTGTATTTATCATTATAGACTTGGTCGCACTTTTTCCTCTATCTTTTTTAAATGTGGAATTCTACCTGTATCAAATTGCATCCCTTTTAAGATATTTTTCCTCTGATCTTTAACAAACTTTGAGAGGAAAAGTACCTCTCAAAATCAGAAGTAAGAGGATAAGAGTAATCCATTTATAATCTCCTACTTAAATTTTTTCTTTCATTTTGGCTTCATTCATGTTTTTAAGTGAAGGTGTTAACCAATTTCATCTGTCTCCTTGACTGTTAGCTGTGCTTTAGTGCACTACGGAAAATAAGACAGTGAACTCTTTCAAAGGTGAACCATTAGAATATACTTCTAAAAAATTCTCTTGGCTTGAAAAAAAAAAAACAAACATTGTGCCCGATTGTCATTAAAAGCTCTTAAGCAATTTCACTAGAATATGTTGTCTGTAATGGCAGAGTATTTATTATGTGTAGACACTGGGTCTGCAAATGGCACAAGAGCTGCATTGAGTCAGTCCTTGAATTAGAGTCATAACAGTAGATCCAAGAAATTAACAGAGGTTGTGACAATTTCTCTAACAGACTGTTGCAGAGAGTCATTAAAAGGACACTTAACATAGTCTTTGGAAATGGACTAGGAATGCTTCTTGGCAGTGACATTAAAGTTGGACTTGAAGAAATTAGTTGACCAGTAAAGAAGTCCTGAAAGAGAGAAAGGAAAAAAATGCTTCGAGAAAAGAGCAAAGGTGAAAAGACCTAAAGAACATGATACATTCAGTGATCTGAACATAACTCAATATGGGGAGAGGGTGGAATGAAGTGTGAGAATAATAAGAATTAAAACTTCATAGAAAAGCAAGAATCTAGAATGGAAGAGAGTTTGGAAATTAGCCCAAAGGCAATGAGGAGCAATGAAAAAATGAGTGACACGAATACATTTGAATTTTTTAAAAAAAGATCACCATAGTCAGAAGAGAGAATGGATTAAAAAAAGCACAGGTCTAGAGGTTCTTGGAGGTATTTGGACACTTTGGTAGTCTTATGATTCTGAGATAAGGGTGGCCAGAATAAGGATAATCAGAGTGGGAACATTAAAAACTGGAGAGCTAGAGGAGAGGCTGAGGAAGTCAATGCAATGCAATGCAAAGCGACGGAATAACACTGCACAATTAATGAACTCTGGAGAGGTGAGAAAGAGGAAGACATGGATAAGACATCTTCCTGACTTGGGCACCTGGGTAAATATAGAACACATATCTGAGAAAGGGAAAAGTAAAGCAAGCAAATCTGCGCTTTGGTGGGCGGCGGGGGGGGGGGGGGGGGGGGGGGTAAAATTTGCCATCAGTTTGGGGAACCTGGAGATATATGGGAAAGCCAAGTGAAGTCACCCCCTCAAGCAGTTTCGAGAATTCTTCCAAAGTCACAAATAGCCTACATAATCACTAACTGAAGTCATGAGAAGAGGTGATCCATCTCAGGGAGGGTTTATCTTTTCTCCAAAAGAACCATAACTCCCACAAGCAGGCCAACATTTAAAGGGCATGTTAGTAAGTCAGAAAGGTCATCATCAAAAAGTCACAAATAATAAATGCTAGAGATGGTCTGGAGAAAAGGGAACCCTCCTACACTGTTTGGGGGAATGTACATTGGTGCAGTCACTATGGAGAATAGTATGGAGGTTTTATGAACAGTATGAAAAGACAAAAAGATAGGACACAGAAAGATGTACTCCTCGGGTCAGTAGGTGCCCAATATGCTACTGGAGATCAATGGAGAAATAACGCCAGAAAGAATGAAGGGATGAAACCAAAGCAAAAACAACGTCCAGTTGTGGATGGGACTGGTGATAGAAGCAAGGTCCAGTGCTGTAAAGAGCAATATTGCTTAGGAACCTGGAATGTTAGGTCAATGAATCAAGGCAAATTGGAAGTGGTCAAACAGGAGATGGCAAGAGTGAATGTCGACATTCTAGGAATCAACAAACTAAGATGGACTGGAGTGGGGGAATTTAATTCAGATGATCATTATATCTACTATTGTGAACAGGAATCTGTTATTAAAAATGGAGTAGCCATCACAGTCAACAAAAGAGTCTGAAATGTGGTACTTGGATGCAATTTCAAAAATGACAGAATGATCTCAGTTCCTTTCCAAGGCAAACCATTCAATATCACAATAATCCAAGTCTATGTCCTGAGCAGTAACGCTGAAGAAGCTGAAGTTGAATAGTTCTATGAAGACCTACAAGACCTTCTATAACTAACACCCACAAAAGATGTCCTTTTCATTATCGGGGACTGGAATGCAAAAGAAGGAAATCAAGAAATACCTGAAGTAACAGGCAAATTTGGCCTTGGAGGACAGAATGAAGCAGAGCAAAGGCTAATACAGTTTTGCCAAGAGAATGCACTGGTCATAGCAAACACCCTCTTCCAACAACACAAGAGAAGACTCTACACATGGACATCACCAGATGGTCAACACCGAAATCAGACTGATTATATTCTTTGCAGCCAAACATGGAGAAACTCTATACAGTCAGCAAAAACAAGAATGGGAGCTTACTGTGGCTCAGATCATGAACTCCTTATTGCCAAATTAAGACTTAAATTGAAGAAAGTGGAGACAACCACTAGACAATTCAGGTATGACCTAAAGCAAATCCCTTATGATTATACAGTGGAAGTGAGAAACAGATTTAAGGGACTAGATCTGATAGACAAGAGTGCCTGATGAACTATGGATGGAGGTTCCTGACATTGAACAGGAGACAGGGAGCAAGATCATCCCCAAGAAAAAGAAATGCAAAAAGCAAAATGTCTGTCTGAGGAGGCCTTACAAATAGCTGTGAAAAGAAGGGAAGAGTAAAGCAAAGGAGAAAAGGAAAGATATTCCCATTTGAATGCAGAGTTCCAAAGAACAGCCAGGAGAGATAGAGAGATAAGAAAGCCTTCCTCAGTGATCAATGCAAAGAAATAGAGGAAACAATAGAATATGAAAGACTAGAGATCTCTTCAAGAAAATAAGAGATATCAAGGGAACATTTCATGCAAAGATGGGTTCAATAAAGGACAGAAATGGTAGGAACATAACAGAAGCAGAAGATATTAAGAAGAGGTGGCAAGAATACACAGAAGAACCACACAAAAAAGATCTTCATGACCCAGATAATCATGATGGTGTGATCACTCACCTAGAGCCAGACATCCTAGAATGTGAAGTCAAGTGGGCCTTAGAAAGTATCACTACGAACAAAGCTAGTGGAGGTGACGGAATACCAGTTGAGCTATTTCAAATCCTGAAAGATGACTCTGTGAAAGTGCTTCACTCAATATGTCGGCAAATTTGCAAAACTCAGCATTGGTCACAGGACTGGAAAAGGTCAGTTTCCACTCCAATCCCAAAGAAAGGCAATGCCAAAGAATGTTCAAACTACCGCACAATTGTACTCATTTAACACGTTAGTAAAGTAATGCTCAAAACTCTCCAAGCCAGGCTTCAACAATACATGAACCGTGAACTTCCAGATGTTCAAGCTGGTTTTAGGAAAGGCAGAGGAACCAGAGATCAAATTGCAAACATCCTCTGGATCATCAAAAAAGCAAGAGAGTTCCAGAAAAACGTCTATTTCTGCTTTATTGACTATGCCAAAGCATTCGACTCTGTGGATCACAATAAACTATGGAACATTCTGAAAGAGATGGGAATAGCAGACCACCTGTCCTGCCTCTTGAGAAACCTGTATACAGGTCAGGAAGCAACAGTTAGACCTGGACATGGAGCAACAGACTGGTTCAAAATAGGAAAAGGAGTACGTCAAGGCTGTATGTTGTCACCCTGCTTATTTAACTTATATGCAGATTATATCATGAGAAACACTGGGCTGGAGGAAGCACAAGCTGGGATCAAGATTGCATGGAGAAATATCAATAACCTCAGATATGCAGATAACTCCACCCTTATGGCAGAAAGTGAAGAAGAACTAAAGAGCCTCTTGATGAAAGTAGAAGAGGAGAGTAAAGTTGGCTTAAAGCTCAACATTCAGAAAACTAAGATCATGGCATCTGGTCCCATCACTTCATGGCAAATAGATGGGGAGACAGTGGAAACAGTGTCAGACATAATTTTGGGGGGCTGCAAAATTCACTGCAGATGGTGATTGCAGCCATGAAATTAAAAGACACTTACTCCATGGAAGGAAAGTTATGACCAAGCTAGACAGCATATTAAAAAGCAAGGACATTACTTTGCCAGCAAAGGTCCGTCTGGTCAAGGCTATGGTTTTCCCAGTGGTCATGTATGGATGTGAGAGTTGGACTATAAAGAAAGCTGAGCCCAGAAGAATTGATGCTTTTGAACAGTGGTGTTAGAGAAGACTCTTGAGAGTCCCTTGCACTGCAAGGAGATCCAGCCAGTCCATCTTAAAGGAGATCAGTCCTGGGTGTTCATTGGAAGGACTGATGCTGAAGCTGAAACCCCAATATTCTGGCCACCTGATGTGAAGAGTTGACTCATTTGAAAAGACTCTGATGTTGGGAAAGATTGAAGGCAGGAGGATAAGTGGACAACAGAATATGAGATGGTTGGATGGCATCACTGACTCAGTGGACATGAGTTTGAGTAAACTCTGGGAGTTGGTGATGGACAGGGAGGCCTGGCATGTTGTGGTTCGTGGTTCACGGGGTCGCAAATGGTCATATACAACTGAGCAACTGAACTGAATTGAACTGATGAAGGTTCCTTAAGAAACTAATAAAAGAGTTGCCACATGATCCAGAAATTCCATTCCTTAGTGTATAACTGGAAAAGTTTTAATTCAAAAGATACATACACCCCAATGTTCATGGCAGCACTATTCATAATAGACAGGACATGGAAGGCATCTAAATGTCCACTGATAGATGAATGGATAAAGAAGATGGGGAACATATATGTGATGGGATATTAGTCATAAAATTAAATAAATAGGGGAGGAGTCAAGATGGCGGAGGAATAGGACGGGGAGATCACTTTCTCTTCTACAAATTCATTGAAAGAACAACAGAACGGTGAACAAAGTTTACAAAACAACTTCTGATCGCTAGCAGCGGACATCAGGCGCCCAGAAAAGCAGCCCATTGTCTTCGAAGGGAGGTAGGACAAAAATATTAAAGATTAAAAAGGGACACAAGAACGAGGGACGGAGACCCGTCCCGGGAAGGGAGTCTCAATAGAGGAAGTTTCCAACCACCAGGAAACCCTCGAGCTGGCGGGTCCGGGGGAAGTTTTCAGATCTCGGAGGGCAAACTAACTGGGAGGAGAAATTAAATAAGGCCCACAGATTACGGGCTAAAGGCAACTCCCAGCAGAAAAGTGCCCCAGACGCCCGCACCCGTCACCAGCAAGAGGGGGCGGAGCGGAGAGGAGCCGGCGGCATTCCTTAGGGTGGGGACCGGCCAGAAGGCCCTGAGAGCAGTCGGAGGGAGCTTTTTTAAACTGTGGGAGACCCTAAAGACTCTACCAGAAAATTACTAGAGCTAATCAACGAATATAGTAAAGTTGCAGGATATAAAATTAACACACAGAAATCTCTTGCATTCTTATACACTAACAATGAGAAAACAGAAAGAGAAATTAAGGAAACAATACCATTCACCATTGCAACAAAAAGAATAAAATACTTAGGAATATATCTACCTAAAGAAACAAAAGACTTATACATAGAAAACTATAAATCACTGATGAAAGAAATCAAAGAGGACACAAACAGATGGAGAAATATACCGTGTTCATGGATTGGAAGAATCAACATTGTCAAAATGGCCATACTACCCAAATCAATCTACAGATTCAATGCAATCCCTATCAAGCTACCAACGGTATTTTTCACAGAACTAGAACAAATAATTTCACAATTTGTATGGAAATACAAAAAAACCTCGAATAGCCAAAGTAATCTTGAGAAAGAAGAATGGAACTGGAGGAATCAACCTGCCTGACCTCAGACTATACTACAAAGCCACAGTCATCAAGACAGTATGGTATTGGCACAAAGACAGATATATAGAACAATGGATCAGAATAGAAAGCCCAGACATAAATCCACGAGCATATGGTCACCTTATCTTCGACAAAGGAGGCAAGGATATACAATGGAAAAAAGATAGCCTCTTTAACAAGTGGTGCTGGGAAAATTGGTCAACCACTTGTAAAAGAATGAAACTAGAACACTTTCTAACACCATACACAAAAATAAATTCAAAGTGGATTAAAGATCTAAATGTAAGACCAGAAACTATAAAACTCCTAGAGGAGAACATAGGCAAAACACTCTCTGACATAAATCACAGCAGGATCCTCTATGACCCACATCCCAGGATATTAGAAACAAAAGCAAAAATAAACAAATGGGACCTAATGAAACTTAAAACCTTTTGCACAGCAAAGGAAACTATAAGCAAGGTGAAAAGACAGTCCTCAGATTGGGAGAAAATAATAGCAAATGAAGCAACAGACAAAGGATTAATCTCAAAAATATACAAGCAACTCCTCCAGCTCAACTCCAGAAAAATAAATGACCCAATCAAAAAATGGGCCAAAGAACTAAACAGACACTTCTCCAAGGAAGACATACAGATGGCTAAGAAACACATGAAAAGATGCTCAACATCACTCATTATCAGAGAAATGCAAATCAAAACCACAATGAGGTACCATTACACGCCAGTCAGGATGGCTGCTATCCAAAAGTCTACAAGCAATAAATGCTGGAGAGGGTGTGGAGAAAAGGGAACCCTCTTACACTGTTGGTGGGAATGCAAACTAGTACAGTCACTATGGAGAACAGTGTGGAGATTTCTTAAAAAACTAGAAATAGAACTTCCATATGACCCAGCAATCCCACTCCTGGGCATACACACCAAGGAAACCAGATCTGAAGGAGACATGTGCACCCCAATGTTCATCGCAGCACTGTTTATCATAGCCAGGACATGGAAGCAACCTAGATGCCCATCAGCAGACGAATGGATAAGGAAGCTGTGGTACATATACACCATGGAATATTATGCAGCCATTAAAAAGAATTCATTTGAATCAATTCTAATGAGATGGATGAAACTGGAGCCCATTATACAGAGTGAAGTAAGCCAGAAAGATAAAGACCATTACAATATACTAACACATATATATGGAATTTAGAATGATGTTAATAATAACTCTATATGCAGAACAGAAAAAAAAAAAAAAAGACACAGATTTATAGAACAGTCTTTTAGACTCTGTGGGAGAAGGAGAGGGTGGGATGTTTCAAGAGAACAGCATCGAAACATGTATAGTATCTAGGATGAAACAGATCACCAGCCCAGGTTGGATGCATGAGACAAGCTCTCGGACCTGGTACACTGGGAAAACCTAGGGGGAGCGGGTGGAGAGGGAGGTGGGAGGGGGGATCGGGATGGGGAACACATGTAAACCCATGGCTGTTTTATTCCAATGTATGACAAAATTCACTACAAATAAAAAAAAAAATTAAATAAATAACGCCATTTGCAGCAACATGGATGGACGTAGAGATTATCATATTAGGTAATGCAAACCAGGGGCTTCCCAGGTGGCTCAGTGATAAAGAATCTGCCTGCCAATGCAGGCGATGCTGAAGACATGAGTTTGATCCCTGGGTCAGGAAGATCCCCTGGAAGAGGAAACAGCAACCCACTCCAGTATTACTGCCTGGATAACCCCAGGGACAGAGGAGTCTAGGAGGCTGTAGTCCATGGGGTTTCAAAGAATGGCACACGACTGAAGCAACAGCATACATGCATCACTTATATGTGGACTCTAAATTAAGATACAAATGTACTTATCTACAAAACAGAAACAGATTTATAGACATAGAGAACAGACTTGTGGTTGCCAAGGCAGAGGGCAGAGGGAAGGCCTGGAGTGGGAGTTTGGGATTAGTAGTTGCAAACTGGTATATAGAGAGTGGATAAAAAACAAGGTCCTACTGTATAGCACAGGAAAGTCTATTCAATATCCTATGATAAAACCATATCAGAAAAGAATATGACAATAATAAAATATCTTATAACTGAAATCTGTATGATAGAAACTAACACAGCATTGCCTAAATGCTCAGTAAAATAATTTTTAAAAGTTAAAAGTGAAAGTGAAGTCACACAGTGAAGTCGACTCTGCGACCCCATGGACTAGCCTACCAGACTCCTCTGTCCATGGGGTTTTCCAAGCAAGAGTACTGGAGTGGGTTGCCATTTCCTTCTCCAGGGGATTTTCCTGACCCAGGGATTGAACCTGGGTCTCCCACTTTGCAGGCAGATACTTTACCCTCTAAGCCACCAGGGAAGCTAAAAGTTAAAAAGAAATAAATAAATGCCAACCTGGAGATAAGGTATGCATGAGGAAAACTGAGGAGAAGCGTCAAGCATTACTTACTCTGTCAAGCTCACGGACATGAAGACCTGAAACAGTTATAGCAATGAGGCCACTTCTTACTGGTTCTAGCACAGACTATCGAAATAAAGTGTGCTTAACTGTTAAGAAAGTAGAATCATTTGTTATATTAAATGATTTCTATTAAATAAGTTCATTCATTTATTCTTCCATTTATTCCTTGGAGGACTCAATTCACTGAGAACAAGAAAATAGGTATGTGTGCAGCTGTGCAGTGATAATCTAAAGTGCTTCAACCAATAGTTCACCTCGTTACAGACATTTATTGGTGGTGGGGAAAAGAAGCTGGGATTTTTTAATTAACAGTATTGTACATCTCTTTCTTTATGTTCCAATAATGAATTTGTTTTATGTTCAAACATGCATTTGAAGATCGTTTATAAAAATCACATATTTTAAAAGTCAAATAGTATAGAAAGAGGTGAGGAAGCAACCCCTGCCCTACTCCTTCTTATTTCAAGATCCTGCTCATATGCACTTACTTTTAGTTCTGTGAATTTTCTCCTTTTTTCCTTTAAATCTGTCTTATTAACTATACTGCTAGTTCTCGACTTACAGATTTCAGACGTGACGCGACGCTTTCCCACATTGGACGGTGAGGAAGTCTCTTTCTTGCACCCTGCTATCCCGTAATCGAGATACGTTTTTATTTTCCTTTTCTTGTATGCTCAGCTGTGCCCAGCTCTCTGCAACACCATGGACAACAGCCCGCCAGGGTCCTCTGTCAATGGAATTTTCCAGGCAAGAATCTGGAGTGGGCTTCTACTTCCTGCTCCAGGGGATCTTCCCGATTCAGGGACTGAACCCACACCTCTTGCATCTCCTGCGTTTGCAGGCAGACTCTACGACTGTGGCAGCTGGGAAACCCACAGACGTCTACCACTGTGCATTTTAGATCGGCTGGTTTCCCAAGTCTGCATTGTTGTGGCTGATGTAAGTACCACCCTTTGCTGGCATGCATCGCTTGTGTGTTTTCTATAAGAGTTCTCATATTAAGGCTTTATGGTGATATGTTTCATTCAAGGCCAAGTGTTCTCAACCTCAAGGCTATTGATATTTTTGACTAGATTATTCTATTTGTGTAGGGGGGCAGTTTATTGCCCTGAGTCTTTAAGATGTTTAGCAGCATCCCTAGCTTCTGTCCACTGTATACCAGTAGCACTCACTTCTCATCTTGACAATGAAAAATGCCTTATAATAATGCAAAAGCTTCCTGGGCAGGGGGTGGGGGGGTGGGCAAAAAGTCCTATCCAGTTGAGAACCAGCGGCCTGCCCTGCTGCGTACTAGGCCTCCTGCATGCTGTTATCCTGAACTGACCTTCCCGCTCTATACCGGATGATTGTTTCCTAGGTCCCACATCTGTCTTGGGGCAGAGCACATTATGGTAGGCTCTACAATGGCCCCGGTGATGCCTGCCTCCTAGCATCCGTATGCAACCTCCCCCAACATCACAGCACAGGGTTCTCTCTGTCCTTGCTGAGTTTAGGCTGTCAATTAACCAAAAAAAAAAAAAAAAAAAAAAAACACACATGAGAGTTGTGAGTTAAGTGTTATTTAGGGCAAAATGAGGACTATAGCCCAGGAGACAGCTTATCAGCTCTGAAAAACTGCTCTGAAGAGGTGGGGTGGAAGGTCAGTATTATATAAGATTTTATCAAAGTGGGGTATATGCAGTCAAGCACATACTTTGTCACAGGCTCATTGCTAGTAACATGGAGCAGATGTCACTCCTAATGATTTTAGTACTTTTCTAGATACCAGAAGATGCAAGAAATTTGGATCATAAAATACTTTGGAAATGTCCAACTATCTGAAGGGTCATTTTGCCAGCTTTTCCCAAAGCACAGAGTGCCTCGTATCGTGTCTCTGCACTGAACTCCCTTCAGGAGTTGCTGAAGGGCGCTGAGCGCAGGGCTCACGATTTAACCCTTGCAGAGGCAAACGGCAAGTGCCTAGGTGTTAGCTGACAGTTCTGTAGGAGACGGTTTCAATCTGAAGCGCACCTCTTTTGTGCATCTACCCAATCTATCTCCCTCACCTCCTTCCGCCCTTCATCACTGTTTTTTCTGGGGGAAGCCACCTGACGAAATTCAGGAATGATTCTTATATAGCACTAGATAACCAATACATGCATATCAAGCAGAGTTTTAATAAAGATGCCAAAGCAGTTTTAAAGGATGATGTGAGATAACCCTGCCCTTTTATGTATGAATACATATTTATTTGTATCTTTGGATGAAAGATAGAGTCCTCACTTGAAAATCATTTTCCCTTAGAATTATGAATATGCATTTTGATTATCTTTGAACTTCCAGTGTTTCTGTTAAGAAGTCATATGCAAGTCTGAGTTTTGATCCCATTTTTAGCAAATTTAGGATTTTGCCTTTGTATGTTTTCTACTGTTAATTATGCTATGTGGGGTAGTGAACATTCACATTCTTTTATCCTATAAAGTGTTTTCAATTACATCTTTGCTAATGGCCCTTCCCCAACTACTTTCTCTTTCTTGCAAATCATATTGGACATGTGGGGGGAGGGGTGATATGCTTTTAATGGAGGGAAGGACAAAAACTTGTTTCTGTTTTTTTCAGGAAAGGCGTACTGGGGCCCCTACTGTAGCAGTGGGAAAGGGGATCAAACAACAAGCCCGCTCATTGACAGTGGGCGAGCTGGTTCCTCACTTAGGCTGACGGAGGTGTTTTGGGGTCAGGCTGGAGAAGTGGTCTAAGTGGTTTGCCCAGCAGACCTTGGACAGTACCCTGCTTTTGCCCCCAGCCCCCTGCTATTGGTCCAGGTTCCTCAAAATGGCAGTTTTCTTTCTTGATCTCTTTTTAAAATTTTGGCCAGAATTTGCCCCAACTGTGCAAGCATGTGATTATTTTTATGGAGAAGTTGGGCTCTTCTATGGAAAAATCTTCCCATCTTTTGCATGGTAAAAGAAAATCCTCACTATGAGCTCTGGGAAGAGGGCAAAAACAAAGCTAGGAATTCAGCTCCCAGGGTACAGAATCCACTTTCTTTCTACCTTCAGCCCTGCATCTCTCTCAGCCTTACCCCCACAGCTTTGATCCCTATTGGTTTAATTCCTATAAGCTACACAATAAATCTCGAATCTCATGAGATGGAGGGGAAAAGGAACCTGCCTCCTTGGCAGAACACGGAAAAGCGGGTCGGAAGTCAACATCTCCCTGTGCAAATTTAACACCATTTGCCCCAAGTTCATGTCCCGGGGCAGCCTCTATGGAGCACAAACCAACCCAGGTCTGAACTTCACTAGGGTGCCTTCCTGTTAGTGTTAGCCTTCAAAGAGACCTGAAGGGAAGCAGTGTTAACTTCCATCTGTTGCCAATTTCCATCCTATCCTAAGCTCTCTCATTTGTCCCTTTTGTCTTTTTGAATTTCTACATTTCAAAAATTTTAAATTTCTTTCTGTCACAGTGGAGCAGTTTAAGAAGAGAGTAACAATAAATGTGTGCCTTTATACTCCACATTCAAATAAGAGCATGCCCTTGTTACATGTGATTTTTCTAAAAAGATTTTTCAGACAAGTTTTGCTGAGCCCTATTTCCTATTATTAATAATAATTGTGAACTCACTTGCTCTCAGGAGGGAGCACGCCCCCATGCACTATTTCACTGCAAAATTTCAGTTGGGAGTGAATGCCGAGCTTAGCTGGCTAGTCTCAGTGCTGGGTCTTTAGCTAGTCCCTGCAACTTGCATCAGAGAAAGTGGCGTCAGTAAGGAACGCGATTTCTTCTCCCACTTGATAGCCCTGAGTGCTTCAGTGTGAACCACAGTGCAGGTCCCAAACATGAGATAGCTGGAGACGTCTTGTGTTGACAATGCATCCCAAATATGCACTCATCTCACTGGGCCCCACCATTTCTATTTGGTCCATCTGTTTTATATTACCAATTCTACATTAACGTATAATCAATTTACACTCTTGTGTTAGTTCAGGTGTATAGCAAAGAGATTGAGATTACATACATGTGCACACACACATATATGTGTATATATGTATGTATATACATATATGCTCCTTTTCAGACTCTTTTCTGTTATAGGCTATAATAAGACATAGACTATAATCCCGTGTGCCAGGTCCTTGTCATTTATATATTTTCTCATCAGTGTGTATATGTTAATCCCAAAGTTCTAATTCATCTCTACCCATACCCTCTGGTATACATAAGTTTGTTTTCCATGTCTGTGCATCTATTTCTGTTTTGTAAATAAGTTCATTTATATCATTTTTTTAGATTCCAGACATAAACAATATCATATGATGGTTGTCTTTCTCTGCCTGACTTATTTCACTCAGTAATATAATCTCTAGGCCAATCCACGTCTAGCCTTCCTTTTAAATAGAGTCCCATAAGCAAGGCGCTGTGGAGTGAATATGGCATTCGGGACAGTGCACACACATTAAATGAAAGCTAAAGCAAATACCAAAGAGAAACTGACAGGTTTCACGGGAGAGGTGTACACAATTCAAGGAGAGGTTAGAGCATAGAGTGAAAGAGTTTATGAAACGGAAGGTGAGCCTGACAGTGTTTGATGTTCAGCCCCACTAGCTCAGCTGTGTGCTCGTGAACAAGTCATTGAACTTCTCTGTGCCTAAGTATCCTCATCTTTAAATGGAAAAATGGCACAGACTCTATAGCTGTCGGATGCGAATTAAATGAATGAGTGTATGTAGAGTGCTAAGCTTGCAGCTCTGCACACATTAAGTGCTTTATAAAATTGGCTGCTATTAACCGTATTCTAGTCGAGAGGTTGAGGGAAGTTTCTTGAGGACTGTGGTGGGAATTTAAACTGGACTCTGACAGTTAAAACTTGTTCACCATTCCCCCCACTTCGGTGCTAGACAGAGGATCGGGTTTCCAGAGCCCTCATTTCTAGGTATCAAGAGGTCAAGCTACTTATTAAAGTGAGAACACATTTTCAATAACTTTAAATTAAGAGCAATAATGATAATCCAAGACTGACTCACTACACAAAAGGCAATTAACTGCACAGAAAACTGAATGAGCCCTGGGCTTGGGCCTTCTGCTGAATTTGTTCCACATCTTGAGATAAAAGTATTTACAGGTCAAGTGGTCAAAGGAGAATAAAAACATGTCTTTTATCTGAGAAAAGCTTTCTTCGCACTGACTTCAACTACTTTCTTAATCTATAAGCCTCTAATTAGAGTTTCTCAACCCTCTCCATTAGACTTTAAAAAAGAGAATCAAGGGGACTCAGTCACCAGCCAGCTCTTTGGTCCGTTTAGTAATAACCCTTCTTTGTCTTTATCCCACATTTTTCATCCGATTTCCTTCAGACCTTTTACAAATAGGATCTCATTAATCCTCAAGAGCACTGCTGTGAGACCCTTGACCCACTGCAATTATCCCAAATTTACAGATGAAGAAACCAAAGCACTCAGGGCAGGCCTTTCCTCTCCTTGCCAGCAATGAAGAACGTATGAGCAGATGATCTTTCTCTCGATTCTCACACTAAACGCACTCACGACAGTTGTAAGCAACCAGCCCTGATGAAATAAACAATTACTCAATTCCTGGAACACTTCTGAAGAGTGGTTTAAACTTGGAAAGTATGAAAGTGAGAAGACCAAAGAAGTCTCCAAAAAGGATAATCAAAGCAAGCCAGTTCCACACAGCCCGGCTGCCCAAACAAGCTGCCACTCACAGGTATATCGCAGGGGACAGGGGAGGATCTCAGGAAATACATTTTAAAAGACATTAATAGAATTTCTATTTATATTCATGCCCATAATCACTAAGGTGCTTTCTGGATGTCCTGGGAGGAGCTGCCCTTTCTCTTCAATATTTTGTTGTTCAGCCACTAAGTCATGCCCAACTCTGTGCAACCCAGGACTGCAGCACACCAGGCTTCCTTGTCTTTCACCGTCTCCCAGAGTTTGCTCAAACTCACGTCCACTGAGCTGGTGATGCCATCCAATCATTTCATCCTCTGTTGCCCTTTTCTCCTCTTGCCTTCAACCTTTCCTAGCATCAGGGTCTTTTCCAGTGAGCTGGCTCTTGCCATCAGGTGGCCAAAGCATTGGAGCTTCAGCTTCAGCATTAGTCCTTCCAATGAATATTCAGGGATGATTTTCCTTAGAATTGACTAGCTTGATCTCCTTGCTGTCCAAGGGACTCTCGAGAGTCTTCTCCAATACAACAATTCAAAAACATCAATTATTTGGTGCTCAGCCTTCTTTATGGTCCAACTCTCACATCTATACATGACTACTGAAAAACCATAGCTTTTACTATACAGACCATTGTTGGCAAAGTGATGCCTGTAAACCTATAAAGTCTCCGCATGGAGCCTGTGGTAGTCTTTGATTACCACCCAACACTTACTAAGTACATCCCTCGTTCTACTAGATTCAAAATACATAATTCCATCCAAGAATACTGAGGCCAGCTATGTGCTAGGTACTCTGTTAGGTGTTAACATTAAGAAATTGTATGTGGAAACTAACCTCAAGAATCACCCAGGAGCCAGCTAAATATATTAATTTTTATGTTTATTTATTTTTATATAAATTTTAAATTTTATTAATTTTATTAATTTTTATAACATATTAAACATATTAATTTTTTTCAGTTTTCAGCATCAAGGACAGTTTGTCCAGCTCATGATAGTTATTAGGGACTGAAAGTCTGTATTCCCCTCAAATTCACATGTTCAATTTGGAGATGGACCCTCTAAGGAAGTAACTATGGTTAAATGAAATTACATGGGCTGAGCTTTGATCTAATGGGAAAAATGCCCTTTACAGAGGAGACAGTGTAGAGCCCCTCCACCTCTCTCTCCTCTCTTTTACTGAGGAAAGGCCATGTGATCCTACAGCAAGAAAAGTGGTGCCTGCAACCAAACAGATGACTTCCCACCAGAGGTGAACCCTACTGGCACTCTAGTCTCAGATGTTCAGTCTCCAGAACTGTAAGAAAATGCATTTCTGTAGATGGAGCCATCCAGTTTGCAGCATTTTGTTACGACAGCCCCAGCTGCCAGTAGGTATTCAATAGATGTTTGTGGTTTGAGTTGTATTTTGTTAGTTTTGTTCACCTTATTTCCATGTTAGTCTTTGATTGCCACTCTTCTCAAGGGCTTGGCACACAGAGTCAGTAGCTGCCATTCCCTCATTTTGATTTCCTAGATGCTGGCACAGGTTTTCAGCCCACTCCACGGCCGAGGGGTTGGAGGTGAGGGAGGGCATTTCGTAGGCACTTAGCTGTGCCTGCCCAGCTGCATGTTGCTGGGCCTGGTCTTTCAGGATGAAGAACTTTCTTCATCCATCCTATGCATATACCTTTATCTTATGCTTGGTCTTGTTTTTTTCCTCTCTCTTTCTTTTAGAAACATCAGACAAGTCTCCCAAGGTCTCATTCAGAGGGAATTTGAGAAAGTCATTCTTAAAGTGTTTTTTTTTTTTTTTCTGAAGTCATGTCTTTGTACATCAGAAGATGACATCTCATCTGCGCCTCGTGACAGCAGTTTATGTGAAGGGTGGGCACCCATGTCTCATCTTTTTCCTTCCTCAGGGGAATGCCTGATTCATCAGGTACTCTGACTCTAGTGAATGAACAGTACTTATGTCCTCTTTGTATTCAAATTGCATCCAAGTTACCTTGAAGCCTACAGTTCACAAGTCTGCTAACCCAGGCATGCAGATAATTCATATTATTTTGTAATCATGAGTAAGAAAATACATGGTGTTTCATATTTTACTGTCTCTGCAGCCCATCCTCTTGCATCATCTCATTTGATCTTTATCTTAGACTGATTGAGCTTCTATAACAAAATATTGTAGACTGAATGACCCCCAAATTTTATTTTCTCATAGTCCAGAAGGCCAGCAAAACCTAGGAGCCAGTCAATTCAGTTTCTGGTGAGAAGTCTATTCATGGTTCGCAGACAACCACCTTCTCACTGTGATTCCACATGGCAGTGATAGAAAGACAGAGAGAGATAGGGACGGGGAGAAAGAGAAAGAGGAGAGAAAGAGAGAGAGAGGGAAGAAAGGTCTGGTCTGGCACTGACCCTATCAGATTAGGGTTTCCCCTTAGGACCTCATTTAGCCTCATCATCTCATTATTCTAAATACATACACAGTAGAGTCAGGTCTCTAACATGCCTTTTATGGGGACATGATTCAGTCCAGAGTATTACCCTCAAGGACTGTTGAGCATACCACAAAAACATTAAGCCCCTACAACAAAGATTAGAGACCTAAGAATCATGATCAAAATTCAGTTTTACTTGTCACATCTCCATATCTCCTCTCAGGCCCACCCCACAGCATGGTGGACTAACTGAATAATGATACTGGAGACACCATTTGCTCCTGCCTGCATCACTGTCCTTTCTCTAGAGGAAGTGACTTCTCAAGGTCACAGTCATATTGCTATGATGCAGAGGAGAGAGGTCCAGCAGGACCTGGGATCTCCAAGCAAGAAATGACTGGAAAGCTCAGAAATGTAGCAAATGAGCCACCCCAAGGAAAGTCTGGGTGATATAAACAGACTTGGGAATTTTAAATTCCAAGCAGCAAAGCATTGCTTGATATAAGCCCAGAGATAAAAGTGATCGGGGTTTAGTAAGGCCAAGGAGACATGCCTTCAGATGCATGCTTTTCTCAAGCTGTTTATCAGAATTCCTGCGACTCTGGGGAATCCCAAGCATATGCCAGTGTCAGAGACAGGGTGATGCGGGTAGCATGAACCTTTGAAAGTCTCCCTTTAGAAAATATCCATAGAAGCCCTGGCTATAGCTGTTGAGGATTGTACTTTGAAGACACTCCCTCTTAGGATTCCTTTTCCTCCCTAACTCCCTTGAGTCAGTGAGTTCCAAAGGTGAAGTGTCTGGGTTCATCATTATTCCCTCCAAGCTGTGTTCAATCACAAATGCAGACAGTGCATCTATGAATATATTGACATACGGTAAAAAAAAAAAAAAAAAAATGATAAAAAGGAACTGCTGAAGGAAAGTCAGATAGATATACCATTTGGTGTGGGAGGGCAGCTGAGGAGCCAGAGGGAAGGTGACCTGGAGTCCTGTTTGGATTTTGTACAGAAGTGATTTCACCCCAAATTGAGGGTCTTAAAATGATCACACATTTTAAATTTATTTTTTTTAAACCTGCCATCAAAGAGTCAAGATGAACAGATGATAAAAGAATAGAAAAGGGAATTTATTGGTTAAAATAATATATTTCATAAGTACTGGGAATAAAAAGGAGAAAATGAGGAACAATCAAGACAACTTATTTTATTAACAAGTATAATGTCTGCGTTAAGAACGCTGACATCTTTCAGGGACCAATTTAAGAGACACGACCTCCATGAAGGATTTTCTGACCCTGCCTCCCAGGAAGACTTGCTCACTCTACCTGGAATAGGCCTCTATGCTAGCCATGACACACGACACATCGTTGCCTTTATTTGCTTTTCTCTTTGTCACTAGACTAGGCTGGTCACAGGCAGGACAAGATCTTGTCTATCTCTGTCTCTCCTACACATGAAATAATGCCTGCCACACGGAAGGTGCTCTGTGAATATTTGTTAAATGACAAGTTTGAAGGAGAACTTCCTGGTACTGAAGGAAGGCAGAACCATCACTCAATGAAATGCTGTGAAAGTTAAACGTCTCTTCAGAACATTCGCGTCTTCTCTAAACGTCCTCCTTCAACTGCCCCCCTCCTCCACTTGCCATTGCCTGTCGCCCGAACCCCAGGGTCTGGAAGCACAATTGCTTTCTCTTTCCTGAGGACTCTGACCCCAAAATGTCTCCCTTTCTGCCTCTCTTCTGCCACCTCAGAAATTAAAATCCTTTTGTTCCTTCAGGAAGAAGGATTTCATTTGAAAAGACAGCAACAGCTTAACCTGAATGTCTCTAATTGGAGAAAATTCAAGAACAATGATAAAAGACAAAAGGGAATTCTAAAGCTGCCAGATTAAACCCTGCCAAGGAGGCACTGACAAGCATGGCTTTGAACGCCATTGCTCTGTCTCCTCTGGCCTGGATGCCCTTGTTAAATGCATTTGCAAGCCAGGAATTTTGTTCAGTGTTTACACAGCTCATCTACTGGTCTCCAGGCCCTGGCTTCTTAACCCAGAGTGCCAAAACTGAAGCCATTTTGTATGATGTTAGCTGTGGGCATTTTCTTCATCTTGAGAACAAAGAAAGACTCATTTTAAGACTGACCTTCTCCTCATAATTTCCACTAAATTCCCAAAGTTGTCTTAAATGAAACGTTAAGAAATCTGTCCTAACAGAAAGCGTTTCCCTCCACCTCAGAAGGTGAATCAATCCTGTCATAAAATCCTTTCCATTGCCGTACACCTGAAACTACATAACATTGTAAATCAATTGTATACCAACAAAGAAGTTTTTAAATTCCTGCCAAATTTACTATCAAATTAACTATCTTTGCTTTCCTAATTACTATCCCAAAATTGACTATCTTTGCCACCCTACTCTTTCTTTTTTAATCTGTAAGTATTCTTTACTTCCATTAATATTTTTGGAGGCATATTTTCTACTGAAATGTATGAAAGTTGTATTAGAAATATTTCTAATTTGCTACAATTCAGTGTTCTCCATATCTTTCTCTAGCAATGAGATTAGTGACCTAATACTAAGACCATACTGGGAACCCATTGTAGGAACCCTTATTTTCCCAGAAAAAAATCTCTTTTTATTGATGTTGCTGTGGAAGAAATGAAGTTAATAATAAAATCTTGGCTAGTGGGCTTACTATTTACAAAGCTGCAGTAATAACAATCATGTACAAATACTATATAGTATTTTCTAATATCAGCAGCACATCTCTACACAGTAATTCCTCTTTCTTAACAACAGCTTTTTGAAAGAGACAGGTATTGTTCTCTGTGACTAAGTGAAGTAAGTTAGACAGAAAGATACATATTCTATCATATGATACAACTAACTTATAAGTGGAATCTAACAGAATAATACAAATGCACTTATTTACAAACTGGAAACAGACTCAGAAAACAAACTGTATGGTTACAAAAGTGGAAATGGGGTGGGGATAAATTAGGAGTTTGGGACTAACAGATGCATACTATTGTAGCAGGTGGGTTCATTACCACTAGCACCACCTGGGAAGCCCAGCTTATCGAATACCAATTCTTAACTCCTTATAGAAATGTTTCCAAGTCTATGACTGAATCTCTAGTAAAAAGAAATATAAATGTAAGACTACATAGAAGGGGAAAAGAGAATCGCAAAATCTAAAACTTGCCAAGCAATTAAGAGGTTATCTTTCTCTGCTAGAGTTCTTATTATAGTTTCTCTAAACTATAGTTTAGAGAAATAATAGTTTCTCTTATTATATCTATCTACTGCTAGAGTTCTTATTATAGTTTCTCTAAAAAATCATGTAATTATTTTTCGAAGACCGCCAATGACAAACTCACTGTCACACAACGTATTTTCCTGTTTATTTGCTAAGTCATGTCCGACTCTTGTGACCCATGAACTGTAGCCCACCAAGCCCCTCTGTACGTGTGATTTTCCAGGCAAGAATACTGGAGCGGATTGTCATCTCCTTCTTCAGGGGATCTTCCCGACCCAGGGATCTAACTCACATCTCCTGCATTGGCAGGTGGATTCTTTATAAGGTATATTACTCTATAGTTACGATCTCTGGATTTCTAGTAAATTCATCCATAAAGTTAGGTAAAAATCTAACTTACAGCTAGATTGCTTGAGAAATCCAGGCAACTGAAGTCCCTTTATCTAGACTGTCTTTGAAAAATCTAAAGGTTGTGCTTGAGTCTGTCTCCTTTCTTGTCTGAGATAGCACTGTATCCTGTATCCTGCTTATTTTGGTCAGTCTCCCTAGGTCCTGATCTTGCACAGGGGGACTAGTAATGACCCACAGACACAGTAATCCCACTCCTGGACATATACCTAGATTAAACCATAATTTAAAAGATGCATGCACCCTTATATTCACAGCAACAACTATTTACAATAGCCAGGACATGGAAGCAACCTAAATGTCCATCAAGAGATGAATGAATAAAGATGTGATACACATAAACAAAACAGTATTGCTCAGACATAAAAAAGAAATGGAATTGGGTAATTTGTAGATGTGTATGGACCTAGAGTCTGTCACACAGAGTGAAATATCAGGAAAATAAAACAAACATCATATATTAATACATGTACGTTTAATGTAGAAAAATGGTACAGATGAACCTATTTGTAGGGCAGGAATAGAGACTCAGATGTAGAGAATGGACTGGTGGACACAGGGGCGGAAGGGAGGGTGGGCCGAGCCGAGCGAGCAGCACTGAGATGTGACCGGGGGAATCCTGCCGTGTGGCCCAGGGAGCTCAGCTGGGCTGTCTCTGCTGACTCAGAGGGCCGGGATTGTGGGGATGAGAGGGAGGGCCCACAGGAAAGGGATGTATGTACCCATGTACTCTGTTCATTTTGTTGTACAACATTATAAAGCTGCTATGCCTCAGCTAGAAAAAAGAATGAATGAACGAGCACACATCTTAGTGGTTTCTCTGTAGCAAAAAGAGATGGCAGGAAATGTCTAGCATCCTGAATCACTGAGTCTTCCAGCACTACTATTTCCACAAGAGTCTCCTAGAACCTTGGGGTGGGAGGAGGTGGAGGTGGGGAAGAGGAGTAATTCTCTGAATTACTGAGTGAGGGGAGGGAGAACACTCTATTACTAACCACAGCTTGGAAATCCATCTCCTATATATTAGACTGATCTGTAAGCCTTTATACCAGCCCTGAGGTTTAAGCTTAAGCCAACACACACAGCACACACATGTCCTGGCTTCCAGCACTAGCCAGGGTCTCAAGCTTGTAAATGCCTCTCGGGCAGGTAGAGCTTCCAGTGAAGTGAGGCTTTAGAGTGTAGGAAAACGGAGGTTAGGACAGAATTCATGAATGCCTTCCAACCAACAAGGACCACTATGCAGCACAGGTTAGTATAACCAAGCAGGTAAAAGAATCTGAATGTAATAGATAACGCACAGCACAGGGAACTATGCTCAGTACTTTATAATGACCTATAAGGGAAAAGAATCTGAAAATGATAGATAGGTATACATAACTGGGCCTCCCTGGTGCCTCAGAGAGTAAGAATCCGCCTGCAGTGCAGGAAACCCAGGTTCAGTCTCTGAGTCAGGAAGATCCCCTGGAGAAGCGAATGGCTACCCACTCCAGTGTTCTAGCCTGGGGATTTCTGTGGACAGAGGAGCCTGATGGGCTACAGTCCCTGGGGTCTGAAAGAGACGGACATGACTAAGGGACTGACAAATGAATTCCAGAAAATTGTTTCATATATAACTGAATCACTATATTGGACACCTGAAACTAACACAACACTGTAAACCACATACAATTCAGTTATAAAAAAGAATGTCTTCCAGTTAAGTTTATTTAAAATGTGCTGTTTTTCAAGCAGTTTATTAAAAAAAATATGTATATATATACATTTATATATACATTTATATATATATATATATATATATATATATATAACATTTTCAATTTATCCCTTGGGCTTCAGCCTACCTACTCGACTCTAGGAGGAAAGACTGAAACCCAGCTCTTCTCATTGTGGCGTTTTAAGCCAGTTACTGAAGGTCTGTCTACAGGCCTAGGGCTTTCCGGTGGCTCAGTGGTAAACCCTCAGACAGTGGCGTCTGGTGAGCTGCAGTTTAGGGGGTCCCAAGAGAGCTGGATTTGACTTAGTGACTAAACAACAAATAACAACAACCAAATGCATTAGATTCTACAAACCTAAGATACTGATTATATTAATACCATGAATCACACAGGATCATTATGAGGCTTAAGTGCTTTTTACATTACTTAGAATTGTGCCCAGGTGTACAGTTTATATATATATGTATATTATTTATATATATATAATATAATAATAATATATATAAATAATACAGTATGCAAAGTAATAGATATGTAATCTGACATAGTTATTTTTGATATGCATTATCTGTATCCATAAGAAAGTGTATCTGAGCAGGTACTCATGTGCCAGTAGAACCATAGCCAGAAGATGCTCTGGAGGAAATCTCACCTCAATTCTCTGTAACCATCTGACTATAATTCAGTCACATCAGAGAAGAACGATCTAGTTTAGAGGAAAGATTACTAATTATCCAGAGACCCGGCATCTGGTCCCAGTTGTCATGAGTAGTTAGCTGGCTGGCCTAATTCATGGTTCATCAGTTAATCCATGCCTCCATGTCCTCAGCCAGCCTTACTGACCTCACAAAGATACTATAGTGGCAAGATTAAAAGACTGGCATGGCGCTATAATGGCCCTAATCATGTAAAACCCGCTGACAAATAAGATGTCTAATAACATGTGGCGTTTTCCTTTCCTCTTGCAGAGTCCCTTAGGAGATGTGGTTGGCCATTCGTTATCCCTGTTTCTCTCTTTTTCTTCCCTTCCATGTTGCTTTTAGAATGAATGAGTCCTTTAGAGTTAGCCATTGCTACTACTATTGTAAATCAGGCCCAATTCAACCCATGGTCTGAACATTATTCTTAATTTTCTATGTCATAAAAAGCTGGAAAGCAAGATGATACATAGAAGAATAAATCCAAGGAAAATAAAGGAAGAGAATTCTAGAGTTTCCACCTAAGGTCTAAAGAGGGCACAGAGTATATCCCTGGCTTCCTGTACGCCACCATCCCCACCCCCACAGTCCATCCCTGTGATGGACGGTTCAAAAGCCCAAACTCATTGCACTATATTGCAGGTTACAAGAGAAGAAAGTCATTTTGATCATAAGAAAGAATTCCTTGAGAACACAATATATGGTGCTCCACCTCTGCCCTCTTGGACTGTTCCAACCATTTTCTAGGATTTTGATCTCAAAGTGCCCTTGGCCATGACTGCATAAATGGTTCTCATCACTGCAGGGTGGAATCAAGTCATATGAAGAGGGAACCTGGCTTCTGCTAACAGACATCAAAATGTTCAGTGTTGATGTCTGTCAACATTCCTTGTATGAACTGGATTCTCATCCCTTTATTCTTCTAATCTTTGCATATTTCATTTTGCCACATTCTTTCCAACACCTGATTCCTGGCACCCAGCCCCATACTCCACAAGGTTATGACTCACTTATATCGCTTCTCTTTAAGACTGAGGCAGTCACCAATCTATTAATACAGCCTGCATTTTTGCCCATTGTTTTAACAGCCCTCAGTAAAGGATCCTGCGGCATAGATGACAGGATATATGTGACACGTGTCCTTCTGAAATTCAGACATGCTGGTGATATCCTTTATTCTTAATGGATTCCAGCACAGAATAAATAATAAAGAATGACTGCTGCATAGTTAAAGTAAATTAAAATCAAGGCATTTGCAACTTCAGCAGCAAATTGACACGGGACCTGAGTACTAATGAAACTCATTAGGGAAAGCACAACCAAAGGTTGGTCTGGAGATCTAGAAACAAGCTGCCCAGTGGGACCAAACTAAAACTGAAATTATGCAATGTTCTGGAGGCCCTCCAGTCCAGATTGACACTCCACAGGCTTTATGCAATTGGAACTCACCATTCTTGCAGAGGAGGACAGCCAGGAAGTCCTGAGAAGAAGAATTGATATACAGCAAGAGGCTGGGTGCCTGGGCTGTCACAAAGCTCAATGCGATGTTTTCTTTGGATAGGACTGCATCTGCGTAAATCGCTGAGGAAGAGAGGCTCACATTCTTGGTCACTGGGTAGGGTTCTTGAAACATATAAGTCACTGAAGTGCCAGCCTCAAAAACAGCAGAAACCTCTGCAAAATATCAGAGAGGAAAGCACACATTGACACATTCAGGAGACCCATCATTGCTTGTTTACTGTTTGTTTCTACACATCGGTCACTGTGTGAAGATTACATGAATTATAGACTATGTTTCCTATGATAATTTTAAACCGGCAGAAATCATCATTCCTATTTACAAAGGAGAAACATGAGGCTTGTCGGGGTTAAGCAGCTTGAACAAGGCTGCACAGCTAGAAGAGAGAGCTCAAATGTGCATCGTGAAATGTGGGTCCAGTTTCACATACGTTTGCAGAATAACTACCATGCACCAGGCTGATTTCTTTAGAAACAAAGATGAGATGTCCCTACCTACTGCACAGTAGAAAGAAATTGCCTTGGGATTATCTTCCCTTCAAAACTGAAATCCTTACAATTTTCATGTTTTTCTCGTGGGTCAGGAGGACGTTGAGTGGGCACAAAACTACCGAGAGTAGGATCCTGGGAGAAAAAGTAATTCTCTGTGGTGTTGCATTAAGGGCGAGGACCAACAGAAATGGAGGTGGGGACAGCTGCGGAAACAGTAGGAAAGACACAGGTATCCAACTCCTGGATCACTTGTTTTATTTTACTTATTTCAGTGAAGGACTGCTGATTTACAATATTGTGTTAGTTTCAGGTGTACGGCAGTGATTCCGTTATACATACATGTGCATCTATTCTTTTCAAATTCTTTTCCCTGATAGGTTTTTACAAAATATTGAGTATAGTTCCCTGATATGTAATAGGTCTTTTTTGGTTAAAGAAAAACATGCAAGTCTACATCTATATTACATGATTAATTTCTCTCTTTCCTGAATGATAGGTTGACTATCCCCATGAAGTTCTCTGATTGAACTGGTGGCACCTGAAACATAATCAACCTGACTTTTGCGTCCTAACTCTATTGCAGATTTGTTCTACTTTTGTGAAACTTCTATAATAGTTTGTAATGGTGTCAGAAGAAAATTAAAGTGGCATATTTGTGCATGTTGCTTAGCAGGTTGGGAATACCCGTTCCTTTCTCACTAAAAGTTCCAGAGAAAGTGTTTTGTGTGTCTCTGCAGATTAGAACAGCATCTCCTCATTACAGAGAAATACACAGAAACCGGTAGCTGGGAGGATTCTAGCTGGCCATGAGCTTCACCCAAGCACGTTTCTTCTTCTTTGTTTTCAAGCTCTTTCCATAAAGTGAATCTTTTCAGGGACATGTGGCCTGCATTTTGACCTACTATCTCCTAGTTAAAAGAGTACTGGCCTTTATGGGATGTTTGTGTGTGTGTTCAAATATAATTCAGATCATTCTGTATATTAAATACTAAGTATATTAAATGCACATTCATATTACGTTTTTCTTTATACTTAGAATGAAAACACTTTTAAAACTAGAGTTGTCTTATCAAATTTCTGTCTTTCCTCCTCCCCTAGCCTCAGTTATAACGATTTTTATTACTTAGACATTGTGAATTTCAATTTGAATTCAGAAAAACACATGAATTTGATTTATTCTCTGTTTGTTTTCTTTTATAACCTAAGAGTTTGAGCTCTCTGATCATATTTAAGCCCTCTGATTAATCCGAACATCTGAAACCATTGGGCTAAATGGCAGAAAAATCTTCATTTGAAGGTGATTATTATTAATAATCATCATAAAACTCCAGGATCACAACAACCAACATTAGCAACATCCTTTCAGCACCTACATCATTGAAAGAACTGTGTCAATTAGATTTTGAGAAGACAGGACAAAGAGAAAGAAATAAGACTGGTGGAATGTGTGAATGACAAAGACGGTGAATCCCAGAGGGGGATCCTTCTGTGGTCGGGAGCAGCCTGAGAAGACTTGGAAGAGGAGCTTGGTAATGACTAGGTCTGAAAGTGTGTAAGGAGTTCAGGGGCGGTGCTGGGAGACAAGGTGAGGCTGCTGAGGACAGTGCCCTGGTAGCCTCAGAGCGGATTAACCTGCGCCTGGACCCTGCTATGACCTGCTGCTCTCCCAGCTGACTCTATCAGGCTCCGGCTAACACAGGCAGGAGTGAATTCAGTCTCATGGTGAGGGGAAGGGCTGGGAGAAAGGATGGGAAGGAACAGCACACAGTGGGAACTCAGTAAACAACTGGTCTTAATAATAGAAGTAGATTTAGAATTAGAGTAAGTATAAAGACGAGGCTTAATGAATAGGCCAGCAGTTCTATAGACTCAGTCAGGCTGTACTTGACTTAGAAAATCTTCAAACAAACTGAAAATAAATGAAAGAAATGAAAATTTGAATGCTGAGTGGATATTTCACACTATTCAAAAATCATGAAATTTTTCTTATTAATACCAGTCCTGTGGATACATGTTTTTATGAGTTCTTATCTTTTAACAATACATATCATAATATTTACAAAAGAACTTATATGATACCTGGAATTTGCTTCACTATAATAAAAGAGGAGGAGGGATGATAGCCTATAGATGAAATAAAAATAATCATGAGTTAATAACAGTTGAAGCTAAGTGAGGGATGCATGGAAGTTCTGAAACCTTTCTCTCTACTGCAGTACATAATTTAATTTTTCTGCAATAAAAAGTAAAAAAAAATAATATAAGTTGGCAGAAAGGTAAATATATCATTTTTCAATAAGTTTTTGACAATTGCTAAATTACTAAATATATGTATACTATTTTTCACTGAAATTCCATTAATAAGGGAATAATCAATACATATGCTTATCATAGCATTATTTATGTACAAAATTTGGCATAATCTAAAATTCCCAAATAATGATACAGGCAATTTACTGACACTTTATATTCCAGGCATGATCTCAATTGCTATGTGAAGTGCTTGTTAAATTTCCACGACAGACTTTCACGTAGAATTTCTAAATTTTTAACATATTACAGGTGACAAAACCATGGAATCGTGAGGTTGAATTACACAACCAGCATCACACAGTGTAGACTATAGATGAGCCAGAAGCTGAACACAGGCAGGTCTGGTACCAGAGTCCTACTATCGCTTCACTAAAATGCTCCAGTGATCGAATGGGTTAAATACACAGAAGCAATTCCACCAGATGGAATATACTGCAATCATTAAAATTGAATTATATAGGAATGCTTATTAAAAACATTAGATAATATATTTGGAATTCTATTTGAAAATATACTCAGGAATCCAGAAAAATAAAAACCAATCTAATCATTCAAAAACAACTACCAAAAATAAAATCCAATTTTCTTGTAGTTCTTTTCTTTGCCTTTAGTGTAGCTGAGAAATTCTATTTCATTTTATTAATATATTATGGAGTGTTAACGGTTGTGTAACTTTGTAAATATATTAAAAAAAACTGAATTGCACATTTTAGAAGCATAAATTTTTGGTATGTAAATTACATCTCAATAATAAAAAAAGAGAAATACATAAATAAAACAATAAAAAAACCTTATGTATTTGAATCCTATTACCACATTCTTGTTCAGGATGAAATTAGGGTCAAAAAGTGTAAGTCACTAAACCAATATGACTGCCAGAGTTCTCACGTGTTAAATGCAATATTACCTCTTCCTTCAAACCTTGGCCATAAGGAATAAATGCTACAGTCCATAAGTACTAGCTAATTTGTGATTATCACTTGTTTATATCCACATCAGAAACATAAAGTGGGTCAATAGATGGTGGTTCTAGACCAGTCACTGGTCATGGACAAATGTCCTTAATTCCACACTAGATGTTTACAAGATTTGCATCCCCTAAAATATACATGGAAGGCTAGCATAGAAACCTCCTCCAATAGAGAATAGCCTTGTCTAGGACCATCTTGGAGCTAAGGGTTCCCATTTCAGTCCAAAGCCACATTTCCCAGAGTCAATTGACATGGCTCAAAGATGCGGTTAAAAGGTTCATCTTACATACTTTGCAACTGCAGAATATAAAGGGAATTATTTCCTTAGATTTATGAGATGGGGAGAAAGTTCACAAACAGTGAAATATGAAGCAAGCTGAAAAGGCTAAGTACATATTTGTCCATTTTTCTTATAGATCACACTAAAACGTGAGGAGAAAGCACAGCAGATATTTCAAGAAAACAGTCAAAAGATGCAGTGGCATGGACAGAAGATAATGAATAGGAGTTTTTTCAGAGAAAGGAGCCAATGGGAAATTAGGCTAAATTTAGAGTGAGATGATCTATGAAATGTTTGAAAAATGTCTCTGGAGAAATGCATAGAGTTCTATACTTTTTCTTCATATTTTATTTTTTCCCAAACAAACACTTGGTTATAGATCTTGTAAAATAATGCTAGCAGGTTTTAGGGGCTTGGGCTTGAGAGTGTTTATTCTGCATTTGCTTCTTCTAGCATGTAAGAGCCAGTCTAAGGGTGGCATTACAAATTTCAGGGGAAATTATTCCAGAGATTTCCACCAATGTTAAAACCCAGAAGCTCACATGAACAGCCTACCAGCACAGGACCTGCTTTAGTTCAATCTTCCATGCAGGCCTGCCACTCTGCTGGCCCTAAAATTTGTACCAGTATTTTTCTCCCAAGGAGCACAATGCTTTCCAGCAACAACAAGCAAATGATTCTAACTAACTGGGGAGGAGGCCAGCATCAGTGAATGAAGAGCTTAAATTACAGTCTTTTAAAGAGAACATTGAGTGTTGTGGCTGCTGTTGTTGTTTTCCTATTATTTTTAAATCGTAAGTTGAATGAAATAAAACATTGTTTGTTAGTGGTGCTTGAAAGATGTGTTTTCATGAACCGACAAGAATTATTTGTAATTCCTATCATTGTTTGTATGTAAATGGTGTTTCAAAGTGATTAAAACATTTTATTTTAATAGTTTAAATGCCGCTCTTGAACTAATGTTTACATTCTTTGTCCAACAATCTTTATTTTCCATCAATAGAATAAACTTTAGAAGATTCTGCAAAGATTGATAGTAGACCAAATCATCTATCCTTCTAGTTGAAAAACACTAGATATTGATACTGAATTGTGAATTTTTATAGTTTGTAGTCAGATTTAATTTCTCTAGAGAATTTACGCCATAAGCATCATTCCTTATTCAAGTGTGTGTATCCAAATTGATTAGCTTTAGTCACTGAAATTAATTTAGGCACTAGGGCAGGGGTTTTGATGCCTGTGCCCCATTCTCGGACCCCTTGGAGCTAAATGTGAATCTTTGGGCAAGGCTTTTAAAGCCTCAGACCTTACTCACATCACCTGCAGAACTGAGAGATTTTATTTTTTTAAATACATGATATGTATTTTATTAACTTATCTATACTCTCTCTATTGGAAAAATGATTTATGATGGCTTCAAGGTCTCTAAAGGTTTTCCAGGGCTAGATTCTATGATTATTTGATCATATTTGTGGATGAAGAAATCGCAATTAGGAAAGTTAGCACAACAGAAATGACAGCCCGCCTCTCCCAGGGCTCAGCTGGCTTTAGGCCACATCAAGCGTGCTTTCCTGTTACTGTCTACCCTGCTCAACTGAACTGCCCGTATCCACACACCTGCTGCTGCTGCTACGTTGCTTCAGTCTACCCCATAGACGGCAGCCCACCAGGCTCCCCCGCCCCTGGGATTCTCCAGGCCAGAACACTGGAGTGGGTTGCCATTTCTTTCTCCAATGTATGCATGCATGCTAAGTCACTTCAGCCGTGTCCGACTCTGTGCGACCCCATGGACTGTAGCCCAGCAGGCCCCTCTGTCCACGGATTCTCTAGGCAAGAACACTGGAGTGGGTTGCCATTTCCTTCTCCACCACACACATGAGGATGTGTATATGTAATTATGTTGAGAAGCAATCCAGAGAGTCTGCAGAGAGGGAAATTGAGGGAGAGTAAATGAATGTTCGAGGACTCTCTAAGGGCACGAGTCTCCTGTGACGTGACTACAATCTGTAGGCAGTAAAACACACCTGTGGGGAAAACATAGATTCTGTTGTACCTTTTTTGCAAAAGGGTCCTTCATATGGTGAACTGGTGCAATCGCAGAAGTATCCACTGCGCTTCTCCACACACTTGCCCCCATTGTGGCAGATGCTGCCATAACTGCTGCAATGGCCCGGGCACCCTGGCCGAACTCCAGATGTGACCTTCGCCTTCTCCTCCAGGTCCAGCTTTTGCCCATTCAAGTGTAAGGAGCGTATGCATCCTAGGAAGCCTTTCTGTCTTGATGATGTTCCCCCTGAGCGGTGAAAAGTAAAAGGAGAAAAAATATAAGGTACAGTGCTCACATTTTTGAGGTTTAATATCCCAAAACTGATAATAGTTAATTAGTAACCTGTTGGCATGATGTACTGGACTTTTCTATTAAAGTTTCCAGTGGGAAAAAAAATAAATAAAGTTTCTAGTGAGCATTAGGAATTCAAAGAACCTCGGGAAAAGGGCATGTGTTTCCAGGCTGGAAAAAGTACTCTCCCACTCAATAAATAAATAAATACAATAAAAAACTATGGTTCATGTGGAATCTTCCACTTGACATGTTTAACATAGAAACTTCAGATGACTGGGCTCCTTGCAAATGAAATAAAATGTATTCTTCCTCTAAAGTGATGTGAAAGTTACTCACTTGTGTCTGGCTCTTTGTGACCCCATGGACTATACAGTCCATGGAATTCTCCAGGCCAAAATACTGGAGTGGGAAGCCTTTCCCTTCTCCAGGGGATCTTCCCAACCCAGGGATTGAACCCAGGTCTCCTGCACTGCAGGAGGATTCTTTACCAGCTGAGCCACAGGGAAGCCCCACTCTTTGTATACAGCAGACACTTATCTGAGGTGAATGCACAGAGTGGGGCTGTCTCTCTGGCAATGTTAGAAGCAAGCTTTTTGCTGCACTGAGTTAGAAGAGGCAACAAGCTTTGTAAAGCTCGGGCTTTCCCGGTGGATCAAAGGGTAAAGAATCTGCCTGCAGTGCAGGAGACCTGGCTCTGGTCTCTGGGGGAGGAAGATCCCCCGGAGGAGGGCATGGCCACCACTCCAGTATTCTTGCTTGGAGAATTCCATGGATAGAAGAGCCTGGTAGGCTACGGTCCATGGGGTTACAGAGTCAGACACGACAGAGCAACTTATACTTTGGAAAGCTTATGCAGCGCTGTGTCAAGCACTATAAAGAGATGGATGTTAGGACCAGACAGACATGGCGTCAAACTCCATGCCAATAGCCGTTAGACCTAATGACCACAATGACCACATAATGACTGAATCCCCTAAGCCTCAGCTCCTTCATCTCTAAAATTAGAATCAGTCTATTTCATGTGTTTATTTACAAGGCTTAGTCAAGATTATGGAAAATGCTTCATCCTTAATCATTGTTCTTTTCTCTTGAGCCACACAATGATTAGAACTAGCAGTCTGTGTGTGTGTGCATGCATGTATGTGTATATATATCTCCCAGTGATTACCCCCAAATCATTATTTGGAAAATAAATTTCTTCTTCTGGGATGCAGAAAAGAACTGCAAGCCAACTGTCTACTGAGGGTACACCTTGAGAGCTTCAGGAAGAGTTGCAACGCTTTGTGCAAAGTAATCAGGAACAGAGGAGATTCAAAGTGACAGAGTGTTCAGTCACTGTTGGAAACCTAGAATTCTACCAACCTAAACCAGAGGATATTAGAAAAACGTGTGCAGAGAGACAATGAGCCAAGAATTAAGCCAAATTTCATTGGGAGATATTGATCTGGTGTTGGGAATTCTGGGAGAGTTCAGATAGGATACAGAGTCAGCCTGTCCTTACAAAACACAAATTCTATTTCAAATTCAATGGTTTGGCCTAAAGCCCAGAGAAGTGGAGAAATGGAGGACACATAAAATCTCCAAGGTCTACAGAGTGTCCTAATGGAGAAAAGGTAAGTTGGAAAACAATGGCAGTAATGAGGTGGTTATTTGTTTATTGTATAAATCATCTCTCCTTTCTGAGTCTCATTTATTTGTAGTCATCCATGCTATAATTTTATTAAATCCTGGTCCAGCAAATGACCAGATAAAAATAAATTCATATCAAAGTGGATACAAATGTGAATTCTAAATATGTTATCTCTGACCAGGAATATCACAATAAATAAGAAACAAAGCTGTAAGTTAGATAGATGAATATATAATGTGAAAACAAATCTGTCAGCCTGGCAGGGTGGACAGGATGTTGATTAGCGATAGGGTCGCGGCACTTCCCTGGTGGTTCAGTGGCTGAGACTCCCAGCCCGCAATCAGGGATACGGGGCTCAATCCCAGGTCAGGGAACTAGATCCCACATGCTGCAGCTAAGACCTGGTGCAGCTGCATAACAAGTAAAAATAAACACGTAGAAAAGAGTTTCAAAAAGCAAAAGAGTTGGAAGTGAGGAGAATTCTGCCATCTCTGAATCACACCAGGTTATCAGATCCATAAATATATGTACAGTATCCACTGGCTGCTTCTGCAAGATTGAGACAAAAATGTTTCTAAAGAATTAATCTAGTGTTTTATTCTGAAGGAGTGAGAGAACTCCATTGTTTTCAGCTCTGATAAGTGATACCCAAGCAGGCCAGAAGGTCAAACCCAAACTGCTTTCTCCTGTCTGTCTCAATTTTAGTGAGTAAATCTCCTTTTAACCACAAGATAAATCAATTATAAACACAAGCAGATCATGAAGAATGGTTCATTATTTCTTTCCTAGAGATGGTGTAGAATAAAGAGAGGAAAATTTACGTAGGCAAATGTTTTGTTTTATTTTTCCCCTTATTTTGTAGTCACTCCCTGTGGCGGATTTCTATAACTCTTCATATATCTTGTTAGTGGCATTTTTCTTCTAAGCAGAGGTGGAGACTGCAGGATCTATTACGCATTTGCTTGTGTGTGACTTAGTCAACACGTTTATGAATGAAGAAGTGACTAGGGTGGTGTTTCTAGCCGAAATACCCTCCTTGGTGTTTGAGACAAATAAAGGATGGTGAGAATGACCCCAGATAAGGGGGTCATTTAAATTGCACATGCTAGTAAAACACAATGACACAATGAATATGAACCAAATTGTGCATGAATTAAATTTCCATTTTCTCCTGGCTGCATTTTATTCTTTAAGAGGGAGAAAAACTAGAGGTTAGGCTCCTTTTTCTTATGGAGAGGTAATATTGTAGACTAAGAATAGAGTGCTTCGAGAAAGATGCTCCCCACCCACACAGTCACGCCCACTCAGGTGGTAAGCACGCTCCCTTTTCTGACAGGGTCACCAGTTTTGCATTGTGTTGGTGGAGATGTGAATCTTCCCTGAAACTTGAATACTGTACAGAAAATGCTGCCAAGATCTTCACTCCCCTTTCTCACTCACAGTCCTTCTCCCTCAGTCCTGTCCTATTCATCTGCACCCTTAATTATCTTTGGATCCATCAGCATCTCTCCACACTAAGAGCCACAGTCTTGAATTCATCTCACCCTAGCTTTAATTCCTCAAACTGAGAAAAGCCGGGACCTGGGATGATCATTTGCTGCAGTGCTTGCACCTGGAGAAATGTTTCCTCAAGCAACAAAACACGAAGAAACTGCAAGGGACTGAAAATAACTGTGTGTGTTCACAACTGGGGCACATGAGGGGTGTGGCTGTGTGCTCAGTCGCTTGGTTGGGCCTGACTATTTGAGAGCCCATGCATTATAGCCCAGCGGGTTTCTCTGTCTGTGGGGTTCTCCAGGCAGAATAAGGAAATGGGCTGCCATTTCCCACTCCAAATTTATGGACGGCAAGATACAACAAAACCAAAAAATCCCAACTGCCACTTCTGAAGAATCAGAGCAGGGTACTGTGCATGCCCCCTGCACACAACACCATCTATTCAGTTCAGCCACTCCACTGTGTCTGATTCTTTGTGAGCCCATGGACTGCAGCACGTCAGGCTTCCCTGTCCTTCACTGTCTCCCAGAGTTTGCTCAAACTCATGTCCATTGAGTCAATGATGCATCCAACCATCTCATCCTCTGTCACCCCCTTCTCCTCCGGCCCTCAGTATTTCCCAGAATCAAGGGCTTTTCCTATGAGTCATCTCTTGGCATCAAGAGGCCAAAGTACTGGAGCTTCAGCTTCAGCCTCAGTCCTTCTAGTGAATGTTCAGGACTGATTCCACCTAAGCCATCCCTCTGGCCTGACTCCTGGACCTGCCCTTCCCCTCACCCCACATAGGAAACCAGCTAGATCCCTACTCAGGAAGCAAGCAAGGGGACGTATTACTTGTTCTCGCTCTCTCCTGCTACGGCAGGAGCCCCAGTAAATACCTGCTTACGTTTCTGTGGGTGTGTGCTCAGCCGCTTCAGTCACGCCCACTCTTGGTGACCCTGTGGATACATACACACGACTATATACACTAGGTAACCAGCAAGGGCCTGCTGTGTAGCTCAGGCAAGTACTCGCAATGTTTTGCAATGACCTATAACAGAAGAGGATCTGAAAAACATGCATGTGTATAACTGATCACTGCTGGACACCTGGAACTAACACAACTTTGTAAATCAACTAAACTTCAACTTAAAACCAAAAAAGACCATACCCTTATCTTGGCACTGGGCTTGGCCCAGAGTAAAGAAATAAATACACATGAACAATTTAAAAATTTCTAGTAAGTCTTCCATTGAAAAATCTGAAGACCGCTTAATGAAAAAGCTACTTCCCTGCTTGACAAAGCTCAGCTGCCCTGGGATCAGGTCCTTTACGACATGATAAGGAATGTCCCCACTTGGCCCCATTCCCTACCAGGACAATTGCATTCTTTCAGACTGCCTTTCTGGCCCTTGAAGGTGTTTGAATTTTCAACTGTTGCTCTCATATATTTTTATCTTATGTATCTGCTTTTTGCCTAGAGTTTACTATAAAGTTGGGAAGACAACAACAAAAAGAAGTTATTCTTAAAGTAGCTGAGATTATGTTTCTGAGGCTTGCACTTAATCTAGATTAAGCAAGGAATTTAAGAATCAGAACAATGCTTCTAATTCTAAAAAAAAAAAATCAAACATACTGTATGCTAGAAACTGTATAATTAACTCATTTAATATTCATTGGGAAAGAAGAAATTCTTCATATTATTCACATTACAGAGTTGAGGAAACTTAGTGACAGAGAAATTGCTTTGGCCAAAGTCAAGAATCAATTCCAGAGCCAGGAGTCAGACTGGGATCTCTTGACCTTCAATGCCTGGATACCTTCAAAGCCCTAAAAATGCTAACATGAGCTATTTGATCAGACTATTTTGAAGTGGAGTGGGGATGTATGGTCCTTCCTCCCCCGCCCCATGTCCTCTGCCTGCCTTTGTCTGTAGAAAAACTTTAGTCGCAGAATAAGTTTAATCACAGAAGTGAGAAGATGCAGAAAGAAAGGAAAGCAGTCAAACAGAACAAAATAATAGTTTAGCCACTGAACAAAGTCCGGGAACTTCAGTCCCTTCTGAAGGTGTATGGTGGCACCTTCAGTCCCTTCTGAAGGTATATGGTATATGGTATATGGTGGTACATAGGAGCCAGCTCCTATGTGCTGCCTTCTACACACGGAAACCCCCAGCAGCTGGAGGTTTACTGCATGATGAGCAGACTGTAGCCACTGGGTAAGTTATCACAACTTGGAGAACTTCTCCCAGAGAAATGGGAACAGATCCATCCAGAACTGAAGGCAACTGTACTCAAAACAATCAAGATGATGCTAATCAGACCACTACGTGACCAATTTCAAGTGACCATCAGAACTGACTGCTGCCTTGCATGTAGCCCTCTCCCTCTGCCTACACACACCTGAACCTCCCCATTCAAAGCTGCTGAGCACTTATTGTCACTTTGGACAGGAGTCTGCCCTCTTCTCAAGTTGGCAACCTCCAAAATAAGGAAAACTTTCCTTTCTACCAACTTTCCTCTCCAGTACTGACTTTCAAGCAGTGAGCAGCCAGACCCCACATTTGGTAACAATCTGGGTCAGTACTGCAACTAAGCGCTGCTTCCACTTTCTTCTTCTCATCTTTCCGTGGATTCTCCCACCAAGTAATATACACATGTGCATTTATTCTCTCTCCCATATCAATCTTCTCGACAGACTAAACTATTAGTTCACCAGCCTACATAGAAGCAATTGTATAAGAATCTCTTCTGTTGGCCCTTGGTATCAAGTGACTTCACTATGATGATGTTTCCTTGGACTGAGTATGAATCAACTCTTAAAAAGGTTACCACCATCATTCTAAATCTGTCAGAGAATTGCCCTGTGTCAGCTCAACAAATGCTCATTGCTTCCAGAGAAACATCTCAACTGCGCGTGCCCTCCCTGAACAAGAGCCTCTGTTTCTCTCCTGTGCGCCTGCAGTCTGAGCCACACACATTCAAACAAAACTCCTTTGCTGAGGACCTTTCTTCTGGAACAACACTGAATGTGTCAGGTCAGGGTCCTGTTTCACAAAAATACACAGTGTCACACTCTCCCTCTCATACTTTCTCTCTCCTTGAACTTGGAGCAGCTGTTATCTATACAAATTACTTTGCCTAAAGTCAAGAGTTGAGTGAAGTGCAGATGCATTACTACCCAGATTTCAAATTCTACAGTAGCAGCAGGTTTAGCATGCACTTGTTAAAACAAAACAAATATGCTAACCATCAGTGACTTTTTCTTTCGTGCCTGCCCCTTCAATTGGCAGAATTTGGGTACCAGAAGGAAATCCTAGTGGAGGTTTTAATTCCAAAATCTCACTTCCTTAAGGATAAGGCATGTGTCTATTTACCTTTTGCTAGATGCAGATATTGCTTGCTTAGGAATCAATAAACACACTACGAAATAATGCAGGTGGCGCTAACTCGATGTCTACAAAGTAAAATGGGGATTTTGTTGCTGTTGTTTTTCAGTTGCTCAGTCATGTCTGACTCTTTGTGACTCCATGAACTGAAGTGCGCCAGGCTTCCCTGTCCTTCACTACCTCCCAGAGTTTGTTCAAACGCTTGTCCATAGAATCGGTAATTCAATCCAACCATCTCGTCCTCTGTTGTCCCTTTCTCCTCCTGCCTTCAACCTTTCCCAGCATCAGGGTCTTTTCCTATGAGTCGTCTCTTGGCATTAGGGGCCAAAGTATTGGGGCTTCAGCTTCAGCATCAGGCCTTCCAATGAAAATTCAGGAGTGATTTCCTTTAGGATGGACTGGTTGGATATCCTTACACTTGAAAGGACTCAAGAGTCTTTCCAGCATCACAGTTTGAAAGCATCTGTTCTTTGACACTCAGCCTTCTTTATGGTCCATCTCTCTTTATGGTCCATGACTAGTGGAAAAATCATAGCTTTGACTATATGGGACCTTTGTAGACAAATAGGTGCATCTGCTTTTTAACATACTGTCTATGTTTGTGATTCCTGTGTTGGGAAGATCCCCTGGAGAAGGGCATGGCGACCCACTCCAGTATTCTTCCCTGGAGAATCCCATGGACAGAGGAGCCTGGTGGGCTACAGTCCATAGGTAGCAAAAAGTCAAACAAGACTAAAGTGACTGAGCACACAGCACAGGTTTGTCATAGCTTTCCTTCCAAGGAGAAGTAAGCACCTTTTAATTTCATGGCTGCAGTCACTGTCTGCAGTGATTTTGGAGCCCGAGAAAATAAAATCTGTCACTGCATTTCTTCCCCATCTATTGCCATGAAATGATGAGTCTGAATGCCATGATCTTATTTTTTGAATGTTGAGCTTTAAGCTAACTTTTTCACTCTCCTCTTTCACCTTCATCAAGAGGCTCTTTAGTTCCTCTTCACTGTCTGCCATAAGGGTAATATCACCTGCATAAGTGAGGTTATCTGGAATTTCTCCTGGCAGTCATGGCTCTAACTTGTGATTCAGACAACCAGGCACTTCACATGATGCACTGTTGTTAGCATTAAGAATGTACACTCTTGACTGACTCCTTCCCCAATCTGGACCCAGTCCATTGTTCCATGTCTGGTTCTAACTGTTGCTTCTTGACCCGCACACAGATTTCTCATGAGGCAGGTAACTGTAGACTGGTATTCCCATCTCGTTAAGAATATTCCACAGTCTTGTGATTCACATAGTCAAAGGCTTTAGCATAGAAAATGAAGCAGAAGTAAGTATTTCTCTGAAATTCTCTTGCTTTTTCTCCCATTCAATGGATGCCAGCAATTTGATCTCTGGTTCTTCTGCCTTTGCTAAGTAAAGCTTGAACATCTGGGAGTTCTTGGTTCACATACTGTTGAAGACTACCTTGAAGGACTTTAAGCATAAAGTTTCTAGCATGTGATATGAGTGCAATTGTATGGACCTTTCTAGCATGTAAAATGAGTGCAGTCATAGGGTAGTTTGAACATTCTTTGGCATTGCCCTTCTTTGGAAGTGGAATGAAAATGATATTTTCCAGTCCTGTGGTCACTGCTGAACTTTCCAAATTTGCTGGCATACTGAGTGTGGCACTTTCACAGCATCATCTTTCAGGATTTGAAATAGCTCAACTGGGATTCCATCACCTCCACTAGCTTCATTCATAGTGGTGCTTCCTAAGGCCGACTTGACTTCACATTCCAGGATGTCTGGCTCTAGGTGAGTGATCACACCATTGTGATTATCTGGGTCATGAAGATCTTTTTTGTAGAGTTCTTCTATGTATTCTTGCCAC
>CM035281.1:2304307-2343810 GCA_020226075.1 Hydropotes inermis
GGAATTCTAAGTAGCTAGGGAGAAAAAGAACCATGAAATAAATGGAGATAGAAATAATATTTTGGAAAGTAAAGTTACAATACTACCTCAAAACTTCAAACAAATTCCAGGTGAAATAAAGACATAAAAATAGCAGCAAACAAAACAATAACACAAACAAAAACTAACAATACAATATAGCAGTTTAAAATCATATGCAATTTATAGTGACATGCTATGTTTCCCATGGCATATATTAAGCAAAAATGCAAGAAAAAACTAGCAAGCACACGGTGGTATAACACATGTAAGTATACTGCTTATGTAAAAAAGAAAAAAAAAAAGTGCAAACAGTGAAAGTGTTCCTTACTCGGCTGTGTCTGTGTTTGCAACCCCGTGACTGTAGCCGGCCAGGCTATCCTGTTCATGGAATCCTCTAGGCAAGAATACTAGAGTGGGTTGTCATTCCCTGCGCCAGTGGATCGTCCCGACTCAGGAATGTAACCCAGGCCTCCTGCATCCCAGGCAGATTCTTCACTGTTTGAGCCACCAGGAAGCCCTGCTGATGTGAAGACACAGACGATGATTCTGCATGGCATTCCCTAGTGTGCCTAAATGTATGTGATGGCCTTGAGTGAGGCCGGGAAAGTGTCACAGGGGCCTAATGTCAGTTGTCTCTATGAAGAGCACTAGGGTTATTATTGAATAATTTTAGCAAACATGTATTTGTGTATTGATTGAATAATTTAAAATAAATTTTCATTTATTATGTGTATTATGCATAATGCCTTTGATCTTTTTTGAGTAAGTTAAAAATTATTTATTTCAAGTTTCAAAAAAATACCCTGCCTTGCTATATCAAGAATTTTGTATATCTATAAAAATCCTCTATTAATCTATGTGTTATTTAGACATTAGCAAACATCTCTCCCAGAATCAGCATGTTGGTGCCTGGGGTGTGGATTGGAGTGCATATGTAATATTCATCTTGGTTTTCTGTAAAGGTTCCCCACCCCACCCAAGACCACAGCCAAAAATAAGCATTTGCCTTCTTTCTAGCAGAGTGGTGGCAGGGCACAAGATTTTGCCCAGTGGAGTGGTGTACGGGTATTCTACAGAAATCCCCATGTGGTGGCTATTTATCATTCAGGGTAAGGAGAAGGAAACGGGCGAGCACTTGAGTGATTCCTGTTTCTGTTGCCCACAGAATTGTGGAGCAGTGGGGCAACTCCCACCACAGGTCTAGGTGGTGGATTGAGTGATGCAACTGTCTTCCCAAAGCACTCTCTGAAATACTGTTTTGCATCTCATCTGGAGATACCCCTGAAAGCACATCATTTGATGGGGCAGGAATCTGCAGTGACATGGATGGACTTGGGGGTGGTCAGACCCAGTGAGCAAGTCAGAGAGGGAAGAACAAATACCACATGCTATCACCGATACATGGAGTTTGAAAAAATGACAGAAATGAGCTTGTTTAAAAACAAAAATAGGCACAGACAAGGAAAGGAAGGGAGGGATAAATCTGGAGGTTGGGATTAACATATACACACTTCTATGTGTAAAACTGGAGAAAGGGCATGGCAACCCACTCCAGTGTCCTTCCCTGGAGGATTCCATGGCAGGGGAGCCTGGCTGGCTGTGGTCCACAGGGTCCCAAAGAGTGGGACAAAAGCTGAGCGACCGACGAGACAACAACGGCGAGATGTGAAGTAGGTAACCAACAAGGAACTGCTGTGCAGCACAAAGAACTCCACTCAATACAGTGTAATAATCGACTTGGGGAAAGAATCTAAAGAAAGAGTGGGCATACGTATATGTGTAAGTGCATCACTTTGCTGTACACCTTAAAATAACACAAGATTGTCAATCAACTATATTCTATCATAAAATAAATTTAAATTAAAAGAGTAAAAAATGTTCTCTCAAATAATTTAAGAAAGAAGATGAGGCAGGAAAGTCCGCCATAATCCTAATCAGAGTCTGGAATGGCAACATGAGCCACTTTGACTAAAAGGATCACCTCCCATCTCAAAAAAGGAGACAATTCACCCCGTCACTGTGCTTCCTTCTGCCACAGCTTCCAAAGACAGAAGTGTCACCAGTAAAGTCACTTTCAAAAACAGCCTTAAACCAACTTCTTGCAAGAGCAACTGGAAAAGAAATATCACATGAGCCCAAGGTCTTCTCTAGAGTCACCAGAGAAGCTACTCACTTCTTCCAGGCTGGCTGCCAGGCAAAGTCATTCCCTGACTGGCAGCAGGTTCCGGGTTGGATGCTAGGGCCCCTGGAAATCACTGATTAGTTTGCTCCAGGGAAACCCTGCTGAGAACAGAGATTACCTCAAAAGTTGAACCACAGGCCCATTCAAAGAAATAAGTCAATAAAGTTAAGTCTGTAATTATAAGCTTTAAGAATTTTCCCTACTAGTCCCAACCACCCCAGAGTGATTTTATGGCTAAGCCCAGGAGACCTTGAAATACAAAAGGAGCCCACAATTCACTAAAAGAATAGTAGCAAGGGCAATTCATGACAAACAGTTCTCACAATCCAATATACTAACATTTCTGTGACATTTTGATGCAATTGTGCAGTAATTACTTTGGGGTCCTTTCTTATTCCAGCTTCCTTTGTGGAAGTGGTGGCTGCCATGTGACTAGGGACATATCATCAACTCTCTCCTATCAGCAAAAATAAGCTGAAACTTGGAAATAAAGCAAAAAATCACAGACGACATTTGTCCAGTGGAACTGCAGGCAATTTCTTTCCAGTGTAACAGATACCTCCAAAGATGTCACGGTGAGAAAGAGCTTCATATCTCATCTCACAACTTTATACTTTCGTTGTTGTTAAATTCCCCACACCATACCCTAGCTCTTTAGACGTTCTCTGAACTGGTCACGACATCTTAACGGCTTCGTCGTCAATTAATGAGCGAAATAAAATCTTTGACACATGTTCATTTTCTGTTTGCCTGAGACTCATGATTTTAGCTTTTGGAAGATTAGATTTTAACACATACCACTAGTATGAGTTAAAATGGTGCTGTTCATCATTAGAAAGTATGAAACTGTTACAGAAAGATCTTAACTCCACAATACCATAATACCTGGGACAAATAATCATAAGATATTTAAAGAACTTTTAGTCTTTTGTATCATCAATGAAGAGGAGTCTGCCAGGTAAACTGAGGGTAGTTTGAGGGAAACTCACACTCAAACCCATCCTAGTTTAAGGGAAACAACCATTGGAAGACTATGAGTCGGGATTCCTTGGCAGTCCCATGGTTAAGACTCTGCTTCCAATGTAGGAGATGTGGGTTCAATTCCTGGTCCAGTAATTAAGATTCCACATGCCAGGCCACCAAAAACAAGAGATAGTATGAATCACAACAATACAAACTTGACTCTAAAGAACCCATTACATTTAAAGAGTGCTTTTTAAAAAAATGGGAGAAAAGTAGGCAATATTTTATTGGTCAATGCTTGGGAGGAATGAAAAATAAATTTCTTAAATCAAAGAAAATTACTTTGATTTTGAAAAAGTGTGTGTGTCTCTGTATATTTTGCACAATAAATCCATGTCATTCTGCCACTGCTAGGGTTCTCCAGCAAACAGGCTTGAGATGAAATTAAATTGGCATGGTGTCTTTTAGAGGGAAACTAGGAAACACATCTTTGATCCAGAGGGGAAGGAAGCAGAAATGGGCAGAGAAGTGAGCTTTGGGGCAGGTCTGAGCATCTAGAACAGCCCCATGGAGAGGCAGAGCAAGAAAAATCAGAGATTGTCTTCCTTGGGCCAAAACAGTTGGGTCTTTGTACCCTGGAGTCAACTGACAGTTGTCCGGGTGTATCTCACAGCAGGTACACTACCTGAAAGGACAGACAGACAGAGACTGTCTTCCAACAGCACTCCCAGCGGCAGAGCCTTCTTGAATGGGTACCTGGGCAGCACATCCCAGAGACTGCCTACCTCAGGTTCCGTAGTCTCTCTACACATCATAGATGGGGCCTGAGATGACCCTTAATCTTTAGCCTGAGACATGGATGATGAAGCAGGAAGCTGAATCATGGCACTTTTCACCTCTTCTACAGAATTGCCTTCCCCAGCACAAGTGGTGCTGAAGCCAGTCTTTTCTCTCTGAATCAGAAGAAATCTGGTATACAGTGAGCTGCTGCGGCTGCTGCTGCATCACTTCAGCATGTCCAACTCTGCGCGACCCCGTAGACGGCAGCCCACCAGGCTCCGCTGTCCCTGGGATTCTCCAGGCAGGAACACTGGAGTGGGCTGCGATTTCCTTCTCCAATGTGTGAAAGTGAAAAGTGAAAGTGAAGTCGCTCAGTCGTGTCCGACTCTTGGCGACCCCATGGACTGCAGCCCACCAGGCTCCTCTGTCCATGGGATTTTCCAGGCAAGAGTACTGGAGTGGGGTGCCATTGCCTTCTCCAACTACAATGAGACCAGAGTGTAAATCTTCCAATCACGTGTTCAGAGGTTTGATGACATCTTCGTCCACTCCGTCACTCCCCTCCAAGGCTTTCTTCTCTTCTCTTCTTAGTCATCAGCTTTGTTGCCGGAGCCTTGCAGATATGAAACAAGTTATAGGCAGCATTGCAGCATCAACATGCCTGGCTGGGTCCATCCTTTTCTTTTTTTTTTTTTTTTATCCTTTTCTAAATGGAAGCTTCCATGGGCGTCCTAGTCACATAAGCTCAATAGCATCTTGGCTTTGAAGACAAGGAGCTTCTCGTTTCCCTCGGTTTAGGTACTTGAATGTCCAGAGAGTACTGTTTTATTTCTCAGAAAGGTCTAGCTTGAGTTCCTTTTTATAAGTACCACCGTAGCTCCACATAAACAGTGCTGTATTCATGTTTTGTTTCTTTACAGAGTTACAGATTTTGATGACCAGAGGTGCCACGGTAATCAGAAAGACTGCTTCCATCATTGAGTTTTTGTTGTGGTCCAAATCTCAGGGCTTTTCTCCCTGGGCTGCCTGAGAAAAATGATGCCATGTTGTACTTTTCTTTTTAAAAAAAAAAAGGTGGTATGCTTTGAGATATGTTTTCTCAAAGGCAGAATTAAAAATGTGAACAGTGAAACCGGATAAGAAAAGTCCACATTCTCCATCAATGGCCCATTAGCAACCCAGTGCAGCCAGTATGTGACGAAAGGGGCTTGAGTTACAGTTTCAGCGATTATAGAGAAACATTCCCAAAAGGCAAGTTTAGAATGTTAGCAGCAGAAAAATACTAACATGGGCTTCCGGGTGGGTTTAACAATGCTCAACAACTTCAATGCGAGACAACACGTACTGGAAGGGGTCATTTCCTGGCTTGCTTGCTTCTTTTTCCCTTTTGGCTGTGCTGCATAGCATTCAATATCTTAGTTCACCAACCAGAGCTTGATCCCCTGCTCCGTGCATTAGAAGTGCAGTGTCTTAACCACTGGGCTGCCAGGGAAGTCACTGGAAGAGTCATTTAATCATTTACTTCTCTCTAAATAAAAAGAACTAGTGTTTTGTTTTAAAGTACATTCAAGTTCTAAGAATCTGATTTTGTGGAGCACATATGGTGTTGGGGAAGAAAAAAGTGCAAGAGGAAGCAGGTGGCTCTTGTTTTTTTCTTTATCATAAAAGCACAGAGGAAGCAAAGCATTCATGGGACTTGCCTGCTGGGGTACTGAGGTCTGCTATGCACTTCTCAAATGAATCAGGACACCTCCTTTTATTGAACTATTACAAGAAACTCTAGAAATCCTGTATTAATAATTTTTGCTAAAATGATTCAAGCATACTTGACATATTTAGCTTTGAAAAAAACTTTTGGTAAATCAGACCTTATCATCAGAAAGTATAGGATGTAGAAAGACAATGATATCTTCACTTGTCACCATTGACATCCTCCACACAACAATGCTTTTATGTAACAAATATGCTTAAAGGTGATTTTCTAGTTCTTGCTTAATGTGAAAAGGATGTATATCTCCTCCTATGCAGACACACATCTTTTCTGATAGAAAGCTCTTCTGGCCTGTGTCAGGAAAGCATCCGTGTGGGGCGCTCTCAAGAGTAAATGTCAGTGACTCTTCCTCAGAGAGACTCTGGCAGCACAGAGTCAGGGCACAGCCAATGAGCGCTCTTTGCCTGCCTTCCCCGCTGACCTCGCCAAGTTTGACCTGCTTCATCTGAAAACACGATTAATAATTCCCAACTGGTGTGGAAGCCGGCGCAGCACAGAGGGGCAGGGGGAGACTCTGCAACTTTATGATTTATCAAGTCGGTGGGATATTTTCCCCAAGCAGTTCTAAGTGGGAGTTAGTTCAGTTTATTTTGATACAAATAAAGCAGCTGAGCCAAAAAGAAAGAAAGGAAAAGAAAAAGAAAAGGTTCATGAAAGGCCAAAAAGGTAAGAAGAAAGTAAAGTAACACAAAACAAGATTCATAGTCTCACAGCTCTACAAAGTGTCTAGTCTATAATTCCAACATACTGGGAAAGATGAGAGGTCAGATTTGGGGACAAGAGATATTTTCCTTGCTGTTACACACACACAGGCATGAGGGTAAGGATGATTGTCATGTCTAACATACACATGGAGATGATAGCATGTCCACAAGTTGTGAGAGTTCCATTACCATACTCGTCAATTTCATTCTGCAAATAAAGGCAGTGAGTCCATTTAGGCTAGTTGCTTTCCTACTAGTGCCCCAAGATCTGATGGCAGTTGACCTGGAGTTCACACCTAGATCCCTTCATTTAATTTTTAGTAAGGGGTGCTACTTAGATTTCTCTTGCCTCATCCTCATATTGACTTGAAAAGCTAGTGTGTGCATGCTAAGTCACTCAGTTGTGTCTGACTCTTTTTGACCCTATGGACTGTAGCCCACCAGTCTCCTCTGTCCATGGGATTCTCCAGGTTACTCCAGAGGAATAAGGAATAGCAAAAGAGAGGGATTATGCAGCCAAGAGTTTTAAAGCTGAAACAATCCCAAGCTTGTAGCATTCATCTCAGAAGCCCGTGTTATGAAATTTCCCTACTCTATTAAAAAAAATGCCACTACTGAAATGGCATGGTTGCAACTGTCCCTAACTACCAGGGAAATAAAAGTCTGCAGTTACAATATTGATTCCAGGAATCCAGCGTGCATTGACTTGGGTACCAGCACTTCAGCATTTCACATTCCAATGATGGGAGCATTGCTAAGACATGCATCCATTCTATAAAATTAAATCTGGTACTTAGGAAGCACTCGTGGGCACAACAGCAATACCAGTGATTTCCATGCTGAACAACACTCTGTTTTGATTGAAAGATCCTTCAGTGGTTAAAGGTGTCTAGACAGACATATCCAGATGAATATTTAAGTACCGTCACATTCAATCTATCGAGTTAACCAACTGATAACCAACAAGGGCCTACTATATAGCACCAGGGACTTATACTCAATATTTTCCAATAACCTACATTCAGAAAAGAATCTGAAAAAGAATGACTATATGGATATGTATGATGGTATCACTTTGCTATACACTTGAAAGTAACATAGCATTGTAATTCAGCTATACTTCAATTTTAAAAAAAATTAAAGAAAAGCACACAGCAATCATAGTTTTTCTGCCTAGCAAGTATAAAAGTCCAGTGACAAAATATAGAGAATGCAATTCATCATTTTGGCTGCTCTAGCTAAGTAGAGGTTCTTTTTTTTTTTTTTTTTTTTTTTTTAACCACTGAAACATACAAAATGGAAATACCAGGACTTCATTTTTTTTTCTTTTTTTTTTGCTACCCAACATTTCTAAGCAGACTGAACACTAAAATAGCAAAATTGAAACCAACAGACTAAAATGACCTCCAATGGCATTTTTTCTTCCTCAAGTATATTAAGCCAAATTCAATAAAGCAGAGTAACATCTGAGACGGAACTTATTAGAAAGAAACAGAACAGAAGCAGGTGCTCTTGCTGTAGCTGACCTTGGCGGCAACTCAAGCAAGGTGTCACCTCCAGACCCGTAGACAAGCTCTTATTCACTGCATTTGTGATCAATTTAAGAGAAATGTCTAGAGATTAAAACCTGCAAGAAACACAGCTGCCTCTTCTCACTTTCAACTTGCACAAACTTTGTCACATTTTCAAGCTGTATGATAATTTCATAACTACATGAAATTTGCATGAAGGGATTGAAACATTCCAACTTTATACACACCTTTCAACCAGAAAGATTCATCAGTACAGTCTGATGATAAATTAAACTTTGGCATGGAATGTAATTTATGAAAATTGCAAAGTACCTGAATTGATTATACCAAAAAAGACATTAAATCTTGATGACTAGCAAACTTATTCAGAGCAATAAAATGTAATGTTTAAATAGAATTAAGATGTCGACACAACTTAAAAATATACATTTTAGTAGTGAATCATGTCACTTATGTAGGTTAACCAAGTGAATGCCTTTTCATCATCATTCATAAAACTGTTCTTAATCACTTACGTCTTAGCTTCTGCTGAATATGTAAAACATGATAGATGAAGAAAGAAATGTGATCACTGATGGAAAGACAGATCACATATTGTTACTTCTTTTCTTTTAGTTGTGAGAATTGTCTTCAGAGCTAAATAGAATTCGCACAGACCCGGATTTCAAGAAAGCAATTAAGAGACACTCATTGATAGCTGATGACATTTCATTACTAGCAGTAAAGCTATATAGTGTGAGTTGATAAAATAAATACATAAGGAAAGAAACTTAAATCTGGGTATACTGGCAAATTTTGGAACTTATTGGTACTACTATTCTAAGCATCTGAACTTCAAGTTTCAGATAAGAGCAGTGTCTTGGCTTTGATAATAATACAATATACCTAACATTTTCAGCTTTGTTTTGTACTTTAAACCTATATGCCCTGCTCAACCTAATTTCAAATAATCCCTCCTAAATCATAGCCATAATGGGAACTTTTCTTTTCCTATCTGGACTAATGCAGTGAAATTCTCTCTATTTCTGTCTCTCTGATTCCCACAACACACACACACACATGCATATACACGCACGCACACACGCTCACACAGTGAGCACTTGAAAAAGATGTTTTATTGCATAAGGCATCTTTCAATTCCCACCATCCAACAAAGAACCTGATTTGTTTTTGGTACTCACTTAATATCTATGGAATGAATGAATGAAAGGCTCAGTGAAAGATGTTTGAGCCCCCCAGGCCCTATTGCCAGCAGCGGCAGTCAGCACAGATAAGCAACTTATCTAAAGACTGATTCTGAGTCTCAAGGAGGGAATGATCAGTGGAGAGATGTATGCTTGGGGACCAGGCTATTTTTCTCTGCAAGTATCAGGCAGCCACCTAAGGGATGTGATTTCTGGGAGTATTAAAGAAGCTCTTCCTTAAAAACCAATAATTCCCTCCCCTGCCATATTGGTGATTCCCCAAATCACTTGACGATGCTGTAACACATATCATTACATCAAAAATCATCAGGAGTTAGGTGTCACTAAGAAAGGTGAATTGTAGCCTACTGACAGAGTCTGCATCTAAAAAGGTTTAAATAGCTTACACTCTTCTTTCTGAGAGTATATTTTGATTATAATGATGAAAAATAATAGAAGTCCCTAGACATCTGAAGATATAATATGAACAAGGAGAAAATATACAAAAAGAGTCTGAGACCCCTGCAAACTTTGCTAAGCAATGACAATTGTTCATTCTTGAAGCTAATGAATATAGAAAGGAAGAATTTGTAAAATGACATCTGTAATTATAAATGCTTTATGAAATATTGTGATCATTCCTCAGGTCTAAAATAAAATAGTGACACTCCTTGGGCCCAGTTCCACTGTGGCCATGCAGGGCTTTTAGCACAAAGGGCACCTGAAGATGTCCCCTACCTACAAACAGCTGGCTGTTGAGCTGTAACCGGAAATGGCCCTCTTCTGAGGCCTCCCTGGTCATCCTCGGGAGGTTGTCCACTTGGAGTGAGGTCTCCTTGAGGTTCCTCTCGGCCCGGACGTAATGCCATTGGTTGTCATTCAGAGGAGAAGGAGAATGGACTATGAGCTCTGTGGGACCATTTCCAACATCGATGGCGAAAGTGATCTCAGAAGGAGCTGAAACCAAAAAGTGAGAAAGGTAGATAGATGAAGGGAGTTGTCAGTGCATTTAGGACACAAGCATTCTTCTGAGCGAACGGTAAAGCGATTACAAATCCTAGGTAGGGAGGACCGCAGCTGAAATCCCTGCAGGATTGAAATTTCCACTGATAGTCATAACTGCCAACTACTAAATCCCAAGCCCCATCTTTCCCCCTCATTGGTTCTCATTGTGAAAATTCAGAAAATAGAATAGGGACCAGGGCCCCTGATGCCAATCTGATAAAATACACTGGTGCCAAGGTGCTAGATTTTCTGGATCTGTTCTGACTGCACTTGTGTGCTCAGGGATAGCTACAGATCATGGGTTAACTAAGAAGACACCCTCCTGCAGAGATTGAGAGCACACTCTGGAAAGCCTGCTGCTTTGCTTATTCGTTATGTGTATTTTAATAATGCATTTCATATATTTATAACATTGTTATATGTATTATATGTTATTATTCTGTAATGTATTATTTTTTCAATACATGTAATACAGGCATTCATGCTATCCCTGAAATTTTTTTTTTTTTTTTCAAATTGAGGCTCGGAAATTTTAAGTGCCTTGTCTGCATCACTGGAAATGGCAGTATCTAGATCAAAAACAGCTTTCCCCCTCAACTCCCCACACAGGGACTTTTTCATGACTCTTTGTACCCTTCTAAAACAATCTGCTTCTTGCATAGGACAAGAAGCAGCTGTTGGGTAAAATGCTACCTATGATGATGATGGTGATGATGATGATGACAGCAAGATAATAGTGGTGGTCATGATGGTGACAGAAGTGGTGGTCGTGATGGTGCTGATGGTGGTGAGGACAGTGGGGATGGACATCCTGGTGAGGGTGGTGGTGATCACGAAGATCGTATTTTCAAAAAGCAGCAGCGGCAGCCCAGCACATGCAATGAACTCTGCTAACTCTTTTCTAAGCACTGACCACAGATGCTCTCATTTTAACCCTGAGAACAACTCTATGAAAAAAGTATCATTTTTTTAATGTTTTTTTTCCATTTATTTTATTAGTTGGAGGCTAATTACTTTATAAGATTGCAGTGGTTTTTGCCATACACTGACATGAACCAGCCATGGATTTACATGTGTTCCCCATTCCGATTCCCCCTCCCGCCTCCCTCCCCATTTTTAATTTCCATTTTATGGGTAAGAAAATTAAAGTATAAATAATTTGCTCAAAGATTCCTCAGCAATTAGAATCTTCATCATTTTTCTCTAATTTAGTGTATCTTCTTGTATTTTCTGTTATTATGAAAAATCTACATCTGAAGGATGTAGAGAAGCAAATAATAAATTGAATCCGAGGGGAAGACAGTCCCCTTTCAGGACAGGAACCTCCATATCCCAGACCTTCCTTTCGTCTCAGAACTTTTTGATGGTCCCCCCTTTTTACTCCCAAAATAGGACAATAATAGCTATTGTTATCAACATGATTCACCCACCCAGAACAGTCATCTTTGCCTCATAAACCTATGCATTAAATGAAACAGAATTGAACGGAGCAAATCTGATTGAACCATGAAAAGATTAAATAAGAACAAAGTTGTCCCATTGGGCCATTTCCTGTTTCTTATCAGGCCACCAGTGCCACCTTGAGGGTCTGCTCATCCAGAGACCAAATAAGCAATTACTGAGAGGGTGAAGATAAATGCATTTCTCTTTAAAAATGCAGGTAAGGACTGGTGAGACTGATGGGGAGGGCTACTAAAGATTTTGCTAAAAGCATTTCTGCAAAGCTGATCTTATTGATATTAAGTTCCACACAGACAGCACATCTTTGTGGAGGGCTGACTGCACAGCTGTCTGCCCTCCACCCCCTGCCATCTTCAACTCCACATTATGTTTCCAGACTGTGCTTATCTCTACTTCAACATTTATCCCTCTGTTTTATAACGATCTGTTTATGGTATGTCTCCCAGCTAGTTTGCAAACTCTAGATGAATACCTCATTTATTGGAAAAACAGAACCTAGGACTGGGCCTTGTATACAGGAAACTCTCATCAAACTAATATTTCATTCATTAAAATGTTACATTGCACATACTACATCCAACTTTGCAAGTTTCTTTTCTTTTTTTTTTTTTTAATTTTACATCAAGATATTAGGTCCTTAAAAAACTTCTAAAATTATTATTATTTAACTTTATTCAAGTCACTACTAAAGATCAACTATGTTCACCTCATTCCTAGAACTAGGGAAGAATCAGTGACAAGCAATAATTATAACCAACATTTACTGAGCGCTTACCATGATCCAGGCACTCTGCTAAGCATTTTTCATTCATCAACTCATTACAATCCTATGAGAAAGGAGGGAACTGATCCACAGATAGCTGAGAAATTACTCCAACCCAGAGCTGGCAGAGTTGGTATTTAAATCCCGGTGATGTGTCTCTGGAGCTCACTTTTTAACCCACTTGTCCTGTGACAGATCTCCCATCCTCAAAACCTATGCAAGCCCTACCTGGGCAGTCAAATCTGGATATCAATCAGTATAATATAGGTTCCTCAAAAAACTGAATGAAATAAAATAGTAAATACATGGTGATACATCCAACACTGGCTAGTGATTTGGTGGACTGGACACTTGAGACCAAGGTGAACTAGCTCTTTTTTTTCTGGGGGAGAGACACAGCCCAGTGACCCAAGGAGGGAAAGCTGGTGGCCCTGTGGCAGCATCACCTCTACCATTAATTTACCTCCCTGCCTCTCCTTCTCCCAACAGACTGACAAATACCCTCCCTCATTATTTATATCTTTTGGTTCGAGACAAAATTAAGGAGTTACTTGAGTCTTTGGGTGGGTTTTTTACCAAACCAAGCTTGTGCTAAGCAGAGATGAATGAAACAAAGTGAGCTCATTGTGTACTTGAAAGAAGACTAGCAAGAAGGGGCATGTCAAGCTGAGGAAGGTACCGTAAGCATGAGCGAGTTCTCCTGGGTGATTAGAAGAAGCTTCTAAAGGTTCTGTACAAAGCCCTTGCTTCCTTGAACTGTGACACCATCCTGTGTCCTCAGACCCATTAAAGTCAGGCATGTGAGACATCTCAGGGACCATAATGGAATGAAGAAGATGCAAGGCCTTACTGTAGTCTATCGATCTCTCTGACCTCCCATGTATTCATCTCTAAAATGACAGCCATAAATGAACTATTGTTACTTTTTTGGAGGCATGGACTCTATGAGGATCTGATGACAAACTTACCTCTGGGGGGGGGAGAGGCACAAAGAATTTTGCATTCAGTTGTAGAAACTTGCTGAATGTCCTATGCTTCAAAACAAGAAAGAAAATAATGATATTTTCTCGATTTCTAACATTCTTGGTCCTTGAGGTAGTTTTGCAAAGCAGAATAAGGAGTTGTTCAAATGAACAGAGAACTGAATCCTGGATTCTGAATCTTACTAGGTGACTCTGGGTGTGTTATTTACCAACTCAAGACGTACTATCCTCATCTGAGTTTTGCGCTATGAGTCAAACAATGCAAAACACAATATCTTGATGATTATACATACGATAATTTGAAAGCAAAATTAAATAATGAATATAAAGCATTTAGTACTATGGCAGAAGCCTCTTGATGAAAGTGAAAGAGGAGAGTGAAAAAGTTGGCTTAAAGCTCAACATTCAGAAAACTAAGATCATGGCATCCTGTCCCATCACTTCATGGGAAATAGATGGGGAAACAGTGGAAACAGTGTCAGACTTTATATTCCTGGACTCCAAAATCACTGCAGATGGTGATTGCAGCCATGAAATTAAAAGACGCTTACTCCTTGGAAGGAAAGTCATGAACAACCTAGACAGCATACTAAAAAGCAGAGACATTACTTTGCCAACAAAGGGCCGTCTAGTCAAGACTATGGTTTTTCCAGTAGTCATGTATGGATGTGAGAGCTGGACTATAAAGAAAGCTGAGCATGGAAGAATTTGTGCTTTTGAATTGTGGTGTTGGAGAAGACTCTTGAGAGCCCCTTGGACTGCAAGGAGATCCAGTCAGTCCATCCTAAAGGAGATCAGTCCTAGGTGTTCATTGGAAGAACTGATGGTGAAGCTGAAACTCCAACACTTTGGCCACCTCATGTGAAGAGCTGACTCATTTGAAAAGACCCCAATGCTGGGAGGGATTGGGGGCAGGAGGAGAAGGGGATGACAGAGGATGAGATGGCTGGATGGCATCACCGACTCGATGGACATGAGTTTGAGTAAACTCTGGGAGTTGGTGATGGACAGGGAGGCCTGGCATGCTGCAATTCATGGGTTCGCAGAGTTGGACACAACTAAGCGACTGAACTGAACTGAACTGAACTGAACGTTTGTTTACTGTTGAATCTAGCCAGAAATAAAGTACCCCACCAATTCTGTAGTTAGTCACATGCCCTGGTACCAGTGAATCCCCATTCTTGTGTTTATCAGTTCAGAGTGAATTTTTTTTTTAATTATAGTCAAATGTGTCTGATTGGCATATGGGTGCCACCAATTCCATCTTGCACAAATAAGCAATGAAGAGATGAAGAACTTCCTCACAATTTAGAGTTCTAGAAACCGAAATTAGAATCCACACTGCAATATAAACAATAGTCTCTTTTCATGATGCCAGACTGTTCTTAACAGCCATTTTCTTCTGATCCCCTCATGCACCCCAAAATATCTATTTTTACCCACACAGCAATTGTGAGGTAATTGTAAAAATAGCTATTATTTTTTTCTCATTTGAAACAAATCCATTAAGACTTGAGGACATAAAGTATCTTGTGTTTCATAGAGTACAGACTAATCTCAAGGTTACAAAATAAAAATGTCTTTAGTTGGAAGTGACCCAGAAGGTAATAGATTGAGAATTTTATGCCAACTTGTTCAATGTTCAACAATTTGGACATGTAGATTTTGAAAATTTCTGTTCAGATAGTTACACAGTAATATTCCTTTGGGAGGAGAGAAAAATCCCCCACTCTGAGAAATCTACTATGAAGGCTATTTTCTTTCTAAGAAGTTGACCTGTAGAAGAATCTCTGTGATAAAAATTCCATCTATATAAAAAATATAGTGGAGATTTCCCTGCTGGTCCAGTGTCTAAGACTCTCCGCTCCCAGTGCACAGGGCTGGGTTAGATCCTTGGTCAGGGAACTAAGATCCCTCCTGCTGCAGCTAAGAGTTTGTAGGGCTCAGCTTAGGACCCCCCATGTTGCCACGAAGACCCCACATGTGGAAACTGACACCTGTTACAGCCAAATAAATAAATAAATGAGAAAAGCTTCTTATTTGAGAAAGGATTCTCAAAGCACAAGAAGATCCTAGCCTAGCAGAAGGAGGACATTAAAAAAAAAGACATAAGATGAATGCAGCTGTTAGTAAGAAATGAAAGACCCACCCCCCTCCCCCATGCTCGTTTGTTTTCCTCTTAAATGTACTGGCTGATTGATTTTGGCTAAGTCAGGTCTCCACTGCTGCGTGGCTTTCCTCAGCTGCAGCGGGCCGCTGGGCCGCTCTCTGGGTGCGGTCCGCAGGCTTCTCCTTGGGGCAGCGCCTCTCCTTGCGGAGTGCAGGGCTGGGCACGTGGGCCCAGGGGCCGCAGCTCTCAGAGCGGAGGCCCAGTAGCTGTGGTTACACACGATTAGCTGGCCCGCTGCATGTGGGATCTTCTCGGACCAGAGGTTGAACCCACTTGCCCTGTATTGGCAGGCAGGTTCTTAACCACTGGACCATCTGGTAAGTCCTGTTTTTCCTTTCAAATAACAATCATAAACAAGATATTTTGAAAAATATGAGGCTTTGTACTTTGAAAAAGTTTACATAAAATCTTAGTTTGAAAAACACATGTTCTCTGATCTCGTGAAATGTGTACACCAAACAATGACATCACTGGATTTTAAATTTCAATCAGATTTAATATCATTTGCATTTAAAATAGTTTTGGACAATATAATAGTAAAACAAAAAGCATAAGAAAGAATCACCTAAAAGACAAAATATAGTACCAGAAAGTACAAACAAACCGGACTTTGAAATGTAATTAATACTAAACCATAGCTCATTACCTTGTGATAATATGCCATAACATTTGCTGCTGCTTTAATGAATCAAAAGGCCTTAGGGCTTGATTTTTATTGAATTTGCATTGAGGTTATTATATCCATATTATTAAATGTTTGGCACTCAACTCCACATATTTAGAACTTGCCCAAGGTAGATATGAGGGATCTTATTTCTCACTAAAGCCACAAGAGCTTCCTCCCATTAACAGCCTAAATCACTGGAGTAAAAGGAGGTTAAAACTACCAATTAGAGAGATCTTTTTTTTTTTTTTGTATTGTGCCATAACTGCAGAAGAAACACTTAGCTGTGTCATGCTTTGCAGGAGACTTGTACAGACACCTCAGTTATCTTTTCCAGGCAGCACTTTTGTATCTTTCTCTGGAGTGCTCAAATTTCTAAGTTTCTGTTGCTAAGATATTACTTAAGCTTCCAAGGGTATTTCATATAGTCATATTACTACTGTAATACAGTCAATTGCACCAATCAAACCAAAGAAAACATCCATTTGGATCCAGATAAATGAGACACCTAATGAAAAGCACACGCCTCCCCAGTCATGACTCTAATAAGGGCAAGATAGTGGAAGCAGTCCAATTTGTGTATGAGAAAAAGGGGGGTACACTTAAGGCAGAGAATCAGGAAACTAAGAAGAGCAACTAAAAGATGTGTTTTCTATTACTGCCACACCCAGTAATTCTAAATAATGCCAGCAATAAAACGTTCCTCCACCAAGAAAAAAATTTGTAACAAATGCTGATGGTGATACTACTTTTTAATAATGCATATGTAAGGTTCAAATAGTATACTGCCTACCATTTAATACATATTATATTCAAGAGGAAAGTTAATAGAGAGAACTCCTGACTTACTATTGGCTCCTGAACAAGCAGACTAAAATATGTGTTTGTTTTTAAGAATAAGAACTCAAGTGTTGACTTTCTGTTTTTACAGTGACTGTACCATCACTGTCTAACTTAGCTCTGCTGTTGAAACAGGGACTGTGAACACAAGCACCTGAAGAGAGCTTGTGTTATCTTTCAGTCATGCCTGACTCTTTGCAACCCCATGGCTTATAGTCCACCAGGCCCCTATGTCCATGGAATTCTCCAGCAAGAATACTGGAAGGGGTTGCCATTCCCTTCTCCAGGGGATCTTCCCAACCCAGGATTGAACCTGGGTCTCCTGCATTGCAGGTGGATTCCTTACAGTCTGAGCCGCCAGGGAAGTCCAAGAGAGCTTAAGTAATTCCAAGTCCTTAGGAACTATGTAAGGCTTTACCAAATGCAATAGTGACCCATGATGAATTTTCCAATACAAGTACTTTAGTGAATAGGTTTTTTAATTTTGGATATATTTGAAATTGTTAGCATCAATAGTGAAAAAATAGAAAGCATTGCAGTTTCTGAAATTTATTGTAAAATGGAATTTTTATGAATCTCTATCAAACTTAGCCTTATGTTTAAAATCAATCTTTCCTAAAATGTATATATCTACCACTTAATGTGCAACATATTTTAAGTTTAAAATTAATAAAAAGTACCCTTTGATCAGTGTGAGAGAAGATGAATGGATAAATCTCATTATGCTCTCTTTTGAACAGGAACATGCAAAGAAAATTAATTTTGATGCAATCGCTCACAAATTTGCATAAGTCAAGCCTAAGAAACAGAAATTTTAATGTTACTACTATTCCTGCGACCGATCAATATGTAGATATTTTCCTTTTTATATAAAAAATTAAAGTGATTAAAATTATTCTATTCTTTTTTCTACTGGAATTTTTTATTGGCATGATTACATATAAAATTTCATTAGTAGAACATTTCTCCATCTGCAGTTCTATTGCCTTTTATTTCACTTCATGATTATTTCTGGAAATATTTTGTTTATAGGAAATGGAATGTTAAAAAATGATCCGCATCCTGACATAAAATTCACTAGATACACCCCTGTTCATGGTAAAGTGGTAGAGAAACAATGAAAATTCTGATTGTGTAGGCACATGCTCCTGATGATGGGAAATAAGTCAGGAAACACCTTGCGGAGCAAAGGTATAGCAACAAAGTTGACCCTAAGTATAAACAGAATGCAGAACCCTAGTGTTCTCAGCATTCCATAGACATTGTAGTGGTGTAAAAACAAAAAATATGTAATAAATGCCCATGGAGCAGATAAAGAACACTGTAAACAAATATCTATGGGAATTTGGGGAAAGCACTGTTTTGAAAAGAGAATGACTCTTTAAATACTGTTAGGTAATAATAAAACAGAAAGTATAAGAAGAAACTAGGAATTACCATTGCCAACCTGACAGATAGATACCCAGGGATATTAACTTGATGGTTGAAATATACACTAGTTGCTTGTGGAAAAGATAAGATTAAAACTTCTGTTGATCAGTTACATTAGATTCATAAATGAGAAAACTTACAGCTTATTTCCAGTCGGATGAAATCTTTAATGCCAAGGTTTTCTAGGAAAACTCCAGATAAAGCCGTGGTTTTGAAAAAGAAGGAGATGTCCGCACTGAATTCCGCATGGAAGGTAGGAAACTGTAGGTAAGAGGCTTCTGTGTAAAATGACACTGCGTTCCAAAAGTGCCCTGCAAGCGACAGAGAGGCCCCTAAGCACGCAGCGGGTCAGAGGGAAGCGCTTTCAGGACTGGGGGCACTGCAGGGAAAGGCGAGAAGGGAATAAGGCATCTTGAGCTTATGTAAGGAGAGAGAAAGCATCTTTCAGTTTAGTACTCACGGTCGCCATAGCAACGCAAGGGACCAATTCTCCAAGCCGCTTCTGAGTCTGTTCTGTCCGTATCAGTGATAACTATCTGAGTGACAGGCAGGTGGTCTTTGAAGGAAAGAAAACCAGTATCATTTGTCCTGCAAAACATAAATTTAGGGAGAAAAGAGGGGAAAATGTGGATAAACTAGGGATTCTTTACCAAGCCTCCTCTTTTGAACAGTGATTTGGGTTGTTGCGACAGGGTGAGGGCAGAGGAGACGAACAGGAGGCCTTTCATCTATGCGTCAAAGTCCGGGATGCCAATCACAGAATCCACGGCCAGCTCCCGAAAACAAGTAGATTTTACACCTCCCTTAAGTCTCTCCAGAAACGTCGAGAGCTTGCAGAGCTCTTTGCTGCTTTCTGTAGCTCACGGGCACCCCACCTGCCCAGCCCAGCACTGAGAGCGCACGAAACACTGCCTCAGTAACAAGTCTGAGGCAGGCATCACAGAGCCTCCTGAAATCACCCCAAGGACTCGTTCCAGCCACCTGCCAACTGGTTTTAATGAGCTTAGGATGCTTCTTATCACCTTTTAACTCTAGATGGTTTGTTGCTTTTCATTTTTCTCTTCTGCGTTTTAGAGATTTTGGTAGTTAATGACTCTGGCTTTGTATCTGTTAATTATGCAACTAGGAAACTGATTAATCAGCCCCAAGAAAATTAAAAATGAATGGGGTTAAGCTATACACGACCCCCCCCTTTTTTTTTTGAGTTGTGACTTTGGATGAATGGCAAGGACATGCTATTTAACTGATAGTAAAAAAAAAATGTAGGTAAGAAACTGGCATTGAATAAATATGCAGCTATTTATAGCCAGAAATAGGCTAGGGGGTCAGTAATACCGTTATGCAATGGGTACCGTTATTTCCATCACAAATGAGGAAACTGAGGCTCAGAGATATGGCATAACTTGCCTATGGTCACATGGCAAAAGGTCAGAGGTCTAGTTACTTAGAGTATGTCTCAACCTTATATTTAACAAGTTTACATCATTAATACATGTTAATATGAAATGAATTGAATCTTATGAGGCAGTTTGAAAATCACACATGGGTGGGCTAACTCCCCACCCACACAGACTCAGGTAAGCACGAGCTGGATCATCTTGTCTGTACCTGAGAAATGGGAGGCAGAACACCACTGCCACAATGATGAAGGAAAAGTATATGATGCAATAGTTCTTTTTTTTATAAGAGCACAAAGGAGCAAATTAATAGTGGTCCTCTCTCTGTAGTTACAAACAATTCAACACAACTGTCAAAATATTCAAAATCAAAGTTGTCTTTCATCACCATTCACATATTATTTACAGCTCTGAGTCTAGAGACAAAGAAAATAATGTGTCTAGTTATGCATTGGGGAACTACCACAAGGATCACGTAGTGTGATGTATCGCTTTAAGGATAAAGCTTTAAAAGCACACGGATTTGTTCTGAAACCCCAGATTCGAAGCAGCTTACAGCTGTGCTACTTTGGGCAAATCATTTTATTTCTAAGACTCCAAGTATCCGCAGTTGAAAAATGGAAGTAATGTCTATATCACAGACTTACAGCAAGAATTAAATGAGATGATATAGTCACTTAGCATGGTACCTGATCTATGGTAAATGCTCAAAAATAGCACTGTTAACATTCATTTGAGTTCTCACCTTCTTCCCCAAATCACTTTGCAGCCTGAGGCAAGTCAATTCATCTTTTCATATACCTAGTTACAATTCTGTCTTGGAGATCTCCATATTACACAGAATGTTGTAGAAAATTAAATGTTAATATTAGGCATCCAACTCCTGAGAGTTGTAGGAAAATGCACTAATTCACTTTGGTTATAAAGAAATCAAATATTTACCTGTACCTATACTGTTATGGACCTCCCTGGTGGCTCAGACGGTAAAGCGTCTGCCTACAATGTGGGAGACCTGGGTTCGATCCCTGGGTTGGGAAGATCCTCTGGAGAAGGAAATGGCAACCCACTCCAGTACTCTTGCCTGAAAAATCCCATGGATGGAAGAGCATGGTAGGATACCGTCCATGGAGTCACAAAGAGTCAGACACAATTGGGCAACTTCACTTTCTTCATATACTGTTATATGTCTAATCACCCAAAACGTAAAGAAACGAACTGTTATCTGTAATTTTAGTACCTGTATTTAGAAGCCAATCAGAGGGTCTGGAATAAGGCTTCTGTGTCTATTTGAAAGCACATCTATGAAAGCTAGACAGACAGTATAAAATTTGAATCTTCACGTTCCACTATTTTTTCTAGGAGATATTGCAAAGCAAATTTCGAGTGACCAAAGTAGAATAAAGACCAAACCCATATAGTCTCCTGAAGAAACTTAAATTTAAACCCTACAGGATCTTATTTCTCCACGTTTGTCTTTTTCTTTTTTCTTTTCATCCTCAAGGTGGAAATGGTAGATTCTGGAGTCTGGCGATCGATGCCGACCACTGCTTCCCTCATACACTATGGCATGTTTTCTACATCAATTTGGTGTCCTTCCATCAAAGTGCTGGAATACACAAAATCACTCTAAGAATAAAAATCTCTTTCAAATAATAAAGAAAAAGAACTTCATAAGCTCAAATAACTACAGGGGCAAAAATAATAATAAAAATGAATGAAGCCACATTTATGTTATGATAAGTGGAATCTGACACACAGCTTCAGAATCCGATGGGAAAAAGAGAGAGAAAGAGAGGAAGACTGGGATAAAGATGGTGTTCTGTCTTCACGAGGTAGTTATGGCCATTTCTAACAGGTAATTATGCTCTTCACAAATGTAAGACCAGTGGGCCAGACTGAAATATCAATATAAAACTACTCAATTTTTAAATCTCAAAAATCGATTTAAAATTTTTAAAAAACAAAAAAAAGTATGGTCGTAACCCACACTGCACTGGCCAATGAGACAGGTGAGGGAGGCCTTGCAAGCCGCTTAGGCATCAAAGGACTTTGCAAATTTATTCATGCACTTAGGGTCGCACTGAGAATAAAACTGGATTTAATTCAATGTGTGAATGACAAGAATGATTAAAACACTTCAAAGAATTAATGGGTAGAATATTTGGGGAGATGGCATAAAAATGATACAATTATGGTGTACCTATTAATAGACAGGAAGTCTGCAGCTGCAGAATTGATGTTCTACACCTGAAGTTGTTTTTCTTTAGCTTTTGAGAAGAGCTTGTCTTCTCAAGGGAAACACTTTACAGACTTTGTCTTTCTTTGGAACAACATTCAAGACTCTTCCTGAAGGGTGCTCATGCACTTTTTAAGTACAGAAATTATTTTGTTGTAGTGGGAAGACATTACAATTAGGCCAGAGGGCACAGGTTAAATCCATGTGCCTCAGCACACTGCATGATGTCATGAGGTCACTGGGGGACTCAATTTCCTATCTCTTTAGTTCAGTCACTCATTTGTGTCCAGTGCTTTGCAACCCCACAGACTGCAGCACACCAGGCTTCCCTGTCCATCACCAACTCCCGGAGCTTACACAAACTCATGCCCATTCAATTGGTGATGCCATCCAGCCATCTCAGCCTCTGTTGTCCCCTTCTCCTCCTGCCTTCAATAATTCCCAGCATCAGGGTCTTCTCAAATGAGTCAGTTCTTCACGTCAGGTGGCCAAAATATTGGAGTTTCAGCTTCAGTATCAGTCCTTCCAATGAATATTCAGGACTGATTTCTTTTAGGATGGACTGGTTGGAACTTCTTGCTAACCCTAATCTCTTAAATGGGGAAAATAATACTAATTTGATATTGCTGTAAAAAGTCAAAGTAGATAATGTATATAAAAGTTAACAAGTCAACTATTGCATAATAGGTATTCAATAAATAGCTATTGAAATTCCCAGTCATGTTTGAAATGTTGGCAGGGAGTTTAGGGGAGAATGGATGCACATATATGCAGGGCTGAGCCCCTTTGCTATACGCTGGAAACTATTGCAACACTGTTTGTTAATCAGCTACACCCCAACACAAAATTTAAAAACTTTAAAACACAAAGAATTTTAAAGGGGCAATAAGGAAAGGAGCCCCACGGCTGGCATGACTGAGCAGGCCAGTCAGAGGCCCCAGCTATGAAAGCTCAAAGGGCGCGAAGAATACACCGTTGACACGCTCTTTAGGCCTACAGACTTCCCAGGGAATTTGGTATGTCGTGGTAGTTTCCAGGCAGCAGTAGAGATCGGACATGTGGGCTCAGGGAGGGGAAGGGGAAGATGAGACGAATGGGGAGATCACAGTTAGCATATTTACACTGCCACACTGCTGTCGTTCTGTCCCCAAAGCGTGTCTGACTCTTTGCGACCCTGTGGACTGCATCCCTGTCCTTCACCATCTCCCAGAGTTTGCCCAACTTCATGTCCATAGCATTGGTGATGCCATCCAACCATGCCCTCTGTCATCCCCTTCTCCTCCTGCCCTCAATCCCTCCCAGCATCAGGGTCTCTTCCAGTGAGTCGACTCTTCAAATCAGGTGGCCAAAGTATTGGAGCTTCAGCTTCAGTGTCGGTCCTTGCAAGGAGTATTCTGGGTTGATTTCCTTTAAGATCCACTTGTTTGATCTCCTAGTTGTCCAAGGGTCTCTCAAGAGTCTTCTTCATTACCACAGTTCAAAAGCATCAGTCCTTTAGCATAGGTCCAGTTCTCATCTCTGTACTCGACTACTGGGAAGACTATAGCCTCGACTATATAGACCTTTGTTGACAAAGTGATGTCTTTGCTTTTTAATGCACCGTCTAGGTTTGTAATAGCTTTCATGCCAAGAAGCAATTGTCTTCTAATTTCATGGCTGCAGTCACCATCCACAGTAATTTTAGAGCCCAAGAAGAGGAAATGTGTCACTGATTCTACTTTCCCCCTTCTATTTGCCGTGGAGTTATGGGACTGGATGCCATGATCTTAGTTTTTTTAATATTGAGTTTTAAGCTAGCTTTTTCACTCTCTCAGCCTCATCGAGAGGCTCTCTAGTTCCTCTTTGTTTTCTATAATTACAGTGGTGTCGTTTGCATATGTGTAACAGGAATAGCTGGCAGGAAGCTGCTCTATAGCACAGGGGGCCCAGCTCAGCACTCTGTGATGACCTGGAGGAGTGGGATGGGGGATGGAGAGATGTCCAAGAGCGGGAGGTGTGTGTATACCTACGGCTGATTTCCTGCTGGCTCAGACAGTGAAGAGTCTGCCCACAATGTGGGAGACCAGGTTTCAACCTCTACCTAGGTCAAGAAGATTCCCTGCAGAAGGGAATGTCTACCCACTCCAGGACTCTTGCCTGGAGAATTCCATGGAGTCAGGAGCCTGGCAGACTACAGTCTGTGGGTGACAGAGTCAGACACTTCTGAGCAATGAACACTTTCATTTTCACCAATTCCTCCAAGCAATGTGAGGAACAGGGGAGGGGTATGTGGATATCTACATGACTGATTTACTTCACTGTACAACAGTGACTAGTATAATACTGTAAATCAATTATATTTTAATAAATAGTATCAAAAATAATTCAAAAAAAGACATGCATGTGCCCTAATGATAAATCACGAACATTAAGAAAAAGACTCAAATTTTCTCAAGAACAAACATGGCACAGAATTAGTCAAAGTGGTCTCTTTTTAGTTTTACTATTTGAATCTGAAGAATTTACCACAATCAGGACTGCAGAACAGAGCAGATTTCTTAATGTGTCACTAAAGTGCAGGGAAAACTTAGGCTGCCACTTTCATCAGCCAGTAACTGCTGCAATTATTTCATGGCATCACTTGGATGACCAAGCTGATTAAATGAGGGCTTTTTTTCCTTTTTATATTCTTCTCTCAGTCACTCAAATGTAACCAATACCATATTATTCATAAAGTAGATAAACCTAGAAAATTATGCAAAGAACTCAAGACCTCAGGTCCCTCAGAAGCTCTTGTTTAAATCTGAATGGACTGGTCTCAAGAGACAGCACATTTTCTGTTCAGCAGGTTACATAATACTGTCCATTTGCTGTGGATGTGCAGGAAGAAGGGGTGGATAATGCCCAGAAAAAACCCAACAAGTCTAAATACTATACTGATATTTGCCAGAAATTATAACTTAACTTTGGTTAAGTCAGTTACTTCCCTCTTGTCTTCCTTATTAAGCCTTCCAGATAAACAAGAACAACCTAAGGGATCAAATGACAAAAACCTCCAGGGTCCCGTGGTTGAAAATGTGAAAACACTGACTGTGGCCACTGCAGCCTACCCCAGAGGATAAGGTCCCGTCACTTACGCCCCCACACTGATCAGGCCACATCCATCCGGACTCTTTATTTCAGCTCCCAGCAGTGCTTTTTCGGGGCAGGTGTATAGAATTAACAGTATTGTGTTAGTTGCCGCTGTGCAGCAAAGTGAATCGATCACACATACAGCTGTGCCCCCTCCCTCGTGGAGCTCCCGCTCACTGCCCCGTCCTGCCTATATCTAAGTCGTCAGGGAGCTGAGTTCCCTGTGTGCGCAGGCTCCCGCGGTCCGCTTTACACATTGCAGCGCATACATGCCCGTCTCAGCCTCCCAGTTCGTTCCGCCCCTCTGCCCTGCTTCGTCTACATGCCTCTTCTCTATGTCTGCATCTCTATTCCTGCCCTGTGAACATTCACCTGGACCATTTTCCTAGATTCCATATCTATGCATTCATATGCACTATTTGTTTTTCTTACGGCCATGTTTCTTACATGAAAGGCAAACCAAGACAATGTTGGCATATATTTAATATTTTGGGAAACTTTATTTTTTTCTGTTAAGTATTTTAGAAACCTGGAGGCACAAGGCTCCTCTCACGTGGATGTGAAAAAACAGAATGAGGTCTTGATATATGAATGCAGTCAAAGTTTACCCAACGCTATTTCATTAGTAAGAAACATGAATGGCCCTGCAGAGTTTACGAGCATAAAATGGAAGTTTACAAGTATTAGCAAGGATTAAGTTTTCTGTAAGCATCATTTGATTAACCTATTCCTGTTAGGAAAGGGAAGGAAGTGCCATAAAATCTCCTCACAGAATGCCTGCATACTTTCTCCTCTCTCACCCTTCTCCCCAACCTAACCAAAATTAGCCTTTCTCCCCCCACGCCCGTGAAAAGTCACCAAATCGCTCTTTCCCCCAGAATATGCCAGTGTCTAGCTCACTCCGCATGTTGCAGCATTTAGTGTTGCCTTCTTCCCTGTTTGACACACACTCACACACACACACACACACACACACGCTCACATGCATTTTGTCATGGATACATACTCATTCAGCTGTCTGTGACACATGTTTTTACAAATCTACTCCACTGGTCGCCTTCCCAGGGACCAGCCACCCTACTCCTTACTCTGTGAATGACCTGGCTCTGGGCTCCCCAGCTGCTGCGGCGAAAACCTCTGGGGCTTCATTTCTGCTCTTTTCCTCAACTTCTCCCTCGTCGTTGATCAACAACGTCCATCAGACTCCCTCTCTCTACCTGCCCCCATCCTCCGGGCCCGGTTTTACTCTGAGGCCCAGCGTCTGCCCGGGCCCGGGTGAGTCACCTGGGCTGCTTTCGCCGCTCCTGCCTCAGCGCTGTCCCCTCCCACACCTCGCCACGTGCTCAGAAACACACACAGACATGTGGACAAGATGTGCTTCATCGCTTCAGACCTTGTAAAGAAATCTGTATCTCTTACAGGAAGGGTCCAAATTTCCAAATATTTAACATATTAGAGTAGACAAAAATTGCCATTTAAAGCCACCCTTGTCTTTCATAGGAGGAGATCTTCCTAAAAGAAAAAGGCCCATAGGATAGAGGCCCTGGGTGGATGCGGGGCTGAGATTCTCAGACCCTGCTGCTGGCTCTGGATTCCGCCGAGCATCTCACTTTGCAGACCCTGAGGATGGGAGCCACCCCATGCTGTTCCCTGGCCAGGTGAGCACACAGGTAAGAGTTACATCCGACCTCCTTCCACCCTCCCACCAGTCCCGCGATGGTGTTCTAACGTCGCCTGCTTGCACCGCAGAGGAAACTACGCAACGAGCTGACCTCTCAGGGGGTGCTGTCGGCAAGCGGAGGAGCTGGTGTGTGCTGACTTGCTCCAGTCGTGCCAGACTCTTCGCAGTCCCATGAACCATAACCCAGCGGGCTCCTCTGTCTGTGGGATTTTCCAGGCAAGAATACTGAAGTGGGCCGCCATGCCCTCCTCCCAGGGGTCTTCTCGATCCAGGGATCAAACCCACGCCTCGTGCCTCTCCTGTGTTACTGGTGGGCTCTCTACCTGATAAGCCGTGGGAGAAGCCCAGGAGAAGCTAGGGTGGGCACCAAAGCTTCTGCTGTAGCAGTGTGCTTCGCTCTCCTCCAGGCCTTGTGTGATGCTTACAGGCAGCGGCTGTCTCATGAGTGGAGGCTGTGCTCCCCAGGGTTATTTAACGTCCTCCAGGAAGAGCCGGACTAGCCCAGTCCTGAGTCCTTGAGCTGTCCTCCTAGGCCTCAGGCTGATTCTCCCATACTGCTCACATAGGCTTTCTCCACACAAGATACACTTCAATTGATTAGTTTCGGTTTTCTAATTGCAACCATTTTCCAGCCCTGCATTCCCTGAGATTACACACAGGTCACCTTGACAGGAATTCCGGGAGCCCACAGACTCTTTGGTGACACGTTTAGCAAGCAGTCTTCTGGTCTGTCTCCAGTTGGCAGACCCAGCCCCACCCATGACATGGTGAGTTTCACCAGCGAACCTTCAGAGGGCAGCCCGATTCTGGGGAGAGGGGTCTTCACTGCTCTCTCCTTATTTACCTAGAGTGTGATGGGTGAATGATACATTTGATTGCCCTGACACACTAGTTCATTTTCTCGTTTTATTGCTTATAAGTATGTACAGCTTTTGTGGACGTTAGTCAAGGCGGTTAACTAATGGTGACCTACCGTACAGAACGGGGCACTCTACTCATGCGCTGTAGTGACCAAAACGAGGAAATCCAAAAAGAGGGCATATGTGTGTGTGTTCATTCATCTCGCCTTACAGCAGGAACTAACACAACACTGCTAAAAAAACTATTCTCCAATGAAAATTAAAAACAAGCAAAAAGAAGGCAGTCTACATTCTATAAATTGATATTGCCTCTTAGGTTAAGATGCTGTCAAAGTAATAAAATAATAATAAAACCAATGACTAACACATTTTTGAGAACTAAATGTCTGGTAGATCTGCTAGATGAGCAAATTCATGCCAACTCAACCAGCACTCCTCAGCGATGGGCATTCTTTTGCTTCTGTTTCTTTCCATGTTCTTAAATCAAATAAGAACCTGAAACTCAGAGAGGCTAAATGATAGTCACTAAGTGACAAATTCAGGATTTGATCATCCCACTACAAAATACAAAGTGACATAGTGACAAATCACAGTTTAGACACAGGAAATGAGGGTGCTGCCAGCATAAGCGGCCACAGCTGTGTGTGCTCTGTGTGTTTATCACACATGTCGCTTTGTAATGTTTTCACTAAAAATCTATAAGGCAGATTTACACAAGAGAGGAAATCAATTCTTCCTTTTCTTCTCCTGCTCCTTACTCTCTCCTCTTCCTCCTCCTTCTTCTTAATGATGAAGACTCTACTGTTTGAAAACAAGGCCAACCCTGGGGTGTATTTGCAGATAGCATGCATGTCACCTGGAGCACCAACAGGCAAGTAGAAATGATGAACACAGAGAAAAAAGTGAAAAATGGAAGGAGGGTCCGACACCTGCAGGGTCCTGTCAGAGCTGTCCACACCTGGCCAAGGGTCCTAGAGGTTTCTGAGTGGAAAGAGGTTGTCACCAATGTCCCCTGTGTGGCTCTGTTCGTTGTTGCTGCGACTTTTTATCTTGTATTGGAGCATAGCCGGTTAACAGTGTTGTGATAGCTCCATGGCAACAGCAAAGGGGCTCAGCCACACATAGACATGTCCGCATTCTCCCTGAAACTCCCCTCCCATCCAGGCTCCCACATAACTGACAGACTTCCCCGTGCTATACAGTAGGTCCTGGCTGAGTATCCATTTTAAATATAGCAGCGTGGCATAAACCTCATGAAGTTTATGTCAAGTGGTTTTACTATTTATGCAATGAAAATACAGTTATTAAAATTAAACTACGTTTCAATAAATAAATAAATAAATAAATAAATATAGCAGTGTGTACCTGTCCATCCCAGCTCCCTAACAATTCCTTTTCCCCATCCCTCTCCCTGGCAATCATAAGCTGGGTCAATTGAAGGGTCTGTGTGGTTCTGTTTTGAGGCTGATGAGTTCTGCAGATCTGAGTTCTGTGGTGAAACCACCTGCTCACCCCAGGGTCAGGGAGGCCAGCTCTGAGCTGACGCCTCTGTGGTCTGTATAAAGTCCAACATCCCTTCTGCAGTTTGGCCACATCTATCAAATAGAAAAGTGGACGATTTAACAATCCTACACTAGAAAGCTGTGCGAGAGAAATGCTAATAATTAAAATGAAAAAAAGTATGTCAAGACTCAGAAATGTTCATTGCAACACTTTTTCTAATAGTAAAATATCATTTACAAACAAAACGTTTATAACTTTATGACAAGCTATAAGCTATGATACAACTATACTTTACAGCCATTAAAATGGACAGGATGCATTCATGCTTACGCTCATTTAAAGATGCTAAGTCAGAGCTCTCTGAGACATATTTCATGTAGAAAGCAAGCTGCAGAATTATATGTTTTATATTAAAACAGTGAAAATGAGTACACTTTAATATTAATAAATATGAAAAACACATGGAAGACATTTATATATAGATGCACCCTATGTGTGGGCTTACCTGGTGGTGCAGACCATAAAGAATCTGCCTGCAGGGCAGGAAACCAGGGTTTGATCCTTACATCAGCAAGATCCCCTGGGGAAGGGAATAGCTGCCCACTCCAGTATTCTTATCTGGAGAACCCCATGGACACGAGCCTGGCGGGCCACAGTTCATGGGGTAGCAAACAGTCAGATGTGACTGAGCGACTGTAGTGACACTTTCACACCCTCACTGAACATGCTCCACTATTACTATCTCAAAGTGTGACAGAAAATGCCAAAATTTAAATATTAGGGGTGAATAAAGTAATTCCTACTGCTGATAAAGGAGGAGCTTTTTTATTTACTATTTCTGCAATATTTGAATTTTTATAATAAGGATATAATAAACATATTTATATTGTGATTTTAAAAACTTCTAAATTTTAAAAATTGGAAAAAATTATTCTCCCCACACATTGCTAAATATAGATACATAAATTGGGTGAGTCAAAACTGACAGCTATAAGCAGACTTAAAGAGTGTCCAAGAAGGTGAGCAGCTCATCTAATTTTATTCTGAGTAAGAGCTACTTTTGGGTGAGTAATGTGGTATAATTAGTGATAAGTCGGCACATTAAAATAGAAGCCAAAGACTCATTGCACTAAAGTAGAATTGTAATATTTTGGTATACAATAATGGCCCAAATCAAAATGGTGTATGAAATTTACTAAAGAAATGCATATTTTTAACCTTGACATTGACTTGAGTTCTATCTATTTCTGATACTCACAGTTTTGCAATTACCCAAGAAATGTGACTCTACATAAAATCTAGAGATGATAAAGTTGTACAGGTTGACAGGTAACTGAGGCAACAGAAGACTCAGTCTACATCTTTGATCTTTACAATTATAAAAAAGAAGAAGAAGAAGAAGAAGACTACCTCATAGCTATGTTTTGTTTCTTAGAACCAACAGGTCTTAAATTGCCTGTTAGATATCTTGAAATTAGATGTTATTAATAGGATGGTAGCATCATTGAATAAAAAAACACAAAAACAAAAATATTCCTTAATGCTACCCTTGGCAAAGTGTTAACTACTGTACGCCATCTAGATTTCTATAAAGTGATGATGTGACATGTTAGTTTTAAGATATCCATCCCTGATTGTAAGCTGTGCTTTCCCAGTTTTGTATCGTTCCTTTTATTCTTCAGTGTGCGATGCCTTCTCTCATCTCCTGTCAGGTGTGCTGCAAAACACTCTATTTAAAAACAACCTGAAACCCAGTCATAGGATTGTTAGTGTAAACAAGTCAGTATCAAGTTGCTCCAGAATATATGCTTTATTTAAGTGGCAACTTATGGAATAAAAGAGCAGAACATAACTAGCAGGGGAAGGCATATTTGTCCAGGATGAGAGTATGGGGAGAAAGAAAGAAACAAACAAACAAAAAAACTCATTGATTCATTCATTCACTCAGAAGTTAATGTATGAAGAACTTCCCACGTGCCAAGCATACTTTTCCCAATCCAAGGCTCTGGCTTTGATTATATTGGTAGATGAACATGGAAATCGGGGACTGAGAAAGTAAAAACCCAGGGAACCCTTCATAATCGCTGGAATAGCTCATAAACAGATCTATGAATAAAAAATTTCCTCCGGTAGAGACTGTACAATATCATCTTTTAGAATAAGAAATAGAGTAGTTCTTTTCCAGATTTTAGAATTCCTGCCTCATCTTATGACATTACCTAGTTTGAAGCACCATCGATCACTGAGGGTGGGCACCCCAGAGGTAGTGGTTTTGGGGAAATCAAAAGGGGTCTGAAAGATCAAAGAATAGCCTGTGTGAAGAGACAGCAAAACCATAAACCCTTGGATGTAACCAGCATCATTTTCCCCAAGGCAATTGTCTCATTAAGTCTCCGAGGAAAGGAGTTAAGGGCCCTTGTGAAGGTCAAGGTTCTGGGACTGGATTAGACCTGTCTTTACAAAGAGAACAGCTCAAGACAAATGCATAAAAATATAGCTTTGGGAGTGGTGTGACTACTTCTGACTACGCTTTGATAGCTGAGAGAAAATCAATCTGCAGCAAAAAAGTTAAACTTTGAGTAAATATTTCTGAGATAATAAAAGGTGGGTAACACTCAGCACCGCAGTAAACGTCTGTTAGTCCTAGAATGATCGTGGCCCAATTTGCAAAAAGACAGAGAGGTAAGAATGCATTTATCGGAGGTCACTCACCCATCGTTCATTCACTGCTTCAGCACCGTTTATTAGGTAATTTCTTGGTGGCACAGAAGTGCGATCAAGGGCTAACAGTGATTTGATGTTCTGGGAGGCCACATGCTGAGAAAAAGGAATAACCTAAATATCCTGCTTTAAAACAATAAAAAGAACAATAGGTTTCCTTTTTTCGATGATCAGATGACCAGAATATAAACTTTATAGCATTTTCTCTTTCTATCCTGTGCCATGCCATTTATACAAGGGAGAAGTAAAGACAAGAGGCAAAGAACAGAGGGACTGAAAACCTCATAAAAAATCTATGCTTGCTTATGAATAAATTCAAGTGTGTCTTGCTGTCGGAAAAGAGAGCTTCATCTTAGTTTTACCTGGTTGTTTGGACGAGACAACTTTTCATCCCGGTCCGGGGCCATAAAGAGGAGGCACACTTTGGACCATCTTCCTGCTCCTCCATCTCACTTTGGACCATCTTCCTGCTCCTCCACCTGCTCCTCCATCTGCTCCTCCATCTGCTCCTCCATCTGCTCCTCCACCTGCTCCTCCATCTGCTCCTCCATCTCACCACCCCCATCATTTTTATTGTTCTACAACCATCCCTTGTGTCCCAGTTTGTTCCCTTCCACCCAGATGACTGTTTTCCCACCTCCCAACGCTGTCTTGTGAGATCTCTAGGCATTAGCTGTTTGCCAGCCTCCCTTCCTGCTCTCAGCAGCCCGTTGGTCTGAAGTTATTAAGTCAGAAAACACCCAACTGGGAGGAGGTCTAGAGGCTGAGTCATTCTATTGGAGAGAAGTTCCCGTGAAAACAATCATTCGCTGTGAGACTGTATTCATTACAAGTTTTCTCATTGCTTTCTTTCTTCCTCTTTAGTTCTCCGACAGGGATGGAAACCCCTGGAGAAGTCAGCTCTACAGTACACCTGTTCAGATGTCGCTCTGAGCCTTCCCTTTATTCAAAGGAATCCTGTTTGGGGTGTTTCCTCTCTCCACTCTCATCCATCACTGGAGCTGCTTTACTTTTATCTATACCCAGAGCATGCTCAGTTTTTCTTATTTACTTGGCACCCATCAAACCTCATCAAAGGAAATCAACCCTGAATATTTATGGGAAGGACAGATGCTGAAGCTAGAATACTTTGGCCACCTGATGGAAAGAGCCGACTTGTTGAAATAGACCCTGATGCTGGTAAAGATTGAAGGTAGGAGGAGAAGGGCATGCGAGGGGATGAGATGGCTGGTGGCACCACTGACTCAGTGGGCTTGAGTTTGAGCCAGCTGCAGGAGATGGTGAGGGACAGGGAGGCCTGGCATGCTGCGGTCCATGTTGTCGCAAAGAGTCTGACACGACTTAATGCCCGGACAACAACATTGAAACATATGATAGTAAGTAACTCGGTTACAGAGGTTTCTGAAAACAGAATATAATACTGTCAAATACTAGAGTCTTGGAAGACAGCTGAGGCTCTACTTGGCTTAGCAGAAAGCAAAATACACTATGCAGTTATTATGATTTGAGATACCCTGGGAGAGGTCTCTTTGGCATCCTCACTGGCTGCTATACAAAAAGTAAACTTAGCAACTCCTTGGATGCAGTAAGAAAGGGTATCCTTGGATTCAGATGGAATTTCCAACTCTATCCCCTTAGACATGTGACTTTATCAATACACTTAGCATTTCAGAGCCTCGGTTTCCTTTTCTGGGGCAAAGAGATAAATCAACCTCAAGTGTTGTTGAGATAATTATATGAGATATAGTGTATACAATGCTAAGAAGACTTCAGTATATGTGATTTTCCCCTCATTTCTTTTATTTTTAATTTAATTTTGTTTTATATACTTTTAAAAATCAAGTTTGATCCATGAAGCAGGGCACCCAAAACCAGTGCTCTGAGACACCCTAGAGGTACAGGGTGGGGAGGGTGGTGGGAGCGGGTTCAGGGTGGGCGAAAGATTCATGTTGATGTATCGCAAAAACCATCATAGTGCTATAAAGTAACTATCCTCCAATGAGGTAAATATAGAAATTATTGAAATATTGTTGATTTACAATGCTGTGTTACTTTTAGTTGTATAGCAAAGTAATTCAGTGTCATATATATATATGACATATATATAGATTTATATATATATAAACTCTCTCTCTCTCTCTCTCTATATATATATATATATATTCTTTTTTAGATTTGTTTCCACTATAGGCTATTACAGAGTATCCCTTTCCTTTATAAGTTGTTACAGAGTATAGTTCCCTGTGCTATATAATAAGGCCTTGCTGATTATCCATTTTATATATGGAAGTGTGTCTATGTTAATTCCAGACCTGTAATTTATCCCTCCACCACTTTTCCCTTTGGTGACTATAAGTTCCTTTTTTAGATCTGTGAGTCTGTTTCTCTTTATAAATAAGGCTATTTGTACCATTTTTTTTTTCAGATTCCACATATAAACATCCTATATTATTGGTCTTTCTCTGACACTTGACATTTTTGAGAGAATATTTTCTAGGACTTGTAATATATCAATGTGCTAGTATCTACCAAATGCTATACTATCCCGAGTCAGAATTCTGACTAACTTTACCAAAAGCAGAAACTTAAGGGAAGTTTATAAGGTAAATATATTTTAGCTTTCTTCGAAGCACTCAGACACCAAAAGGATCATGCCTGTCTGAATCAAAAATTTGAAATGCAAGGAAAGCCAGCTCGACCACAAGTTATCTAAGAATCAGGCTGGAGGAATTTCAAAAACATGATTACTCCCCAGTGGTGTTAGATTTTGGACTTTAAATAATAATGAACACATTTCAAAAAGGCTCTCCCAGCTTTCATTCTGCATGTATATTCTGTGTCCACAATCCCTGTTATAGACAAAGCTGTTTCATTGTTATTTCACATACAAGGATCTTCACGATCTGGATTTTACCTTCTTCTCTGTCTACATACCATCTAAATCGCACACATGAAAACTGCAAAAACTACACTGAGATACTTGTATTCTGGAGAAGAGGCAATTTTTATTTTACTTACATTTGTATGTCTGAATAAATGGCAGCACTTAGCTGTACTATACTACTTTTAGTTACTTCTTCTGGTTCTTCAAAACTTACCTATACTTTTCCTTGAAATCAAACTATCCCAGCCCAACTGCACCCAGGTATGGCAAACCTGTGCTAATATGTATAATCAAACTTATCACACTAATGCATTTATTGCTAAATAATTAGCCTCTACAATTCCACTGCCCTGCGAATTCCTCAAGGGTAAGAATTATATGCCCCTGGCTTTCTCTGGGCAGCAGACTAACTACCCAAAGTAGGCATTCTTTCAACAAATGATTTAAGAGTAAGTATCAGATGGAGTAGTATGCACAGTTGCCTGTATAACAAATTATTTCCCAGAATCACTGATGATAGATTATAGCTTTTCCTAAGAAAATGAAATCTAGAAGAGTTAAATCAGAATCTTCTGGGACTTGCCTGGCAATCCAGTGGTTAAGACTCTGTTTCCAAGGCTGGGGACACAGGTTCGATAGCTGGTCAGGGAACTAAGATCCTACCTGCACAGGGCCAAAAAATTAGAATCTACCCTCTTATGAGAATGATAGAAGGAAATTCCTAATTTCACCTGGATTGGAAAAGTGAATCAGAAGGCTAATTTGGGCAAGAATTTCATTTAGTGTATAGTGATTTATTATACTGCAACCCCTAGATAATATTGCCACTTAACAATATTACCTATCACATCCTGAAAGGTTCTTAGTATTTTATATACTATATCCCATATAATCTATATATGAGATGCTCAACATAATGCTAGGACACCCATGGGTGAAGTGGGCATCTTTACAGAGGGACAGTCAGAGCATTTCTCTTGATCCTTCCTGGGTTAATTGTTGAACAAAATCTACATCTAAAATTAAATGTTTATGCTCTAATCAAGGTTACTTGCCACATAAAATGGCACGATGAAGCTTTCCCCTCTGACCTTAAAGGGACAGTAAACGGTTATGAAATACGCAATAACCTAAGTTGGTGGCGGTATGATGGCACCAGAGTTGAGGACAAGTTTTCCTGAGCACAGACTTGATGATGAAGTCAACAGCAGAGCTTCAAAGGTTAGCGAGCAAGTGAGAAGGTCAAAGGAGGGAGATTCCGCAATGAGAGTAGATGAGATGACTGATGCAAAGTCCTGGAGAAGGGAGGGTAGAGGCACTTCAATGCTTGACAGTCTAATTTTCCACTTTTAAGTGGTGTGATGTGATTCTGTGCCTCAGGGTTTGGTAAAGTGAGTCCAGCTCTGGTCATTTGCTCCCTAGCAGGGAAGGCACTAAGGCAGCATTTGGTATGGGACGGGCTTCACCAAAGGAAAAGGGGAGTGGAGATTAAGCATTCAACCAAAAAAATGTAAATTGAAGGCACTCAGGAGAAACACTTTCCCTTCTCAATGACTCTTTACATTCTAACCCCCATTACCATCTTCTATGATTATACAGAATAAAACGAAGGTGTTTGCATGTAAGTCTATAAATTTGTACATTTCTAATGTCAGCACAGCAAAAGGAAGTTAAAGAATCAAAATATAATCAGTGGATCAAACTGCTTGTTGCAGAGGATTTTGATTATGTTTTCCTGGCCCCACAATCATGTCACTTTTTCGCGTCTCTCAAGCTTGTAGTTGCCATTTTAGGATCACTTCTGCTCAAAGGTCTGCTATTCAGCTAGCTACCGTCAACTTCTACTGTACAAAGAGTGATGTTTGGGGGAAGTAATGTTAAAAGAGACCCAATATTCAAGAAGAGGGAGAGTTATTTTTTATGTGCAGATCTATAAGACGAGATAGAACGTCCTGCAGGATAGAGTGGAGGCCCCAAAGAATGGAGACATCCAGTTAACTTTATCTGATTTGCCACGTTAGGAGGCCCAGGTCACATGACTCAGGCCCCAAGCAGCCTACAGCTTTCCGAAGCCATGGACCATTACTGGATCCTGATGGAGCCATATGTTTGATCTTTTCCTCACTGAACTAAGGTTTAAAGCAGACCTAAAATTTTATCTTAAACAGTCCTTGGTGTTATCAACTAAAACAGTGAAAGAAAAACACTTTAAAGTCATTTCCACTAGGTTGGGAGCAGTTTGACACAAGAATTCTTAACTATACTGGAGCAGTACTTGATGAAGCAAGCACAATTTACAAAACCAAAACCAAAAAAGGTCTTAAATTTTTCAAAACCAAACTGCCTTTGGAAATGTTTTGTGCATACTTTCACCATCACTATAGTGAAAAAACAAGCAGTTGACCAGGAGGGCAAAGGAAAAGTAGATGCCATGGCCATGAGAATTAAAAACTAAATTTATTTACAAAAGTAACTTGCTGTTGAGTTCAAATTCTGGATCTGCCTTTTAACAGATGAGTGTGACCTTGAGAAAATAATTTAATTTCTCTGTAATGTACATTCCTCAATTGTAAGATAACAAAGTGAGAAGATCATAAAAAATTAATACGTTTGCTTTCTTTGTCAAATTTATGGTCACTGAAGGGGAGAGGGGGAAAGGATAAATTAGGAGTCCGTGATTAACAGATACACACCACTATATATAAAATGGATAAACAGTAAAGACCTATTGTACAGCACAGGGGACTCTACTCGGTATCCTGTAATAATCTGAATGAAAAAGAACCTGAAAAATAACAGCTATATGTTTGTGTGTAACTGGGGCTTTTCCCTGGTGGCTCAGTGGTAAAGAATCCACCTGCAGTGCAGGAGACCCGGGTTCGATCGCTGGGTTGGGAAGACCACCTGGAGAAGGGAATAGCTATCACCTCCAGAATTCTGGCACGGAGAATTCCATGGACCGCATAGTCCATGGGGTCACAAAGAGTCGGACACAACTGAGCAACATTGAAAAAAAAATATAACTATCTCGCTTTGCTGTACACTTGAAACTGACACAATGTTGTAGATCAAGTGTGCTCCAATATAACATTTTTAAAAATCATAAAAAAGGATCCACTTTATAGCACAGGAAACTATAGTCAATAAGTCAATAACTTGTAATAATCTATAAGGAAATAGAATCTGAACAAGATGTATGTGTGTGTGTGTACACGTGTGTATTGTACACCTGACACTACCACATTTTAAACCAACTGTACTTCAATAAAAAATACAAAAGAATTAGTGGGTTGCTCTGGAGAAGGAAATGGCAACCCACTCCAGTATTCATTCTTGCCTGGAAATCCCATGGGAGGAGCCTGGTAGGCTACAGTCCATGCGGTCGCAAAGAGTTGGACACAACTGAGCACCTTTACTTTACTTTATGACGGTTCAATCGACATTCAATAAACATAAATTCTGTTTTTACTGGTGATAATAGGGTTGGCTGGTGGCTGGGTCATTCATCAATGAGACAATGGAACAATAAAGAAACAGTCTGTGTAATTACGCATCCCTATCTCCCACATTTTTTCCCAAAGCCTATATTCTACACATTATAGAAATGCCAGCTAAATTGCAAAGCTAAATATTACATTTCATTCTCATGTCAAAAATGGAATGTTGAGAATATAAGATAATGGTGTTGCCACATGCTTTATGTTACAAACTTCAGTAATAGCCCTAAAAGTACTAGGACTGGCAATTTCCAGAGTTAAAAATGATCACCATCATTAAGAAGCCCTAGTTCATATGGAATTTCCCATTCATGTTCCTTTATTTTATGGGATATTTTAGGCATCTCTTAGTGGGCTTCCTCCACAAGTGCAGAGAGATCAGCATTCCCATTACCATTCATCCTTGTCAGCGTCACAATTGCAAAAGTGTCGAATGTCCAGGCAACTCTCATCCAGGCCACAGTCGCATTGCTGAACTCCGGGAGGGGCGCCTCCCCAGTAGGGCTGCCTTTCATTGGACCGCCCGATCCACCAGGTCAATGGAGTCCCATCTGCAAGACAAGATGCTTCACAAGTCAGCAAGGAGCAAGCCTGATGTGGCACAGGGGGGTCACAAAAACTGAGATGAATATGTCCTAAAGAACATATACACCTCATATGGATATGGACACAAATACTCTTCATGAAAGTATTTATATGAGTAATTGTGTATAGATATCTATGTATATGCATGCATACATAGGCATGCACACAAACACACACACACACACACACACACACACACACACACACATATAGAGAGAGATGGAAGGAAAGAGAGAAAGAAAGATAGGGAAAAAAAAGGAAAGAAAAAGGGGGAAGAAAGAACAGAAGAAAAGCAAGCAAGGAAGGAAGAGAGCAAGGGATATATATACACAGTGGATATGTATATATATACAGTGTATGTGTGTGTGTATACAGTGTATGTGTGTATACAGTGTATGTGTGTGTGTATACAGTGTGTGTGTGTATACAGTGCATGTGTGTGTATATAGTGTATGTGTGTGTGTATACAGTACATGTGTGTGTATATAGTGTATGTGTGTGTGTATAAAGTGCATGTGTGTGTATATAGTGTATGTGTGTGTGTATACAGTGTGTGTGTGTATACAGTGCATGT